>BPTQ01000008.1:136737831-137189621 GCA_019973895.1 Chrysanthemum seticuspe
GATCCATATTTTCCTATTTTTCCACCACAACTTCCGCATAACTCAAATCAAAACAACCCGGAAAACTTCCGCACTCGTTACCCACATCATTTACATTGTGAACATTGCCAATCCACTAGGGAAATTGCAATAGAAGTTAGGGAAGAAATGCGTTTCATACTCAACCTCATTCTTGATCGCATCAATACCATTACTCATCAAAACCTCCATCCATAACCTTATGCAAGCATGGAAGGAATCTCTACTACTATTTTTCACTTTTAGTGTTAAATTTTTTTTTTGTCATTTTCAAGAACAAGTCTTGTTCTTATTTTTACATGCTTGTAAGTGGCTAAACTACCACTACAATTTGTCGTTTTATTACAAGGCCTTGTTTACATACCTTGGCTCCCTATCTTGATTCTCGACAACCATAAGATCATTTAAGCATGTTACTAACTTTCTTTTGTAGGATTTTTTTTTCCTTCTCTTGACGCCCCAAACTAGGGGGAGCTACCGTCAAGGGGGAGTAAGAAATACGTAGACTACTTTTTCCTCCAAGGGTTAACTTTTTGTTTCGATAAAAAGGGGAGAAGAAGTAAAACTTAGGAGCTTTCAAAACTTACATCTATTCTTAAGTTTTACTCATCATAACATTATATTTTGTCATCAACAAAAAGGGGGAGATTGTTAATACAAATAAACCGTAAAAACGTTTATTAATATTTTGCGATCTCTTTGTGTTTTGTTGATAACATATATAATGTTGTCTTAAGTATAATTATAAGGATACATGTTATTTTTGTAAAGCATTTACATATAATCTTTTAAATACAAAAATGTAGTAATTAAGCATTTGTTGTAATAGTTTTTTAGGATGGGTAAAAACCATAACCCATGGATCTTAACCCATACCCAAGAAGACTAGATACAATGTATACTTAGATACATTGAATCTAAAGAAAACCCATAGACCAACCCATAACCCATGACCCATAACCAAAAAACCCATGGGCAAAGAGGAGCGTTCCACGAATCCCTAGCTTTGTACTAGCCGGATCCCAAGTGGAAGGGATCCGTGGGATCCGTGAGAACAGTGAGGAAATTTGCCTATAAATAGAGAGCCATTTCTTCATTCTAACTCACCCCTCTTCTTACTAAATCTCTCATACACTCTCATTCTTTTCTAACATATAGATCACTAGATCTAGAGAGTTGTTCTTTTTTTCTTTCTATTTGTGATCCTCATATAGGTCCTTCTCTAAGGCGAGATCACGAGCATTCTACAAGTCATCCAAGCAAGGGGTCCTTGATTGATTTGTCACTCCGCAAGATTTCTGTAGCGAAGATCTTGTATTTGATATTTCACATATTTGTTGTGTAATAGTTGTGTTGGTTTGGTCCACCTTGCTACGGACTCGATATCTAGCTTTGTACCGGAAAAAGTGTAAGCAACGTTGTGAAGGCTTCTCCGCCAAGTGAAGGAGTTTGTTGACATAGTGCTTGAACTCTCGAGTAGGTGACTCGGGGAGTGGAGTAGGGCAAGGAAGGTGTCTTGTAGCCGAACCACTATAAATCGGTTGTGTCATTTCTATCCCTTATCTTTATTTATTTGCTTGCATTATCATTAGATCTATACGTTCTCAACATCCATACGATTTCACATAATATCGAATCTAAAGTTTTTGAAATCAACTTAAAATCGGCAAAACTATTCAACCCCCCCTTCTAGTTTTCCACAGAAACCATCCTACGACTTCTTAGATGACTCACCTAACATCATTTCCAACCTTATCAAACTCACCCCAACTCCACCAACACCACACTCCTCACCTGAAACTCTACAACCAACCTCTCCTCCACCAACACAACCCACCTCCAGTGACACTACACCAGACCCTCCTCCTTCCCCCATTGTGGCATCACCTGTCGTACCTCCCTCACCAACACCACTCACCTCCCCCACACCACCAACGTCTCCCATTTCCATTTCCCAAGACCCCCCCCCCCCATGTTACTGACCCTAACCCGACCATACAGTCAGTTCATCCCATGGTTACACGTTCACGTGTCGGGACTACCCGTCCCAATCCCCGTTACGCTTGTCATGTGTCCACCATTTCCCCTTTGCCTCGTTCCTATACCGCTGCCTTTCATGATCCCAATTGGTTAAATGCTATGAATGATGAATTTAATGCTCTTATTAAAAGCAAAACTTGGATTCTTGTACCTCGTCCTACGGCCACCAATATTGTTCGCTGTATGTGGTTATTTCGCCACAAGTACTTGGCTGACGGTACTCTCAGTCGCTACAAGGCACACCTTGTTGCGAATGGTAGCACTCAGATAGGGGGGTTGATGTTGATGAGACCTTTAGCCCGGTTGTTAAACCTGGCACTATACGCACTGTTCTCAGTTTGGCTGCTTCTCGACACTGGCCGGTTCATCAGCTTGATGTCAAGAATGCATTTCTGCATGGGGATTTATCTGAGACTGTTTACATGCACCAGCCACCTGGTTTCCGCGATACTGAGCACCCAGATTATGTATGTTTGTTACGCAGATCTCTCCATGGGTTGAAACAAGCTCCTCGGGCTTGGTTTCAGCGTTTTGCTACATATATCCTTGGGATTAGTTTTACACATAGTCGCTGTGACACCTCCTTGTTTATCTATCATCAGGGGACTGACACTGCTTATCTTTTATTATATGTTGATGATATTGTTCTGACAGCTTCTTCTGATGGATTACTTCAGCGTATTATTGCAGCTCTTCATAAGGAGTTCTCTATGACAGATTTGGGATCACTAAATTATTTTTTGGGCATATCTGTTACACGTGACACTTCTGGTATATTTTTTTTAACGCCAGTATGCTACAGAGATTCTTGAGCGTGCTCACATGACTGATTGTAATTCCAGTCGGACTCCGGTTGACACTGAGTCTAAACTGGGCGATGATGGCAGTTTGATATCCGATCCCACATTATATCGGAGTCTTGCAGGGTCACTCCAGTATCTTACATTCACTCGTCCTGATATATCTTATGTTGTTCAGCAGGTGTGTCTTCATATGCATGATCCGCGAGCCCCTCATTTCTCTGCGCTCAAACGGATTTTGCGCTACATTCGTGGTACTTTGGATTACGGGTTACAGTTATATTCTGCTTCTCCTACATCATTGGTTGCCTATTCTGACGCTGATTGGGCTGGTTGCCCAACCACTCGGAGGTCCACTTCTAGTTATTGTGTTTTTCTTGGCAACAATTTACTCTCATGGTCCTCTAAGCGCCAACCGACGCTGTCTCGTTCTAGTGCTGAGGCAGAATATCGAGGGGTTGCCAATGCGGTTGCTGAAACATGTTGGTTGTGGAACCTTCTTCGAGAGCTTCATACTCCAGTTTCTTCTGCGACTCTTGTGTACTGCGATAATGTTAGTGCCGTTTACATGTCCTCGAATCCGGTTCAGCATCAACGGACAAAACACATTGAGATTGACATTCATTTTGTTCGAGATTTGGTAGCTGCAGGTCAAGTTAGAGTCCTTCATGTGCCTTCTCGTTTTCAGTTTGCGGATATCTTCACTAAGGGTCTTCCCTCCGCTCTTTTTGAAGAATTTCGTGACAGTTTGAGTGTTCGGCGTCCTCCCGCTCAAACTACGGGGGAGTGTTAGTCGTATTATTCTGTTAGGACTTTTGGGCTCAAGCCCATGACTTCATAGGGTTTCTTATATGTCTCTGTATATGTATATGTCTCTTGTGAGACTTTGTACTCATTCAATAAATGACAATCACATAATATCAATCACATAATATCAATCACATAATATTCTATTATTCTACGGCTCCCATCCCCCTCCTCCAGTCCTCCATGAACAAGTCACAATTAATATATCAAATACTAAAGTAGTTTATGAACAGCATTATCCTACTATCAACAATAGATATTTTGGTTTGTTACGGTGTGATTTTTAGATCACAACAAATCAGTTAATAACCATGTTGGTCTGATCTATTGTAGCTAAAAAGTAAATAACCATGTTGAAACATATATAACGTAGTCACAACAACAAGTACATAAAGAAAGCAAAATACGTATGAACCTATTTTTATTTTTTTCAAGTTACCGCAACACTAGCACATGTGCCGTTATGCAATGCACTAAGAGCATCAACATCACTTATTCTGTTGTGTTGTGTGTGATGGAATTACAGTAGCAGCAGCAGTGAAAAACTCAGCCATATGCGACGGAAACATATATAGCACATGTTCTAATGCATATACTTATGCATTTAACGGAATATGAACATAGACAACAACTGTTTTATGAATTTGATGATTAAGCTATGCATTTGAATATGTCTTTATTAAAAGCACCCATATGACAAATGACTTATGTTCAAAATCATCTGCATAATCTATGTCCAAATATGTTGCTATGTTTGTTACATGTGCAGGTTTATTATCAGGGACTCATTATGCACATTTCCTATTCTTTGTGGTGAAGAGATATTAAGTCTTGCTGCTTATGAAGCTTTAGAGAAAGTTGAAGGGGGCTTATTGTATTTCCATTTCTATAAAAGAGATAACCCTGGCTAGGGTTTCACTTAGTCACTTATACGCAGTCTTCTTCTTGACTGCTATATCACTCTCTCACAAAACATATATGTTATGATCTGTTGATCCACTTTTGTATTAGTTCTTTGATCATTTGATCTTGTTTAAGTCCTGCAACAATTTGATTGTTATTGTTCAAACTGTGCCGACTATTGTACCTTTGATTCTTGAATAAAGTGAACTTGTTGCTCTGTTTATCTGTTTGATACCATCGCACATGGTATCAGAGCTATAGGCTACTGATTATCCTCAAACCCTGATCTCTAGGGTTTTTCTATATTGGGGGTTTTTAACCCTGATATCTCCGGTGGTTCGTATTTGTGATTCTGGGAACGTTTGTGGTAATTAGATTGATTTCTCTGATTCTATCTGTGCTTAATTGAAACAATTAGGGTTTGATCCAAAACCCTAACTTGTTTCTGATTTGGGGGTTTTTCTCTTGGAGTGCTGGGATTGGTGTTTCTGGTCCTATTGGTGCTAAATCAACATAAATTAGGGTTTATTCCAAAACCCTAATTGATTTCTGATTTGGGGGTTTTGTTCTTGGAGTGCTCTCTGGTTCTAATTGATCATAATCATCCCTAGACTAAGTGAATCTAGGGTGATTGTGTTTGGTCTTCACTTCTTCCGCTGCACAAAGCACTGTAAGTACTTCTCCCTCTCTTGTTTAACATCATTCAAGTTGTGTGGGTGCAAACGGGTAGGTTAACTCATTGATCTGCCACCTCTGAGTGGTGTGAATACCTGCTCTGGCCTACCCCAGTCCATAGGATTGGTGCTTGTTGAACCGTGGGTGTGAGTTCTGTTTTTTCTTACATTTATTCTCTTCTAGTTGATGGTGGATAGGACTAGTTAGGTTGGAAGTTGATTTGGGATTATTGCTCTTGTTGATTGATATTGCTGTTACTGTCTTTCTTTTTATTTGTCTGTTTATGTGCTGTCACCATGGTTGAGAGTGATGATGAACATGCTAATAATGAATCTTTGATTAAATCTTCTGAATTAAAACTTACATTTGGTGATACTCTCTACCTACATCCTAGTGACACCAGTGGTAATCCTATTATATCTGTTAAACTAACTGGCTCAGAAAATTATAAAATATGGAGCATTGCTATGACATTTGCATTAAGAAATCATAATAAGCTTGGTTTTGTTGATGGAACCTGTTTAAAAGATGTCTCTAATGCTAGTCTTGCTAATCAATGGGACATGTGTGACTCTGTTGTCCTTACTTGGATTCTAAATTCTTTAAGTCCTGAACTGTTTGCTAGTGCTATATACTCTAAAACTGCTTATGAAATGTGGAATGACTTAAAAGAAACCTTTGACAAAGTTGATGGATCTGCAGTCTTTAATATACATAAAAACATCAACTCTTTGGGTCAAAATGGGTCCTCTCTTGCTGATTACTATAATAATCTTAATTCTTTATGGAAACAATTTGACTCCATGATCAGTCTTCCCACATGTACCTGTGATGCTGGAAAACATTTTGAAAAACATAACCAGCTAATCAAGTTAATGCAGTTTTTAATGGGTCTTGATGACACTTATGTGCCCATCAGAAGCAACATTTTAACCAGGGATCCTTTACCATCTGTCAAAACTGCTTTTTCTATTGTGTCAGCGGAAGAATCCCACAGGAACTTCTCCTCTGGTACTGGATCCAATAAACCAAATGTGTCTGCTTTTGCTTCAAAATTCTTTGATAACAAAAAAAGGGGAAACAACAATTACAAAAGCTCAAATCCCACATCTGGGAATAATACTTCTGGTAACAGCTCTAACAATAGAGGACCCAATATGAATTTGAAGTGCTCTAACTGCAACAAACCTGGTCACACCATTGATAGATGTTATGATATTGTTGGTTATCCTGCTGGATATGGAAAAAGGAACTTTAACTCTAACTTTAAACCTACCAGTAACAATGCTTCATCTTCTTCTACTGATGCCAATCTTGAATGTAGAACTAGCAACTCTCCTGTTTCTTTTTCTAATGATCAGATGGTCAGATTAATGAGTCTTCTCAATGATAGCCCTGTCAATTCCAATATGGCAGGTAAATATTTTTCAGGAACCTTTTTTAATGGAAGTGTCAAATTCAATCTAAAGTTTGAAAAACACTTTAATGGAAACACAAATTTTTTAAAAGGAAAAATCAGTCTTGGTTGGATTGTTGACTCTGGAGCAAATCAACACATGACCCTATCTTCAAAAACTCTAATCAATACTATTGATATTTCAAAACTTGGTCTTACTGTTGGACACCCAAATGGTACTCAAGCACTTATCACTGAGATTGGTGACATGAAAATTAACAACAATATTACCTTGCATGATGTCTTAGTTGTGCCTGAGTACACTGTCAGTCTGCTATCTGTTCACAAACTTGCTAGAGATAGCAAATTATCTGTTACTTTTGATGAATCTAAATGTTATATTGATTCTCTCCCGAACTACCTTCTTTTATTTCTCCGTCACACTTGTCAACCGCTTGTAAACGGTTAACCGTAACAGATGATAAAAGGGCGACAGCCCGGGAGAAAATGCAAGTTTACCACGGATTTAAAATATCCTTGGATCGTTTATGTCCTGGTGAGGCGTGATATTCTGGTATAGTGACTTGTGAATTGTTGAAAATAATATAAGTATAGGAAAAACAGGAATCTGATTGACTAACACTAGGAATGTGAATAGTAATAGCTCTGTCACAGCTACGTCAATAAAATCGTACAATCAGAAACCTAAAAATCTAAAAGATATACAAACGTACGTTTAACTAAAACGTAAACGTATAAAAAAAACAAAACGATTATAACTATAGTAGGGATTTGCATGTCTTAGCGACTTAAATGCAAATTAAAGGAAATAAAAGATAAAATATATTAAATAAACGCTATCACTATTTTTAAAATGATGAACGTTTAAAACCTAAAACGTACGTTTAAATAAAATTACGTAAACGTACAAAATAAAACGTGAGTTATAATAAATAAAATGCCTACAAATATAAAAATGACATTTTTACAATCCTAATAATAAAAGAAAATTATTAGAAAAAGAAAATTATTTTTACAACTATTTATTTATTTATTATTAATTAAAAACTATTTCTAATTATTTATTAATAACCTAAAATAGAAGAAAATATGAAATAAGGCTAGAAAAATAAAATTATGATTGAGAAAAATCTAAAATATTATAAAACTTATTTTAAAACTGAAAATATATTTTTAAGACTTTATATGTATTTATTATTAATTATTTACTATTATTAATTACTAAAAACTATTATTGATTTATTAAAAATAATAAATGATTAAAGAAAAATCTGAAACTTTTTACAAAATTCTAAAATAAATAAAATAAACTAGGAAAAATATAAAAACTATATGTACTTAATATAAATAAGCTAATAAGCAAATAAGCTTTTAAGTAAAAGCTTTTTCTTATCTCAAAAATAGTTCTTTTTGGTTTTTCTGTTTCTGGGACTTAAATATATACTGATATAAACAAGTTTATTGAAGACAAAAAGCTACAAACTTAGAAATAAGCACATTGCAAGCTTATGAGTCCAACAGTTAAGCTTTTGGCTTGACTGTTGGAGTTCAAGTTTGAAATAAGCTTGAAATAAGCTATTTAGCAGAAACAAAAGGTAAACTATGCTAAATACAAGTCCAATATATCAATATAAACAGGAAAATTGGACAGAAATGGTGTGAGCTTATGGTTTAGACAGTCAAGCCAAAGGCTTGACTTGGATGGAATGGAGGCTTCAAAGAACCTGCAACAAGCTCCACACAGGAAATAAAAGGGAAAAATAATATGTATACAATTTATATTAACAACTATGAACAAACATGTGCACTGACATTAACCTATAAGCTTGTAATAAGCTCATAAGCTCTAACAGTTCACACAGAACCAAACAGCCTTGCAACTTTTGTAATGACAAATTAAGCTGAGTATATGAGCTTAATATGGCAAAGTAAGAATTGAAGTAGCAAGATGGGTTGGTGGGGATTCCAAAACACCAAAACTCAACCTGTCTAGATCACAGATGAGCTTTGAGAAGCTTATGAAGTAGGCTAGATTTCATTGAGTTTAAGTGTTTTCAGTGAAATGGTGATAAGTACAAGCTTATTGCAGACCTTATTAATAAGCTGCAATGTGAAAATTAGGTACTGGATCAAAGAGTTTGGTAGATAAGCTTTACAAAAGACTAAATCACACAAGCTCTAGATCATAGATGAGCTTATAAGAGCTGTAGGTAATAGTGTAAGTCCAAACAGTTAGACTGTTGTGAGTGGGCAAACTACCAGCTCTTATTGACTTATCAAATAAGCTCATGAGAGCTCAACCAACACTGGATATTGAGTATGAATAATTAGCTTCCCAAGAAGCTAAAATTCACAAGCTCAAGCTAAGTAGGGAACTTTTCATGGGTTATGGAAACAACTCACCTCCACTGTTTGCTTCAGTGGAGGGAGTAAGATGGAACAAAATGTAGAGAGTGATTAAGCTATGCAATTAAGTTAAAAACTGAGAAATAATCATACATGTAACAAAAAGGCCACAAAGGCAACATAAATAAGCTAAGTACACCAGCTAGGGTCAAGTCATGAAGCTTATGCAAGCTCATGAACTTGACACCTAAGGCTGTGGTGCAGGGCATGCTTACAGACAAAGGACTAAAAATAAGCTAGGAAATAAGTACTTAATAAGCTGAGTTATTGTAAACTAATATTTTTCTATTTTTGTTTAGCAACTAGACTTTAATACCCTAAGAGCTTTTAAGCTAAAACTTATTATTAAGCACACAGTAAAAAGATCTTTTTTATTCAAAATCGACCCAAATGAAAATTTGACTTTTATATAAGAACTCAAAGGTTGACTAAAATGAATTAAGAAATTAAACTACTGATTAAACATGATATATTAAGCTATATTGAAACTAAATTAAGCTAGATAAACAACATATGCATCACTGTGATGAAAATTTGCATCTAAAATCCTAACAGTGCATTGCCTAATGAAGATTAAACATGATTTTGACTTTGTAATAAATAAGGACAGTATTTAATACTTGAACTAAGCTATATTGAACTAGTATTATGTAAAACAACAACAATTTAACAACAAACCAACACTGGACTGCTGGTATATCAGCAAATCCAAACAGTACTTTAAAAGGAATTAAATTGGACTTTTCATAACATCTAACTGTATAAATAGAATTTAACAAATCCAGAGGATTAAGTGTGTCAAACCCAACCTTTTTCAACCTAAACCAATAGTCACAAGAGTCTAGGTCTATGATTTACAAAATCAAGCATATTGGCAGTCAAAATGTAATTCCAAGCCACAATGAATTCCAAAACATAAACACCTAATTTAAAGCTATAATATCACTATAAAATAACAAAGAAACACAGAAACATAAAAATCATAGCATATAAGTCAGTAAAACAATAAAATGCAAAAGATGGTAAAAATGGAACTCACAAGTGATCAGGACAAAAACTGAGTACCAAGGCTTAAAAACCACTCCTAGCTTGTTGTCAATAAGCTAGAAACCAGAAACCCATCCAGCTTAGCTTTTATTTCTCAGAACTGCTTATGATACCACATGATGATTTCCATTGACTTTTATTGATTTTTTACTTTTCTGAATTTAAAAGACTAAATTTGTTTAATGAATCTACAAGCTTAATGAGCTTTTGTCAGAAGCTTATATGAGCTATAGAATCCACTAAACAACTAGTTAACATGGAATTAAAATAATTTGAAAATTAAAGTAATTTAAGCAAAATTTGGAAACTGGAATTAAACTGAAATTAAACTGACATTAAAGTTCCATTACACTATTTTAAAGTAAATTACAACATAAAAACTGTAAAAGACATTTAATTTAAATAAAACATGTAAAATTATACTACGTGAACAATGGTAAAACCAAAAGTTGAGTATTCTTCTGTCTTTCTTCTTCTTTTTATAGCCTTTTTACTCCTTGGAGATCACTCATAAGTTCCTACTTCAATCTGAGCCCTTGAATTGTCCAATTTAATCTCCACCGTTTAAATGAGTTTTGGCGCCAAAGTCCTATAAAGCAGTTGTGGGCAGTTTGAGACTAATTAAAGCACCTTGGTTGTATGTGGAGGTGGAGGGGGACAATTGAGATAGTTTTTAGGCAAGTTGGGGTGATAGGGAAGAAAACAGAGGATGAGGTGATGTTTGGAGTGAAAAGTTGTGGGAATTGCATTAATTGTGGTGGGTTGTAGTCACAGAGGTGGTGGAGGTAGTGGGTGAGTAGAGTAGTGAGGTGGAGGGTGAAAACAGATGGTAAAAACCACCTGGTATGGTGACTGAGTGGTGTGGAGAGGAGAGGTGAGGGAGAGTGAACAGTGGGTAGTTTGTTTTGGCGGGTTTGACCGTTTGACTGGTTTTGATATCAAAGGGCCGGGTTTAGGTGTTGGGCCAAGGTTGGGCTTGGGTTTTGTTTGTGTTTGGATTTGGAAATAAATAGGGTCCGTTTGGTATTATTAGTAACAAAAGCCCAAGGACCAAATGTGTAAAAGCTGAAACTTGAGGGACCTTAATTGCCAACTTTCCAAACTTCTTTCAAGGGCCAAACCTGTCATTTATATAAACACAAGGACCAATATTGTTAATTAAAACATTTTAATGCTTAAAAGGACCATTTGTGTAAATTTTGGATTCTTGGGGGACTAAAGTGATAGTTTCCAAAAGTTTATCAAAATTGTTCCAAATTGTATTTTATGAATAGTACAAGGGTAATTTGTGAAATTTCCAAGTTTTGAATACCCAGGGACTATTTTTGCCAATTTTGTAACTTGAGGGGTAAAAATTGCCATTTTGTGTAAACTTTTATCCAGGGATGTTTTGTGAACATTTTTGATTTCCCAAGGACTTAAGTTGACTTTTCATTCATTTAAAACATTTAGGGACTATTTTTGACCATTTGTGTAACTTCAGGGACTGAAAACGACAATTGTTGTGAAATTGATCATTTTTCACTTGTTTTTCAATCTTTTGTACCTGAATCACATAAAAACACATTTTTATGAATTTGTATCATTTTGAGAGTCATTTGTGTGTTTTTGGTTGTTTTTGTGGGTTTATATAATACAAATATATGTGTATTTAGACACATATCATATATACAGGACTTTGCAACAAAAAGGAATGTAGGGATTGGTAATCAATCTAATGGCCTGTACTTGTTTGATGTTGACACTAATTGTAAGATTGTCTCTAATAATTGCATTGTTTCTAGAAACCTCTGGCACCAAAGACTTGGTCATCCCTCTGATCAAGTCTTACAAGTTCTTAAACCCAGCCTTAACCTTGATAAACCAACTGACCCTAATCATCTCTGTGATACTTGCAACAAGGCTATAAAAACCAGGGAACCTTTTCCCTTAAGTGAACATAAGTCTACTAAAATTGGTCAACTTGTCCACCTAGATGTCTGGGGTCCTTATAAAATCACTAGCAGAGATGGCTACAAATATTTTTTAACTATTGTTGATGATTACTCAAGGGCTGTCTGGGTTTATATGCTTAAAACCAAAGGAGATGTCTATGATTCCATTGTCAATTTCTCTCAAATGCTGTCAAATCAATTTGAAAGTAATATAAAAGTTTTTAGAAGTGACAATGGTACTGAATTTGTCAACAACAAAATGCAACAATTTTTTCATAACAAAGGTATTCTACATCAAACCTCTTGTGTCTACACACCTCAACAAAATGGAATTGCAGAAAGGAAACATAGACATCTTCTCAATGTTGCTAGATCTCTTATGTTTCAGGGGGAATTACCTCTTTACTTGTGGCCTGAATGTGTTCTCACTGCTTCTTACCTTATCAACAGGTTACCTTCTTCTGTGTTGTCTGGCAAATCCCCTTTCTCTCTTGTGTATGGGCATGACCCTACACTCTCTCATATTAGGGTTTTTGGTTGTCTTTGCTATGCTACTATCCTAAATAATTCTGACAAATTTAACAGCAGATCTGAAAAAAGTGTTTTTATTGGCTACTCAAATGAAAAAAAGGGTTACAAACTTCTAAGCTTAGAAACAAAACATGTTTTCTTCTCAAGAGATGTCAACTTTTATGAAATTGTTTTCCCTTTCAAAATGAAAAACAATCTTCAAAAACAAGTCTTTGAAACTGGTGTGTCAAAAGATTTAAATCATAAATTTTTTTGATACTGACAACCCTAAAAGACCCAATGATGAAGGGAGAGTGTCTTCCAATGATGATGGGACTGAGTTGAATCCTCTCAATAAGGATGGTAACTCAGATGCTTCATCCAATGATGATGGGACTGAGTTGAATCCTCTCAATGAGGATGGTAACTTAGATGCTTCATCAATGGAAGAAAATACACACCCTGAGGGCACTGTTTCTCCTGAAACAAACTCCAATAACATCAACTCTGATGTTAACTCTGATTCTGACTCAACTGAGTCAACTCCTGAACAAGGAAACTTGCCAGCCATCACCACAAGAAGGTCAACCAGACCCTCTAGATTGCCTAAAAATCTTAATGACTTTATCATTGAAGGCAAAGTTAAATATGGTATAGAAAAAGTTGTTAATTATTCTAATCTTGATTCTGAAAATTACTGCTTTACCTCCAACTTAAATAAAAGTGTTGAACCTTCCTGCTATGAGGAAGCCATCCTTGACCCTAACTGGGTTGATGCCATGAATGCTGAAATTGAGGCTTTGAATACTAACAAGTCTTGGATTATAACCACCTTACCTGCTAATAGAAAACCCATTGGATACAAATGGATTTGGAAAATCAAGTACAAATCCAATGGTGAAGTGGACAGATATAAAGCCAGGCTTGTTGCCAAGGGCTTTAACCAAAGGGAAGGGATTGACTATAATGAAACTTTTTCTCCTGTTGTAAAAATGTCCACTGTTAGAATTCTTATTGCCTTAGCTGTTAAGAATAAATGGCCTCTTTTTCAACTAGATGTTAATAATGCTTTTCTTTATGGTGAACTTGATGAGGACATATACATGACTATTCCAAAAGGCTTTTCTGATGAAAACAACAAAAACATGGTCTGCCTAAATCTTTGTATGGTCTTAAGCAAGCTCCCAGAAAATGGAATGAAAAACTTGTTGGTGTTCTCAAAGAACATGGATTTGTTCAGTCTGTGAGTGATCATTCTCTATTTACAAAAAACAAAAATAACAAGTTTATTGCTTTACTTGTCTATGTTGATGATATTGTTCTTACTGGCAACTGTGTTGAGGAAATTGAACACTTCAAAGTCTTTCTTAAAACTAAATTTAACATAAAAGACTTGGGTACTCTCAAATTCTTTCTTGGTATTGAGGTGATAAAAACTGGGAATGACATCTGTCTCTCCCAGAGAAAATACTGTCTTGAAGTTTTAAAAGAATTTGGTCTCCTTGGATGTAAGCCTGTGTCTACACCCATGGAACCAAACTCTGTTCTTCCTTTCATACCAACCCAAGATGACCCATTGCTTGATAACATAACAGGGTACCAAAAATTACTTGGAAAACTGATTTATCTTACTCACACCAGACCTGACATATCATACTCTGTTCATTGCCTAGCACAACATATGCATACTCCCTTAAAGTCTCACTTGGATTCTGCTTTAAATGTGCTTAGATACTTAAAAGGTGCCCCTGGTAAAGGTCTTAGGTATGATCATAGCGGCCTTAATAATGTTCTTGAAGGGTACAGTGATGCTGATTGGGCAAAATGCATTAAAACCAGGAAATCAGTTACAGGATACTGTGTTTCTTTAACGATTGTTTGATATCATGGAAAAGCAAAAAAACAAAACAGTCTCTCAAAATCTTCTACTGAAGCAGAATACAGGTCCATGGCTGCTGCAGCCTGTGAAATTATTTGGGTTCAAAAAATCCTAAAGGATCTAAATGTTGATCTTAACCTTCCTGTTAAACTGTTTTGTGATAACAAATCTGCTTTACAGCTTGCTGTCAACCCTGTTTTCCATGCGAGATCCAAACATTTTGAAATAGATGTCCATTTCATCAGAGAAAAAATTGCAAAAGGTGTCTTGAGTGCCATCAAAATTGGCTCCTCAAACCAAATTGCAGACATTCTAACCAAACATCTTCCTGTGTACCAACACAAATTTCTTTGTGAGAAACTGAGACTATTGATGAGTGTCTAAATACTCATCATTTTTGTACCATCTAAACTGCAAATACATCTGAAAACACTCAGAAATGCATCAAAATGATGAAAATATCACAAACAAGTGTTTTATGTGTTTTAAATGCAAAAGTATCAAAATCAGATGAAAAAACATATCAAGTTTGCATAATTGGCAGTTTTAGTCCCCCAAGTTTCAAAAGTTGTCAAAAACAGTCCCTGGTAAATCAAAATAAAGAAAAATATCATTCAAGGTCCCTGCATTATTCTAAGTTGTCAAAAATGGTCCTTGAATGAATCTTTGGTCAAATGGCAGAAAAGGTCCCTTAAGTTTGAAAAATGGCAAAATTAGTCCTTGGATATTTTAAAATGGAAAATTATCAAATATTATCCTTGTACTATTAAAGTTTGGCAGAATTGGTCCTTATTATAACTTTGGAAAAAATGGCAGTTTTGGTCCTTCAATTTTCAGAAAAATGCAAAATTGGTCCTTGTATTAATAAGCATCCAAACCGGACCCCTTTAATATCCAAACCCAAGTCCAGCTGGCCCAACCTTAGCCCAACCCACCACTTGGACCTTGAACCTTGGACCTTGAACCCCCCTTGAGCCAATCAAATAACATTTTGATCCCAGTCATAACCAATTGTGACCCCCCCCTTTACTAATAAAACGCGGTCAAAGAAAGTCAAAAACCAGGCACTGTGCATCCCTTACCTCATTGTCGCGCCAAAATCCAGATACCATGGTGGTTTCCTTGATTTGCTCTATCCACCCTTTACACCTGTCTCACCACTTGTATACCCACCCCCCTCCACCTTCACAATATTCCAAATTGCATTAATTGATTGAAACCTGCTTATAGACTTTTGGCGCCAAAATCTCCACATGGACGATTCTGATGATTTAGAGAGATCCAATGGCTGAAATCAAGTGGGAAACAATCAGAGGTCAACAGGAAGTCTCAAAAGTCTATAAAGAAGAGATGGGATGCAATGTAGAGAGATATCTAGAGTACTTTTAGTTTAGCTTATGTTTTTTTTAAGTAATTTTCAATTTTCAGTGTATTTTAAAAGCCTTCAAGTGTTTTGTTAAGTCATTTCAGTGTATTGTTAAACTTTTTCCAGTATCAATCTCAAGTCTTAATCATATTTCCAGTTTATGCAATTTTTCAAGTTCAAAATCTCATGTTATGTTAATGTTGTTGTTAGGTATTTTTATGGACTGAGTAAGATCACTTAAGCTCCTATATAGCTTTTAAAAGCTATTAGAAACCTTTAAAATCAGTTTAGAATCAAAAAGAGAAAAATACCAAAAATACAAATAAAATAGTGAGAAATTCAAAAATCAATAGAAATGGTGATGAAAGCTGGAGCAGGGTGAATATTGGATTGCCCTGGGTTAGAGGCTTAGTGGTAAGCCTATAGGAGTGGTCTTTTGTTCTTGGTTCTGTGTTTTCAGTTGGAAATCCTCTTGTAAGCTTTTAACTCAACTTTTGCATTTTACTGTATAAGTAGATTTATAGCTTAAATCTTTGTGTTTTTGTGTTTCTTAGTTATATTTAAGTATAATATAACAATAAAAGCAGTTGCTTGTTTTTTTAAATTTGTAGTTAGCAAAAATCTCATTTTCACCGTCTTATTAGCATAAGTGTAATTTCTTGGTCTTATGTTGTTATTGTTGTTATTTAATGTTTCTTTAGTCTTGTTTAATGATAATATAAGGTCTGTAATTATTTGCATGGTCTTAATCCTTGTTAGTCTTTGGAAATCTTCAAGTCAGTCCATTTAAGGAGTGTTTGGATGTACTTAAGTATCTGTGTTAAAGGCTAATTTAGTTGTTGCTTGTTGTTGTTATTTGTTACACTTTGTTCTAATAACTCATTGCAACTAGTAAAACCAATGCTTATTAGATAGAAAGTCAAAAATACTTTTAATCTCTTCTTACTAGTTAACTGTTAAGATTTTAAAGGTAAAACTCATCATAGTTGCTTAAAATATGGTAACTTAGCTTAATTTCATCATAATTTAGGTTAATACAACATAATCAGTAAGTAGATTTGATTCAAAGTTCACATTATTCAACTTATCCGTGATTCTGCTGAATTGCATTTGAATCTACTGAAGTGTTAGTTGTTGATTCAGTATTTTAGCTTCTGCTGATCTGTTTGAAGTTTGCTGAATTGATTTTTGATTCTGCTGATGTAGAAGTTTAGATTCTGCCGATTTGTTTGTTGTTGCTAATTTCTATTTCATTTCTGCTGATTTAGAATTTTAGATTCTGCTGAATCTGCTGATTCTGCTGAATTGCTTATTGTAGTTTAATAGTCTGTTTCTTTACATTCTTTAGCTTATTTCAGTGTGCTTAAGTTGTCTACAGCTTAATTTGTCCTCAACAATCTTTACTGATCACTATCCTTAGTGATCTTTCTATCAACTGAAAGTTTTGAAACACCATTGAGTCTCCGTGGGATTTAACGACCCGGGAATCCACTATATTCTCCAGATCTTCATTGCATTGGTTTCTGAGCAGTTTTAAGTTTATTACGGTTAGCCATTCACAAGTGGTTAGCTTGTGTGATTAAACTTGACGGTTCAGGACCAATCAAAAATTTTGGCGCCGCTGCCGGGAGGCTTTAGCGTGTGTTAAACCTTTTTCAGACCCATTCTTGCACATATACCACCTTTTGTAAACAATTTTTTTTTTTTTTTTTTTTTTTTTTTTTTTTTTGTAAAGTTATCAGAAAATCCAAAAAGTTCATTAACACTTTTCCTAAAGTGTTAACAACACCAAACAAAATATAAAACAACAAAACAATCGTAACGTTTTCTAGCTTGTGTTTCCTTTAAGGTGATTCTTAAAGAGATACGATTTGGATAAACGAGACTATACCAAAAATATTGTCCAAAAGTTTTTAAACCCTTTGCACAAATCTATACCTACGTCTTTTCAGTGGTACTTAATATATACATAAAAATCAACCACCGCAAATCAAGGCAGTACACCTTCTAACTGGGGGTGTGACCATTAATAAGTTCCCGAACAACAGCTTTAAAACTTGCCTTTGTGTCCTTGTGATTTTGTATACCTTTTTCAAAGAAGCCATTTCATTTGTGATTATTGGTTTAAGTTCACTTGTCGTTTTGCCTCGCATTTGTTTTGAAAACTGATTTTTATACTTAGTGCATGCGCACTCGTTCTTCCAGTTCTACAAGTCCACTTTCTGAGCTTGCAAATATTCCTCGTAGACGTAGAGGACGTTCTGCTCCTTCAGCCGTGACTGAGGAACGTCTACCACCACCACCCCCTGTCGTAATGGCAGAAGATAAGCCTATGAATGAGCTTCTCCAAGCACCCATCGAGGGTTACGGAGATGCTATTGTTGTCCCAGCCATCGTGGCTGATACCTTTGAGCTCAAAACCGGGTTGCTTAATCTTGTAACCCAAAGCCAATTTTATGGTTTTGAGCGGGATGATCCTCATGCACATATTCGATGGTTTAACAAGATTGCATCTACCATCAAGTACAAGAATGTCCCACATGAAGCCATTAAGCTTCTTCTGTTCCCATTCTCTTTAGAGGGACAAGCCCGGAATTGGCTTGAGAAACAACCCCCTCGTTCCATTGAGACATGGGAGGATTTAGTCACCAAGTTTGTTAACGAATTCTATCCTCCATCCCGAACTACAAGTCTTAAGAATGAGATAATGAAATTTTCTCAAAGATTTGATGAATCATTCGGGGAGGCATGGGATCGTTACAAAGAGTTGCTCCGCAAGTGTCCGCATCATGGTTTTACCGAGTTAATGCAAATGGATACTTTCTACAATGGTCTGAACCAGACTAATCAAGACTCTTTAAATGCCTCCGCGGGAGGTAATTTCCTGAGCAAGACCACCAAAGAAGCCTTACAAATCATTGAAAACAAGTCCCAGGTCCGCCCTTTCCGAGCAAAGACATATCAGTCTCAGTCTAATGCTGGACCTTCTACTTCATCTCCCGTGAGTACATCTAGCACCGATGCTAAGATTGACAAACTCACAGATATTGTTCAGGCTTTGGTTCTTGCTAACCAAAAGAAAGTCACTTTCACACAAACACCATCGCATGGTGAAGTGAAGAAAGTCGAGAGTTGTGTTACTTGTGGTGGCCCTCATGCATACTACAACTGTACTGCCACCGATGGTAGTCCATATGAAGCCAATGCTCTAGCCGGTACTTCACATCAGGGAGGTAATCAATACCGTCCTCAAAATGAACCAAACTACCGTGCTAACACTTATCATGTACCACTCGGTTTTAACCAGAATCCTAACCGGAATCAGAATCAGCCTAGAATGAACCAAGGTTATCAAAACCAAGGTAATTTCTATCCCGGACCAAATCAAGGTTTCCAACATCAAGGAAATCTTAATCAAAACACTTTCAATCGAGGGAATCAATTTCAGGGAAATATGAACCCTAATCAAGGGAATTTTGGCTATAATCAGAACATACGGCCTCAAATTATCCCTTCACCTCCTCCAGTATCAACATCTGATGAGCTTTTAAAGCAATTCATGAAGTCTCAAGAGGAGATAAACAGGTTGTTGGTCAGTCAGATCGCTGAATTAAAGAAGTCTTTAAATGATCAACCCTCGGGCTTAGGAAAACTTCCGAGCAACACGATCGCTAACCCGAGGATGCTAAGGCGATCACAACCAGAAGTGGTGTTTCATATGATGGACCTGCTATTCCTACTACCTCTTCTTCTTCTCTCCCGAAGGTAGTGGAAAGTAAACCTGAGGCGACAAAGGACAAGGAACTTCCTACTAATAACGGAGGTACCAACGATGTCCATCCTCAAGTTGTCCCGAAACCCAAATCCAATCCAGGAGTTGTTTTTGAACCTCCTGTAGCTCCTGTTGAAAAACCCAAATCCAAATCTTCTATTCCTTACCCATCACGTTTGAATGAGCAAAAGCTCCGCGAAAAAGCCAGTCATCAAATGGACAAATTTTTTCAAAATTTCCAAGAACTACATTTTGACATAAGCTTTGCGGATGCTACCATGCTGATGCCCAAGTTTGCATCAACTCTCAAACACATGTTAAGCAACAAAGAAAAGCTGTTTGAAATGGCAAAAACTCCTCTTAACGAGAACTGCTCAGCAGTTATCTTGAAGAAACTTCCCGAAAAGCTTGGAGATCCTGGAAAGTTTCTCTTACCTTGTGTATTTACAGGGATGGTTGAATGCTTTGCCTTAGCCGATCTTGGTGCAAGCATCAATCTGATGCCTTATTCAGTATGGAAGAAACTTTCTCTTCCGGAACTCACTCCTACATGCATGACTCTCGAGCTTGCAGATCGTACAATATCCCGTCCTCTTGGCATTGCCGAGGACGTATTTGTGAAAGTAGGAAAGTTCCATTTTCCAGCTGACTTTGTGGTTGTTGATTTCGATGCCGATCATCGGGTTCCTCTCATTGTTGGTCGAGGATTCCTGAGAACGGGCCGTGCTCTCATTGATGTATTTGAGCAAGAAATCACATTACGTGTTGGTAATGAAGCTGTCACCTTTAACCTTGATCAAACTTCGAGGTACTCTGCAAACTATGATTCTGAGTCGGTTAACCGAATAGATATCATTGATGTTGCTTCTGAAGAGTACTCTCAAGAAGTTCTTGGTTATTCTCATAATTCTGTGAGTGGGGATCCCACCACATCTTCTCAACCTATCATAGCCAATTCTACTCCTTCTCTCACTCCGTTTGAGGGAAGCGACTTCATCTTGGAAGAGATTGAAGCATACTTGGCTAGTGATTCTGTTCCATGGGAAATTGATCATGCTCCAATTGACATTGAGGGGGATATACTTCTCATTGAGAAGTTGCTCAATGATGATCCATCATCAACCCCTCACACTAGTGATTCAATTCCAACTGAGATTAATCACAATGAGATTAATCTAGAGGGAGATATTCTTCTTGAGAAGTTGTTAAATCATGACACTTCTCCTCCTCTTCCTCCCGTCGAGCTTCATAACAAGGAAGTCAAATCAGTTGAGAAAACTGAAGAATTTCCTGAAGTCGAACTTAAGGACTTACCACCTCATCTAGAGTATGCATTCCTTGAGGGTGATGATAAATTACCCAGTCATTATTGCTCGAGATTTGAGTAAAGATGAAAAGCTGCTCTCATAAAGGTCTTGAAGTCACACAAGCAAGCAATTGCTTGGAAACTCTCCGACATTAAGGGTATCAACCCTGAGTTTTGTACTCATAAAATCTTGATGGAGGATGACTTCAAACCAGCAGTTCAACATCAGAGAAGAGTAAATCCAAAAATCCATGATGTTATCAAACAAGAGGTTCTCAAACTTCTTGATGCAGGATTGATTTACCCGATCTCAGATAGTCCTTGGGTTAGCCCAATTCATTGTGTTCCTAAAAAGGGTGGCATAACTGTTGTCACAAATGAAGATAATGAGTTAATTCCAACTCGGCTGGTAACGGGATGGCGTGTGTGTATTGACTATCGTAAGTTGAATGACGCCACCCGAAAAGACCATTTTCCTCTACCCTTCATGGACCAAATGCTTGAGAGATTAGCAGAGAATGAATACTATTGTTTCCTTGATGGTTTCTCGGGTTATTATCAGATTCCCATTGATCCACAGGATCAAGAGAAGACCACATTCACCTGTCCATACGGAACTTTTGCCTACAGACGTATGCCTTTTGGCTTATGCAATGCTCCTGGCACGTTCCAACGATGTATGATGGCCATTTTCCACGACATGATCGGGGAAACAATGGAGGTGTTTATGGATGACTTCTCGGTCATTGGGGATTCGTTTCAAACATGTCTCTCCCATTTAGATAAAATGCTAAAACGGTGTGAAGACACCAATCTTTGTCTAAATTGGGAGAAGAGCCACTTTATGGTCAAAGAAGGCATAGTCCTTGGCCATAAGATTTCCAAAAACGGGATTGAGGTCGATAGGAGCAAAAGTCGATGTTATTGCTAAATTACCTCATCCTACTACCGTCAAAGGTATTAGGAGTTTTCTAGGTCATGCCGGTTTTTATCGCAGATTCATACAAGATTTTTCTAAAATCGCCCGGCCCATGACCCATCTTCTTGAAAAAGATGCTCCTTTTATCTTCTCACCTAGTGCATCGAAGCTTTTGAAACATTAAAGAAAAAGCTTACTGAAGCACCCATTCTCGTTGCTCCCGACTGGGACTTGCCTTTTGAGCTCATGTGCGATGCAAGTGATTTTGCTATCGGTGCAGTCTTAGGGCAACGTAAAGCTAAGCATTTTCAGCCTATCCACTACGCGAGTAAGACTATGACTGAAGCTCAAACCCATTACACCACCACAGAAAAAGAGCTACTAGCCGTGGTATATGCGTTTGAGAAGTTTCGGCCATACTTAATCTTGACCAAATGCGTGGTGTATACGGATCACTCGGCTCTCAAATATCTCTTTGCAAAACAAGATGCAAAGCCGAGATTGCTCCGTTGGGTTCTCCTCCTCCAGGAATTTGATATCATTATACGTGATAAAAAAGGAGCTGAGAATCTGGCTGCTGATCATCTGTCCCGTCTAGAAAACCCTCACCAAGATGTTTTCGAGAAAAAGGAAATAAATGAAACATTTCCTCTCGAGACACTCAATGCGGTTTCTTTTCGTGGAAACTCTTCTACCCCATGGTTTGTTGACTTCGCAAATTACCATGCGGGTAACTTCATAGTGAAAGGGATGTCAACCCAACAGAAGAACAAATTCTTCAAGGATGTTAAACATTACTTCTGGGACGACCCCTACTTATTCAAAATCTGTGCGGAACAAGTCATCCGACGGTGTGTTTATGGACAAGAAGCTATGGACATTCTCAAAGCTTGCCATGCTGGACCCACCGGGGGCCATCATAGTCCAAACTACACTGCCAAGAAGGTGTTTGATTCCGGGTTTTATTGGCCCACAATTTACAAGGATGCCCACGAATTTGTCAAAGCATGTGACGCTTGTCAACGTCACAGAAATATCTCTCAAAGAAATGAAATGCTGCAAAACGCCATTCAAGTTTGTGAGATCTTTGACATATGGGGTATTGACTTTATGGGGCCATTTCCATCATCTCGAGGAAACAAATACATACTCGTGGCTGTTGACTATTTGTCAAAATGGGTTGAAGCAAAAGCCTTACCTACCAATGATGCCCGAGTAGTTGTGAAATTCTTAAAATCTCTTTTTGCCAGGTTTGGAACTCCACGTGCTATAATCAGTGATCGTGGTACGCATTTCTGCAATGACCAATTTGATCGTGTCATGCAAAAGTATGGTGTTACCCACCGTCTCTCTACTGCATACCACCCCTAAACAAGTGGGCAAGTGGAAGTTTCCAACCGTGGTATTAAAAGAATTCTTGAAAGGACAGTAGGCGAAAACCGTGCATCCTGGTCGGATAAACTGGATGACGCACTCTGGGCCTTCCGTACAGCTTATAAAACACCCATCGGGTGTACTCCATACAAGCTAGTGTACGGAAAGGCATGTCATCTTCCGATTGAGCTCGAGCACAAGGCATACTGGGCCTTGAAACATGCAAACTTCGATATTCAGACAGCTGGTGATCACAGAAAAGTTCAAATGAATGAACTAAATGAACTCCGTGATCAAGCATACGAGAACTCTTTGATCTACAAACAAAAGACAAAGAAGATTCATGACTCTAAAATCAAGAACCGCGTTTTCAACATTGGTGATCGAGTCCTTCTTTTCAATTCAAGATTGAAGATATTCTCGGGAAAGCTCAAGTCCCGTTGGTCTGGTCCATTCACTATTGCTAAGGTTTATCCTTATGGTACCATTGAGTTATCTCAGCCCGATGGTCTAAATTTTAAAGTGAATGGTCATCGATTGAAGCATTATTTTGGAGAGGACATTCCTCCTGTAGTTGTCCCAGATCTACAAACTTTCCCCATGAACCAATGAATGCGGGGATCGAGTCAAGCTAGCGACTCGATAATCAAAAACAGTAGCACACACCATATGGGTTTTCACCCATGTTTCTGTCTTCTTACCCTATTCTACCACCCTAGTGTGGGGGAGTTGCCCCCGCTGTTGTATATAAGTTTTCTTCTCTAAAAAAAAAAAAAAAAAAAAAAGTGTATATATCAAAAATAAAATAATGGCCGTAGTATTTCCCTTTTACGTTCTTTGTTTCGGCATAACCGACGGTACTTTGAATATTGAGGGCAATATTCATTTCTAAGTGTGGGGGGGAATTCTCACGAATTTTATCATATGTATTATCCACCCAATTCCCCCATAGTTGGCCAAATTTTTTTTTTTGAGTAAGTGTTTTTCACTTACTCAACAAATGGTAATCAGTCCGCCATGTCTAACCCACATAAGGATTGGCTAATCTAGGAGCAAACGGCTCTTGGTAAAGATTTATCAAATCCATTTATGGCTTGCAATTTGCCCAAAATTGTATGGTGTTCAGCTCACCATATCCTAAAAAGTAAAGAGTTGGCTAGCCCGCAAGTTTATGGCTTGTGGTAAAGGCAGTGGAAAAACCATAATTGGTAATCGGCTCACCAAAGATAATACTGATAATTTATCTAAGAGTTGGCTAGTCCAGAAGCAAACGGCTTCTGGTAAAGACAAATCAAATCCGTTTACAGCTTATGATTTGCTCAAAATCATTTGGTTATCATTATACCAAAGTTCTTACTTGAACTGAAACAATTGGCTACTCCAGAAGTGATGGCTTTTGGTAAAGAGTTCTTTAAAATCCATTAAAGTTTTAAAACATTGCTAGGGACTAGCAATATCTCAGTGTGGGGGATTGATGAGTGTCTAAATACTCATCATTTTTGTACCATCTAAACTGCAAATACATCTGAAAACACTCAGAAATGCATCAAAATGATAAAAATATCACAAACAAGTGTTTTATGTGTTTTAAATGCAAAAATATCAAAATCAGATGAAAAACATATCAAGTTTGCATAATTGGCAGTTTTAGTCCCCCAAGTTTCAAAAGTTGTCAAAAACAGTCCCTGGTAAATCAAAATAAAGAAAAATATCATTCAAGGTCCCTGAATTATTCTAAGTTGTCAAAAATGGTCCTTGAATGAATCTTTGGTCAAATGGCAGAAAAGGTCCCTTAAGTTTGAAAAATGGCAAAATTAGTCCTTGGATATTTTAAAATGGAAAATTATCAAATATTATCCTTGTACTATTAAATTTTGGCAGAATTGGTCCTTATTATAACTTTGGAAAAATGGCAGTTTTGGTCCTTCAATTTTCAGAAAAATGCAAAATTGGTCCTTGTATTAATAAGCATCCAAACCGGACCCCTTTAATATCCAAACCCAAGTCCAGCTGGCCCAACCTTAGCCCAACCCACCACTTGGACCTTGAACCTTGGACCTTGAACCCCCTTGAGCCAGTCAAATAACATTTTGATCCCAGTCATAACCAATTGTGACCCCCCCCCCTTTACTAATAAAACGCGGTCAAAGAAAGTCAAAAACCAGGCACTGTGCATCCCTTACCTCATTGTCGCGCCAAAATCCAGATACCATGGTGGTTTCCTTGATTTGGTCTATCCACCCTTTACACCTGTCTCACCACTTGTATACCCACCCCCTCCACCTTCACAATATTCCAAATTGCATTAATTGATTGAAACCTGCTTATAGACTTTTGGCGCCAAAATCTCCACATGGATGATTCTGATGATTTAGAGAGATCCAATGGCTGAAATCAAGTGGGAAACAATCAGAGGTCAACAGGAAGTCTCAAAAGTCTATAAAGAAGAGATGGGATGCAATGTAGAGAGATATCTAGAGTACTTTTAGTTTAGCTTATGTTTTTTTTAAGTAATTTTCAATTTTCAGTGTATTTTAAAAGCCTTCAAGTGTTTTGTTAAGTCATTTCAGTGTATTGTTAAACTTTTTCCAGTATCAATCTCAAGTCTTAATCATATTTCCAGTTTATGCAATTTTTCAAGTTCAAAATCTCATGTTATGTTAATGTTGTTGTTAGTTATTTTTATGGACTGAGTAAGATCACTTAAGCTCCTATATAGCTTTTAAAAGCTATTAGAAACCTTTAAAATCAGTTTAGAATCAAAAAGAGAAAAATACCAAAAATACAAATAAAATAGTGAGAAATTCAAAAATCAATAGAAATGGTGATGAAAGCTGGAGCAGGGTGAATATTGGATTGCCCTGGGTTAGAGGCTTAGTGGTAAGCCTATAGGAGTGGTCTTTTGTTCTTGGTTCTGTGTTTTCAGTTGGAAATCCTCTTGTAAGCTTTTAACTCAACTTTTGCATTTTACTGTATAAGTAGATTTATAGCTTAAATCTTTGTGTTTTTGTGTTTCTTAGTTATATTTAAGTATAATATAACAATGAAAGCAGTTGCTTGTTCTTTTAAATTTGTAGTTAGCAAAAATCTCATTTTCACAGTCTTATTAGCATAAGTGTAATTTCTTGGTCTTATGTTGTTATTGTTGTTATTTAATGTTTCTTTAGTCTTGTTTAATGATAATATAAGGTCTGTAATTATTTGCATGGTCTTAATCCTTGTTAGTCTTTGGAAATCTTCAAGTCAGTCCATTTAAGGAGTGTTTGGATGTACTTAAGTATCTGTGTTAAAGGCTAATTTAGTTGTTGCTTGTTGTTGTTATTTGTTACACTTTGTTCTAATAACTCATTGCAACTAGTAAAACCAATGCTTATTAGATAGAAAGTCAAAAATACTTTTAATCTCTTCTTACTAGTTAAATGTTAAGATTTTAAAGGTAAAACTCATCATAGTTGCTTAAAATGTGGTAACTTAGCTTAATTTCATCATAATTTAGGTTAATACAACATAATCAGTAAGTAGATTTGATTCAAAGTTCACATTATTCAACTTATCCGTGATTCTGCTGAATTGCATTTGAATCTACTGAAGTGTTAGTTGCTGATTCAGTATTTTAGCTTCTGCTGATATGCTTCTGCTGATCTGTTTGAAGTTTGCTGAATTGATTTTTGATTCTGCTGATGTAGAAGTTTAGATTCTGCCGATTTGTTTGTTGTTGCTAATTTCTATTTCATTTTTGCTGATTTAGAATTTTAGATTCTGCTGAATTGCTTATTGTAGTTTAATAGTCTGTTTCTTTACATTCTTTAGCTTATTTCAGTGTGCTTAAGTTGTCTACAGCTTAATTTGTCCTCAACAATCTTTACTGATCACTATCCTTAGTGATCTTTCTATCAACTGAAAGTTTTGAAACACCATTGAGTCTCCGTGGGACTTAACGACCCGGGAATCCACTATATTCTCCAGATCTTCATTGCATTGGTTTCTGAGCAGTTTTAAGTTTATTACGGTTAGCCATTTACAAGTGGTTAGCTTGTGTGATTAAACTTGACGGTTCAGGACCAATCAACTATTTGACATATTTGGAAAACAGATTAAGGGGGAATGTTCAAACTCATCTGCATAATCTATGTCCAAATATGTTGCTATGTTTGTTACATGTGCAGGTTTATTATCAGGGACTCATTATGCATATTTCCTATTCTTTGTGGTGAAGAGATATTAAGTCTTGCTGCTTATGAAGCTTTAGAGAAAGTTGAAGGGGGCTTATTGTATTTCCATTTCTATAAAAGAGATGTTTCACTTAGTCACTTATACGCAGTCTTCTTCTTGACTGCTATATCACTCTCTCACAAAACATATATGTTATGATCTGTTGATCCACTTTTGTATTAGTTCTTTGATCATTTGATCTTGTTTAAGTCCTGCAACAGTTTGATTGTTATTGTTCAAACTGTGCCGACTATTGTACCTTTGATTCTTGAATAAAGTGAACTTGTTGCTCTGTTTATCTGTTTGATACCATCGCACACCTTACAAAATATAAAGTAAATCATGAACACAATATTAATAAGGACAACATAATTAAAAGGCAAAATAACACGTAATAATATATATGACCGAGAATTACTTGCATTTCAGATGACCTATGTGGATTCTCTTCCTCTCTTCATCTTGTCAATTCTTAGCACAACTGCAACGTATATCTTGTCCATGGTTTCCTCGGCAAACATGAAAAGCTTATGTCTCCAATGTTTCTTGAACACCAAAACTCCAATAACACCCCAAAACCCTGCTGCAAAACCACACATTATGTCCATATAGAACCATACCTTGTTTGACTTATGATTAGCTGCTTTGTGGTTGTTTTTGTGCATTGCTTTTTGGTCTTCGTTATTGGAACAATTCTTAGGCGTTGGAACTCCACATAGATCTTTGTTCCCAACATATATTGATGGATCCATAAGGGTCTGCAATTGATTTCCTGTTGGAATTCATCCAGACAATTTATTGTGTGACAAATTCAAATGGCTCAAAAAATTCAAAGCTGCAATGCTCGGAGGGATTGGACCGGTCAACTGGTTTCCTGAGAAATCGAGAGAAATTAAAGCCTTCAGGTTTCCAATGCTGTCTGGAATGCCACCATTAAGAAGATTGTTAGACAAATTGAGACCCACCAATGCAAAAAGTGACATAAGCTCGACGGGTATTTCTCCGACAAGTTTATTGCTTGAAAGGTCCATGTTGATAACAAGTTGCAAAGTTGTTGTATATTCAAGAGAAACACCTTTTATCACTTGACGAATATTTTCTTCAGAACCGTCAATTCGAAAATCTACGAAAGAACGACCACCAATAGCCATACCATTCAACTTTCCTAGACAATGAGGGATGTGGCCTGTTAAGTTGTTGTGTGCCACATCCAAAATCCGAAGATATGAATTTTTACACAAAGATCGAGGAATACTTCCGGTGAAGTTATTTTTGTGTAACCTGAAAACTCTTAGATTTGTGAAGTTTTCTCCAATCCATTCTGGTATGTTCCCAGAAAACCCATTATCACCCAAATCTAAGATAGTCAAGTTTCGTAAATTCCCCAATTCTCGTGGAAGTTCGCCCGTGAAATGATTGTCATTCAAGTTTAGCAAACGTAATACTGATGATTGAGGTATCATAGAACTCGAAATGACACCAGATAATTGATTTGAGCTCAATTGCATGGTATACAAGTTTCGCATATTCCCAAGACATTCAGGAATTCTCCCAGCTAACCTATTTCTGGAAAGATCAAGATATTCCAAATCAGTCCTTCTACACAATGACATAGGAATTGACTCGTTGAAAAGGTTATTTTGCAGAAACAGTACTTTATCATATAGTCCAAGATTTTGTTCATTACGAAGGTTTGTTAAAGGTCCGCTGAGTTTATTGTGAGAGAGATCTAAGAAATCAACGTCGGGAATCTTCCTCAACCATGTTGGCAAAGGTCCTGTAATGCTAGCATTAGACAACCTTAAATATATTAGTTTCTTTTGTGTTCGGAGCCACTGTGGAAATCCATTCATAATCTTGCTGCAACTGAGATCAGCACTTATCAATTGGAATGGAGGTTTCCACTCACGTAAAACAATGAACGTCAACTTACTGTTAGAAGCAGTATCCAAGTCCTTCAACATCGAAAGTTTATCAAAATGGGCTTCACAAACTACTCCTTCTAAAGAATTGTTAGACATATCTAGATATTTAAGTTGGGTGAGTTGCCCAATTGAAACTGGAATAGTCCCATTTAATGAATTTGAAGACGCTGAAAAAAACTGTAGTGAAACAAGTCTTTCTAGAGATGTTGGGACCTGACCAGTTAACTGATTGACACTAAGATCCAAAACTGTTAAAGCTGCTAATCTTCCAATGGATTCTGGGATTGAACCGTTCAAGTGATTATATGGAAGGAACAGTTTAGTAAGTTTCCCAAGGAATTCCGGAATGGGACCTGTTAGCTGGTTAAAAGAGAGATCCAACTCTTCCAGTAATCTTAATCTTCCCAGAGATTCATGGATTGTACCTGTTAAACTGTTGCCCTCTAAACTTAAGCCTCTTAAATTGGCCATTCTTCCCAAGGAGTATGCAGGAAATGCACCTTTTAAACTTTTATCTAAGTTCAGCCTCTCGAAAGCGTATTGGGAGCATTCTGACACATTTTTTGGTGAGCCAGTCAATTCAATTCTAACGTCAATGTATGAAACACTCAGTTCTTTCAAGTGACACTGTCTCCAGATTCTAACATCCTCAATATGCTCAAAGTTGTTCCCTGAGAGATCAAGCCTTAGAAGGTTAGTCATGATAGGAACCGATGAATTCAACATGTTTCCTGCAAGGTCAATGGATAGCAAAGAACTCATGTTTGCTAAAACAGATGGAAACCTGCCTTCAATTAGGTTCTGGCTCAGATCCAGGTGTTGGATGATAGAAATTTTAGTGGAATTAAGATGATTGGGAGAAAGATGCGTGTTTTGAAGCCCACAATGTGACAAACGCATCTGTGGAAAATAATGGATCATGCTTAGAAAGTTTGTAGAATTCCGTGAAAGACTAAAATTGAAGTCTGAAAGGTCCAGGAATTCTAGGGATGTCATGTTCTGAAGAAAGCCTGGAAATTGCCCTTCGAAATGATTGTGGCTAAGATCTAGGTGCTTTATGTTGGAAAGTGTTCTACTTGAATTACTAAGGGTACCAAGATCAGCATTCGTAAGACCACATTCTGACAAACTTAACTTTACTAAGGACGGCATCATGTAAAACACCATGTCACGGTTTTGAGCCTTACTAAGATCTAGTCCACTCAAGTCAAGATACTCGAGTGACGAAAGGCCAGATATCCATGACATATCGAATGACAGCAGCTGATTGTATGAGTATACGCTTGATCTCATATCAAGAACCTTTAAATTTGAAAGATTTCCAATGTGAGGAGGAATAATACCAGAAAACTCCACCCTGGAGAGATTGAGGTAACTTAGCTGTTTAAAGGATCCAATGAATTTAGGGATCCGGCTTCCTCGAAAATCATTAGCACTCAAGTCCAAGAATTTTAGATGCCTCAAGTGTTGTAAAGAAGAGCTCACCTCGTTACCAACCAAGTATTCTTGATAAATATCGCCTTCAAGTCTTCCGAGATGAAGCCTGTCAACTTTCCCAGTTACTTTGTCGCAGTAGACTCTTTCCCACTGGCAACAGTCATGACCAACCCATGATGACAACATGTCAAAGGCATCGTAGACACTGTGTTTAAACTTGAGTAGAGCTAATCGCTCGTGCTTAGAACAAATAGCCGAGATATTTGGAACACACACAAAAGTATGTATGTTTGCAGCAAAATATATACTTAAAACGAGAAGGATTAATAAAAAACAGTGCTTCGCCATTTTTGATAGTAGTAAAGATGGGTTCAAATGAAATTAGTCCATTTATGGTGTCATAGAAGACTTGGAAGTCATTGTGGCTTGGGGTCAATGGAAAATTTACGTCCACAAACTGTAGTCATTGTTATCTTGGATATATTTGGTCACACCTTACAAGTCTTGACAAGGAAAATTTGGAGTCAACAAGGTAAATGTATATTTGTAGGTTTTTTTTTGGTTGTTTTGTTCACGCACGGGTTGATAAAAAAAATTCATTATATATTTACTATCGACTAATCGTCTGTTTATAACAGCTGTAATTCATCCTAATTTGGAGCTCTATATACAACTCCCGGTAGCCCATTCCAACTGAATAGCAACCTTTAACATACTCTTTTTGTTTCATACCCAAACCATGGTACAAAAGCATATATGAAACACCGTAATGGCTCCCTAACACTTAGCGTGAGCCAATCACAATACTTATAACATGCAAAGCAAGTCATCAATCGAGTCCCCAACGTAGATGGCTAGGTTATTTGGGTCACACTCGTAAGGTAACTCAACTTTTTCATCATTTCTCCTTTTAATGTGTTCTCGAGTTAAACTAAAGTAGAATGTAAAGAAATTGAAAGTGAATGAAATATTGAAGTGGAGAGGAAAGAAAAATAAAGATCTAATTTGTGTTCTCTAGTAACGGTGAAAAGAGATGAAAGAAAGTGTAAAATGTCAATATGTCCCCATTCAATTAGGTCTTTTTAATACTTAATTTTTTGTCCCCATTCAATTTCACCCTAAAAGTAGGGTGAAAGTTTTAAAAACAAATACCTCCCTCTTTCACCCAATTAATTTCACTTTCATTACTAAAAAAAACTTAAGAACATGACATTTTTTACATTTGATCACTTCACTTGCTTTCCTCCCTTTTACTTAACTTGAGAATATAGTTAATGTTTATCTAAGAAAAGCATATCAAAGAACATCAAATAAAGAGAAACTCAAAACCGATTTCAGAACATAGATACAAAAATTAAAAAATATGTAGTAATAGTGATATACAAATTACATGGCCCTATATTCAAACATCCGGTAGCTCTTAATGCCAAATGAACAAAATAATATATGTTCTTTGAAGCCAATGTTGCAATACTTTTTTCCTGCCAGTAGACGCAACGAACTTTCCAAAAAAAAAAAAAAAAAAAAAAAAAAAAAAAAAAAAAAAAAAGGAACTTAACCATAGCTACTCCACACCTTTGATTTCACAATCCTTATTTCTAACCCTTTACCCAAAACAGGATTGTTACGAACTACAACTCGAACACATGAACAAGTACTTTGTCCCTGTATCATGCTCACATAGACAACGTCACCAAGATTTTTTTGGTGCAAAAGGTGAAATTTATATTAATCACTCCAAATGTTGTACAATACAAGAAATAAACATATTACTGCTTTAGACATGTCCCAAAACAGAGAAACAAATTCAACACTAGATTCATTCGATATTAGATATAGCTACACATTTTATCTGATAATACTAATATCTGACATATATATCAGAACCACATCATAACTGAACAGATTTTTCATACCTTCTTCCAGTGTATTCATCAACTTTATTAACATTTTTTTGCACCATACCATCTAATTACATTTCCATATATCCTTCCCACAAAGACTATTCAACCTGCAACCACAATGGTCAAGGCAAAAAAAGAGTATGGCTTCATTAGGAACCCATAACCCCTCCAGATCAAGGGCTATACAACATTTCTATCTCTTGAAAATGGCTTCACACATATGGGAACACACACCTTGAGGGAGGACCAACCATTACCTCATGTAGGAATGTAATGAGTGGACCATGAAGCTTCATCTTTTACAGCTCTCAATTCCACTCAACTTGCACTCCCCTCCTAGATCAGCTACCATCCATAACAGGTAACCTACTTTATGATTATTCTTTATTTTAGAACTAGAGATATTCCTCTGTTAGCATCAATTACTACATCACCAATTGATAGCCCAGAGGAACATCACAAACTAAGCCAAAGAGAACCAAGATACAAGGCCTTCCATTTATGTTGTTTTGAATAGATTCTTACAAAGTCACCAAGATGCTAATCCTGAAAATACCAAATTTAGTGGATGTGTTATTAAACGGTTTTTGTTTGAAAATATTAACTCGAATGGAAATGAATTAATAAATTATTATATTGTTTTAATTCTATTGTTGAATGAGATATTTTTATACAGTTTGAAAGAGCAATGCATATGTGTTTTAACATCCAAAAGACACTAAGTGGACCATGAAAAAAAGAGTATGGCTTCATTAGGAACCCATAACCCCTCCAGATCAAGGGCTATAGCAGATATGCTACATTTTTATCTCTTGAAAATGGCTTCACACATTTGGGAACACACACCTTGAGGGAGGACCAACCATTACCTCATGTAGGAATGCATTGAGTGGACCATGAAGCTTCATCTTTTACAGCTCTCAATTCCACTCAACTTGCACTCCCCTCCTACATCAGCTACCAATATTCATCTGTTAGCATCAATTACTACATCAACAATTGATAGCCTAGAGGAACATCACAAACTAAGCCAAAGAGAACCAAGATACAAGGCCTTCCATTATGTTGTTTTGAATAGATTCTTACAGCGTCACCAAGATGCTAATCATGAAAATACCAAATTTAGTGGATGTGTTATTAAACGGTTTTTATTTGGAAATATTAACTCGATTGAATTAATAAATTATTATATTGTTTTAATTCTATTGTTGAATGAGATATTTTTATACAGTTTGAAAGAGCAATGCATATGTGTTTTAACATCCAAAAGACACTAAGTGGACCATGAAAAAAAGAGTATGGCTTCATTAGGAACCCATAACCCCTCCAGATCAAGGGCTATAGCAGATATGCTACATTTTTATCTCTTGAAAATGGCTTCACACATTTGGGAACACACACCTTGAGGGAGGACCAACCATTACCTCATGTAGGAATGCATTGAGTGGACCATGAAGCTTCATCTTTTACAGCTCTCAATTCCACTCAACTTGCACTCCCCTCCTACATCAGCTACCAATATTCATCTGTTAGCATCAATTACTACATCAACAATTGATAGCCTAGAGGAACATCACAAACTAAGCCAAAGAGAACCAAGATACAAGGCCTTCCATTATGTTGTTTTGAATAGATTCTTACAGCGTCACCAAGATGCTAATCATGAAAATACCAAATTTAGTGGATGTGTTATTAAACGGTTTTTATTTGGAAATATTAACTCGATTGAATTAATAAATTATTATATTGTTTTAATTCTATTGTTGAATGAGATATTTTTATACAGTTTGAAAGAGGTATTAAGACACTCCTTCCACATCTAGTTCAATAAGAGGTTTATGCCTCTTGTTGCCTCTTAATGGTCCCAAAAAAACAAACGCTCTTAACAAACATTGACTATTACTGCCTCTGAATGACAGGAAAAAAACAAACTGTCTTAATGATCTAAATGTCTGACCGCGTCTGAATGAGTTAGATTAAGATGTCGTTAAGAGACATTTTTTAAAAAACAAACACCAACTAAAATTCAACCCACAAGAAATTGCTATATGATTCCTCCCGAACTACCCATCTTTTATTTCTCCGTCACACTCATCAACCGCTTGTGAACGGTCAACCGTAACAGATGATAAAAGGGCGACAGCCCGGGAGAGAAATGCAAGTTTACCAATGATTAAATATCCTTGGATCGTTTATGTCCTGGCGAGGCGTGATATCCTGAATACAATGACTTGTGATTTGCTAGAATGATATAGAATATACAAAAAACATGAATCTGATTGACTAACACTAGGAATGTGAATAGTGATAGCTCTGTCACAGCTATGTCGTTAAAAACGTACAATCAGAAACCTAAAAACGTAAAAGATATTATTGGAAAATAAATTTTTACACTATTAAATTAATTAATATAAATTGAAAATAAAATAAATTAAATGTATTTAATAATGAATTAAATAATAAGAAAATCTAAAATTAACTTAAATAAATGAAATAAAGAATTTGAAAAATCTAAAATATTATAAAATAAATTTTAAAACTAAAAATGTATTTTTACACAATTATTCTAACCTTGCATTCTCCTTCCTCCCATATCAATTAGCAACACTTTTTCTGTCACTAAACTGTGGCTAATCGGTTGCAAATTTGATGCCTCCTTCCTCCCATGGTGATTAGCGACAGTTAATCTGTCACTAATCTGTCACTAACCAGGTTGCTCCTTCCTCCCAAATCTGTTAGTGACATTATTTCTGTTGCAGAATTGTCGCTAACCCAGCAGATTTATAGCAGTAGGAGAAACATATTATTAATTATTTACCATTAAAGTGGTTCTTTTTAGCTTTTCTTTTTCTGAAACTAAATTTATACTGATATTATACATGATTAATGAAAACAAAACTTTACAATCTTAAAAATAAGCAAGTTGTGAGCTTATGAGTCCAATAGTTAAGCTTTTGGCTTCACAGTGGAGTTTAAGCTTGAAATAAGCTTGGAAAAAGCTTTATACAGGAAATAAAAGGGAAAGTAATATAAGTACAAGTGATATGAACAAGTATAAACAAACATGTGTACTGGATTTCATCAAATAAGCTTGTAATAAGCTAATAAGCAATTCAGCAGAATCCAGAATACTGCTGAACCATTGCAAGGTACTGCTGACAAGTATAAGCTACTTGCAGCCCTAGTAAATAGGCTACAATGGAAAAATTAAGAGCTGGATCAAGAAGTTGGGTGGATAAGCTTCACATAAAGCTAAAACACATAAGCTCTAGATCACTAATGAGCTTATTAGAGCTGAAGGAATTGGTGCAAGTTCAAATAGTTGAACTGTTGTGAGTGGGCAAACAACAAGCTCTAAAGACTTATCAAATAAGCTCATGAGAGCTCAACCAACACTGAGACATTGAGTATGACTGGATAGCCTCTCAAGAAGCCAAATATCACAAGCTCAAGCTTAGTGGGGAACTTTTCATGGACTTGGAGAAACAACTCAACTTCCACTGTTTGCTTCAGTGGAAGGAGTAAGATGGGACAAAAAGGAGAGAATGATTAAGCTATCTAATTAAGCTAAAAATGTAAAAACAAGCAGACATATGATAAAAGGACCACATAGGCAACACAAATAAGCCAAGTACACAAGTTAGGGCCAACTTCACAAGCTTTTGCAAGCTTGTGAACTTGACACCTAAAACTGTGATGCAGGGCAAAACTAGGCATCAATAAGCTACAAATTTAGCTAGTAAACATGACACATAGACATTAACAAAAATACAGTAAGCTAACTTAGCAACAGAACTAAAACATATTAAAAACACAGAACTAGAGATTAAATAACAAAGGCACAATAAAATTACTAAGTTTATTCAAAAACGACTTAATTGAAAATTTGACTTTTTGAGTTTATGATCAAAGTTGACTTTGATCATCTTTGATCTGAATTTAACAACTGAATAAGCTATATTATGATACAAGTACATGAAATAAACAAGGCTTAACAACATTAAAACACATATGCAAGATTCTAGGTTGTGACAACTTCAAAATACTCATAATGAGACAGTCAAGAGTCATTTTGACTTTCTACCATGCTATACTCTTTAGTTAATGTTTCACTGAGTCATTAAGGACATATAAGGCATACATCAACTAAGAACAACACCATACATAGCCTGTAACTCAGTTCATCTACCACAACCAAACATCCTTGAAATGAAATTTTATTGAGCTTATCATTACATATAACTGAGTAAACATCATTTATCAAATCCAGAGGATCCAAAGTGTCAAAATGGACCTTATTCAGCATACACAAGTAGTCACACAAGCTTATGCCTATGATTATCAAAAATCAAGTTATGACAGTGAAAATGCAATATTCAAGCACAATCAATTCCAAAACATAAACACCTGATATTAAATTAAAACATGATAAACTAACAACACAGAAACATGAAAACATAGAAATCAAAGCATAAAAAGGACTACAACAGTAATTTGCAAAAACAAATGAGAAAATGGCTTACAAGATACATCAAGCCGAGAATCATGAAACCAAGGACAAGGTTACACCCAATAGCTTCCCATTAAGCTCCTAATATCCTTGGCACTTCAAATTCACCCCTGCTTCATCATCTCCTTCATGATCACACTATTTTTGATTTTTCAACGATTTTTCTCTATTTTTAGTATTTTCTGAATTTAAAAGTCTAAGCATGTTTAAGGTCTCTAAAAGCTAAATGAGCTTTGTCAGGAGCTTATATGGCTTATAGAGTCCATCAAACAACTACAAAACATGAAATTGAAAAGACTTGAAAAATTAAAGGAAAATAAGCAAAACTTGAAACTGAAATAAAACTAAAATTAAACTGAATTTAATTGTTCATTACACTAATTTAAGATAAAATACAACATTTGAAAGATTTAAAAGACATTTTTAAGTAAGAAAAGCAGTAAAAGTTACATCTACGTGACTATGGCTTAAGGCCAAAAGTGTCTTCTCCTCTCATTCTTCTTCCTTTTATACCACAATGAGTTCCTTGTTGACTTCTGAGACTATCCCACCAATTTCCAACCGTAGGATCTTCATGATTCATCATAACTGCCATTTGTCCATTTTGGCGCCAAAATAGTCAAGAGCAGTTATCAACCATTAATGGGTTTTGGGTATATGTGGAGGTGGAGGGGGGACAAAGTAAGGAGAGGGTGAGGTGAGGCAAGTGGTATGTTTGAAAAAGTTGGAATACCAGCTCTGGTATTGGGGATTCAGGGGTTGAGGAGGTGGAGCTACAGTGGTAGGCGGTTTTCTCCTTTGTTTGACTTTATTTGACCGCAGGGTATATCAAAGGGGGCCAGATTGGTTTTGTGAAGGGATTGGGCCAAGGGGTTTGGATTTGGGCTTTTGATATAATATAGGATCCGTTTGGTTTCACTAGAATACAAGGACCAAAAGTGTAAAACTGCCAAACTTCAAGGACTGAAAGTAACTTTTTCCAATGCTCTCACAAGGACCATACTTGACAAATATTGATAAAACAATGACCATAGTTGACAATTATTTCATTTTTAAACTTAAAAGGACCTTAATTGTCATTTTTGGATTTTGAGGGACTAAAAGTGTAATTTCCCAAAAGTTTATCAAAATGTTCCAAATTTTCAATCATGCATAGTACAAGGGTATTATTTGTAAAATTCCAAGTTTAGAATACCCAGGGACCATTTTTGCCAATTTTGTAACTTGAGGGGTAAAAATTGCCATTTTGTGTAAACTTTCATCCAGGGATCATTTGTGAATATTTTTGGTTTCCCAAGGACTTAAGTTGACTTTTCATTCATTTAAAACATTTAGGGACTAGTTTTGACAATTTGTGTAACTCCAGGGACTGAAAACGACAATTGTTGTGAAATTGATCATTTTTCACTTGTTTTTCAATCTTTTGTACCTGAATCACATAAAAACACATTTAAATGATATTTATAACATTTTGTGAGTCATTTGTGTGTTTTTTGGTTGTTTTTGTGGGTTTAAATAATATAAAATATATGTGTATTTAGACACATATCAAATCCCCCACACTGAGATATTGCTAGTCCCTAGCAATGATTTGAGATTTTAATGGATTTGAAAAACTCTTTACCAAAAGCCATCACTTCTGGAGTAGCCAAATGTTTCAGTTCAAGTAAGAACCTTGGTACACCGATAACCATGTGATTTTGAGCAAATCATAAGCTGTAAACGGATTTGATTTGTCTTTACCAGAAGCCGTACCCTTCTGGACTAGCCAACTCTTAGATAAATTATCAGAATTATCTTTGGTGAGCTGATTACCAATTATGGTTTTTCCACCGCCTTTACCACAAGCCATAATCTTGCGGGCTAGCCAACTCTTCACTTTTTAGGATATGGTGAGTTGAGAACCATACAATTTTGGGCAAATTGCAAGCCATATAAACGGATTTGAAATATCTTTACCAAGAGCCGTTTGCTCCTGGATTAGCCAATCCTTTTGTTTATTAGACATGGTGGACTGATTACCATTTGTTGTGTTTAGTACATAGTACTTCCACTAAAATTTTTTTTTAAAATTTGGCCATTTTGGGGGAAAAAGGGACTAAAAGGGTACATTTATGATCAAATTCGCCAGAATTTCCCCCCCACACTTAGAAATGAATATTGTCCTCAATATTCAAAGTACCGGCTATTATGCCGAAACTTAGAACGTAAAAAGATAACATTACTAGCTGAGTGTAGAAACACAACAATTATTCTCTTTTTTAATATTTACAATTTTCAAAGTTTTTATATGTACAACAGGTGGGTTATTACCCCCACACTAGGTGATAGAAAGGGGAAAAAGACAGAAATATGGGTGAAAACCCATATTGTATGGCTTGTTTTTGATAACCAAGTCACTAGCTTGACTTGACCCCGAATTAAATTGGTTCATGGGGAAGCTGAGTGGGATTGCCACTCAAAGATTGGGTGAGAAATTGGAGTGGGATTGCCACTCACAGAATTATAAATATTCATCACTTAAGATGAGTCTAAGAATCTTAGAAAGAAACTTAGAAAGAGCGAGAAGAATATTTTTGATTTTTGATTTTATAAAAAGAAATGGAAAATATTTTTGTATATATTTTTTTTTTTTTTTTTTAATATATATATGTACAAAAGAGAGAAAATTCCTTACAACTGCCCCTCAAAAGGGAATCTGGGTCTGACAGAGCTCAGCAACTGTAAACAGCCAACAACCAAATGTTGTAACTGAGGGACTCATCAAACTGGGCAAGTTGTGTGCAAAGGAAAAATGATTTTGTATTTTATATTGTTTATTTGAAAAGAAATATGATACAGTATAAGTAATCACTACCTCCCAGGCTTGTGTCAGGTTTACCACGCTAGCTAATCACTTGTGAATGATTAACTGTAATAAATATGTCCTGACAGCCCGGTAGTTGAATAATAAGGTATAATATACAAACAAGGATAGGTATTTCAACAAAATACAAAATACAAGTCATAATACGTAGCACAGCCTCCCCGGCAACGGCGCCAAAATTTTGATTCCTCCCGAACTACCCATCTTTTATTTCTCCGTCACACTCATCAACCGCTTGTGAACGGTCAACCGTAACAGATGATAAAAGGGCGACAGCCCGGGAGAGAAATGCAAGTTTACCAATGATTAAATATCCTTGGATCGTTTATGTCCTGGCGAGGCGTGATATCCTGAATACAATGACTTGTGATTTGCTAGAATGATATAGAATATACAAAAAACATGAATCTGATTGACTAACACTAGGAATGTGAATAGTGATAGCTCTGTCACAGCTATGTCGTTAAAAACGTACAATCAGAAACCTAAAAACATAAAAGATATTATTGGAAAATAAATTTTTACACTATTAAATTAATTAATATAAATTGAAAATAAAATAAATTAAATGTATTTAATAATGAATTAAATAATAAGAAAATCTAAAATTAACTTAAATAAATGAAATAAAGAATTTGAAAAATCTAAAATATTATAAAATAAATTTTAAAACTAAAAATGTATTTTTACACAATTATTCTAACCTTGCATTCTCCTTCCTCCCATATCAATTAGCAACACTTTTTCTGTCACTAAACTGTGGCTAATCGGTTGCAAATTTGATGCCTCCTTCCTCCCATGGTGATTAGCGACAGTTAATCTGTCACTAACCAGGTTGCTCCTTCCTCCCAAATCTGTTAGTGACATTATTTCTGTTGCAGAATTGTCGCTAACCCAGCAGATTTATAGCAGTAGGAGAAACATATTATTAATTATTTACCATTAAAGTGGTTCTTTTTAGCTTTTCTTTTTCTGAAACTAAATTTATACTGATATTATACATGATTAATGAAAACAAAACTTTACAATCTTAAAAATAAGCAAGTTGTGAGCTTATGAGTCCAATAGTTAAGCTTTTGGCTTCACAGTGGAGTTTAAGCTTGAAATAAGCTTGGAAAAAGCTTTATACAGGAAATAAAAGGGAAAGTAATATAAGTACAAGTGATATGAACAAGTATAAACAAACATGTGTACTGGATTTCATCAAATAAGCTTGTAATAAGCTAATAAGCAATTCAGCAGAATCCAGAATACTGCTGAACCATTGCAAGGTACTGCTGACAAGTATAAGCTACTTGCAGCCCTAGTAAATAGGCTACAATGGGAAAATTAAGTGCTGGATCAAGAAGTTGGGTGGATGAGCTTCACATAAAGCTAAAACACTTAAGCTCATGATCACTAAGGAGCTTATTAGAGCTGTAGGTAATAGTGTAAGTTCACTGAGTTCTCAGTTAACTGTTATGAATGGGCAAACAACAAGCTCTAAAGACTTATCAAATAAGCTCATGAGAGCTCAACCAACACTGAGACATTGAGTATGACTGGATAGCCTCTCAAGAAGCCAAATATCACAAGCTCAAGCTTAGTGGGGAACTTTTCATGGACTTGGAGAAACAACTCAACTTCCACTGTTTGCTTCAGTGGAAGGAGTAAGATGGGACAAAAAGGAGAGAATGATTAAGCTATCTAATTAAGCTAAAAATGTAAAAACAAGAAGACATATGATAAAAGGACCACATAGGCAACACAAATAAGCCAAGTACACAAGTTAAGGCCAACTTCACAAGCTTTTGCAAGCTTGTGAACTTGACACCTAAAACTGTGATGCAGGGCAAAACTAGGCATCAATAAGCTACAAATTAAGCTAGTAAACATGACACATAGACATTAACAAAAATACAGTAAGCTAACTTAGCAACAGAACTAAAACATATTAAAAACACAGAACTAGAGATTAAATAACAAAGGCACAATAAAATTACTAAGTTTATTCAAAAACGACTTAATTGAAAATTTGACTTTTTGAGTTTATGATCAAAGTTGACTTTGATCATCTTTGATCTGAATTTAACAACTGAATAAGCTATATTATGATACAAGTACATGAAATAAACAAGGCTTAACAACATTAAAACACATATGCAAGATTCTAGGTTGTGACAACTTCAAAATACTCATAATGAGACAGTCAAGAGTCATTTTGACTTTCTACCATGCTATACTCTTTAGTTAATGTTTCACTGAGTCATTAAGGACATATAAGGCATACATCAACTAAGAACAACACCATACATAGCTTGTAACTCAGTTCATCTACCACAACCAAACATCCTTGAAATGAAATTTTATTGAGCTTATCATTACATATAACTGAGTAAACATCATTTATCAAATCCAGAGGATCCAAAGTGTCAAAATGGACCTTATTCAGCATACACAAGTAGTCACACAAGCTTATGCCTATGATTATCAAAAATCAAGTTATGACAGTGAAAATGCAATATTCAAGCACAATCAATTCCAAAACATAAACACCTGATATTAAATTAAAACATGATAAACTAACAACACAGAAACATGAAAACATAGAAATCAAAGCATAAAAAGGACTACAACAGTAATTTGCAAAAACAAATGAGAAAATGGCTTACAAGATACATCAAGCCGAGAATCATGAAACCAAGGACAAGGTTACACCCAATAGCTTCCCATTAAGCTCCTAATATCCTTGGCACTTCAAATTCACCCCTGCTTCATCATCTCCTTCATGATCACACTATTTTTGATTTTTCAACGATTTTTCTATATTTTTAGTATTTTCTGAATTTAAAAGTCTAAGCATGTTTAAGGTCTCTAAAAGCTAAATGAGCTTTGTCAGGAGCTTATATGGCTTATATAGTCCATCAAACAACTACAAAACATGAAATTGAAAAGACTTGAAAAATTAAAGGAAAATAAGCAAAACTTGAAACTGAAATAAAACTAAAATTAAACTGAATTTAATTGTTCATTACACTAATTTAAGATAAAATACAACATTTGAAAGATTTAAAAGACATTTTTAACTAAGAAAAGCAGTAAAAGTTACATCTACGTGACTATGGCTTAAGGCCAAAAGTGTCTTCTCCTCTCATTCTTCTTCCTTTTATACCACAATGAGTTCCTTGTTGACTTCTGAGACTATCCCACCAATTTCCAACCGTAGGATCTTCATGATTCATCATAACTGCCATTTGTCCATTTTGGCGCCAAAATAGTCAAGAGCAGTGATCAACCATTAATGGGTTTTGGGTATATGTGGAGGTGGAGGGGGGACAATGTAAGGAAAGGGTGAGGTGAGGCAAGTGGTATGTTTGAAAAAGGTGGAATACCAGCTCTGGTATTGGGGATTCAGGGGTTGAGGAGGTGGAGCTACAGTGGTAGGCGGTTTTCTCCTTTGTTTGACTTTATTTGACCGCAGGGTATATCAAAGGGGGCCAGATTGGTTTTGTGAAGGGATTGGGCCAAGGGGTTTGGATTTGGGCTTTTGATATAATATAGGATCCGTTTGGTTTCACTAGAATACAAGGACCAAAAGTGTAAAACTGCCAAACTTCAAGGACTGAAAGTAACTTTTTCCAATGCTCTCACAAGGACCATACTTGACAAATATTGATAAAACAATGACCATAGTTGACAATTATTTCATTTTTAAACTTAAAAGGACCTTAATTGTCATTTTTGGATTTTGAGGGACTAAAAGTGTAATTTCCCAAAAGTTTATCAAAATGTTCCAAATTTTCAATCATGCATAGTACAAGGGTATTATTTGTAAAATTCCAAGTTTAGAATACCCAGGGACCATTTTTGCCAATTTTGTAACTTGAGGGGTAAAAATTGCCATTTTGTGTAAACTTTATCCAGGGATGTTTTGTGAACATTTTTGATTTCCCAAGGACTTAAGTTGACTTTTCATTCATTTAAAACATTTAGGGACTAGTTTTGACAATTTGAGTAACTTCAGGGACTGAAAATGACAATTGTTGTGAAATTGATCATTTTTCACTTGTTTTTCAATCTTTTGTACCTGAATCACATAAAAAACACATTTAAATGATATTTATAACATTTTGTGAGTCATTTGTGTGTTTTTGGTTGTTTTGTGGGTTTAAAATAGTATAAAATATATGTGTAATTAGACACATATCACTATACAAACTTGGATAATATTAAGCTGACCAAGTAGTGTTATTGTATACCAACTAAAAATAAATTTCCACTCTTCTCACAAATAGTTGAGGGTTGTTTGGGAAAGCTTTTTTAAACAACTTATGCCTATTTGTAATCACGGCTAATTAGTTTGTGTAATGTCAAAACAGAATCCTAGTTATAGTGTTTAATTGGCTTATAAGCTAAGCCAATGGATCACACGAGCACCATTGCAACTTCATCATGATGATATTTCAGCTAAAACCAACACAACCACAATTACATATCAAATATAAAACAAACAGTTCACTATGAGCAGCTTATAACAAACTAATCAAGTTTGATACCATATCAATAACCAATCCATAATGAATTCACTTACATTCCAAATAAGCTGGTCCAAAATGGCTTATAAAACATCTTAAATAATCTCACAAGTCAAGCTGTTCGGTTTTATCCAAACACTATCTATACCTAATTAAACGCAATAAACTGATAAGGTTCCTAAGAAGGTGCTTGGTTAAGCTTTGTACTTAAACTAAAATGGGAACAAACTTACACGGGAAATGCTACATCCACAAAAAGAAACCTACAAAATCATCCACAAAATAAGGTGTCACTTTTTGATTGGTGTATTTTCTATAATTTCTCTATTTTCACTTTAATTAACTCAATCATGGAGTTGCACCTCATTTTATGGATTTCTTTTTGTAAGTTTAGCATTTCCCATTTTTTTATACATACAACCTATTATTTTATTTGCATATATGAATTATCATTGTAATAATATTGTTTTTGTAATACTAATTAACGTGTCAACTACGTATAATTAAATTATAATATATTATAAAAGTGGAAATTTGATGGTACAATAATGGAAGTCATTAGTGGTTAATCTTCTCTTAATTTGCCATCTGATTGGTCCATTTTATGTTACTTATGCGTTAACAGTTGCCAACAGTTCATAAGGTTGATGGTTGTCAAAGTGCTATTGGGTTAAAGTAGTTTGCATCTTTACTGTTCATGGATAATACATGATAATCACTTCCTAATACACATTCAACATAGATTATTCACCATAAACTACAGTAAACGATTGTACACTCAAACACCTACCATCCATATGTATCTTAACTGTGTACTATCACTTCCAAGTGACCACCAAATCTGTACGAGTACATGTATCTTCAGGAAGCTTAAGAAATATAACAATATTACACCCACAGGAAAGATCATTTTCAAAAGCAAAATAAACAAAAAAAAAATGTGAAACCAATAAGTTGTAGACTGAGAAATACAAGTGTGTCTCAATCTTGGATCATTATACAAGGTTGTATGTAACATATAGATTTTCATAAACACACAATCATAAACTCATCGAAAACCCTTCTTCTTATTATTGTTACATTATTCATCATCACATCTTCTTAATTCTCATATCAGGTATACAACTAATTACATTACAATTAATTTGTTATTTAATTATCAATTATTATAATCTAATTTAATTTAATTTAATTATTGTTTGTTTCATATAGCGTTTATTAGATTTTGGTTGATGGATAATTGATTATATACTTGAGATATGCCGGAATTAAGGAGTGATGATGATGGTGATGATATGACGACGTTGTCTGGATCAGTTTCTGTTAAGTTGAGTGTTGTGTTTTGGTCGAAACGAACAGATGATGTTACTCATAATCAGTTTATGTGCACAAGAGTTGCAGGATACGATCGGGTTATTAACAGATTAGTTTCAAGTGGTACATGTCTAATTGTTATAGTCATATGTGTTGTTTCGGCATGCATATGTATCAAGAATTTAAGTTGTAGTTTGCCTAAATGTTTTAACAGGAAAAATGAAGCCCCGCAGCAACGCGCGGGCAATCCTGCTTGTTGTTTCCAAAAAGGAAAAGTTTTGCGGGTCAACCCTACTGGACGGTACTAATCATTGACATGTTTTTGTTTGAACCATTTTAAACATGTTGCACTACCCACCCAACCCACATACATTGCGACCTCTAGCTGTAACTTGTAAGTATATCTCATTATTAGATAACTCACAATTTTATAGTCATGTTTCATGTCACTTGAAACCAATATGTAAAAGAGTAACTTATATTCATGATATTGAGTTGATCAAATTTAGATATGAAAGGTGATGGTGAGATCATATTTAAATCTTATATTACCTACAGGCCCACAACCACCTTCTTTGCATTGGCTATTTGTATGACTCATTGCGCAACATAGCTCGGAACATGAGCAGCCGTTGGATGCGAGTACATGTCAATATTTGGATTAGTCGATGGATACCCTAAATTATAAGGCTGCCCCAGTAAGGGCATTTAATCCTCCTAATTTTCTTTGCCACGTCAACTTTCTCTATCCAGCGAACTTGAGGTGATTGGGTGCTCCAGTAACGTGACCTACACTATAAAAAATATACCCCACAAAAATACCTTTTATATTTAATATATACAGACACAAAACCAAAGTGTAGTCGATCGTGTATGCGACCCACATCTATAAAAAAATGAGGGATTAATTATTCCCCACAGTAAGGGGACCAAGATGTAATTGATCGCCCCAATCGATCACATACCCTTACTGCATCCAGCTTAATGTTAATGTGAGCTAAAAAAAACTTTTTTTTAACAACAAATTTTTTCACGCCCTATACCATTTATCTTATAATATATCTTACAAATACCCATGGTTCTAAAAGGCTCGCAAAGGCGTGAGGCTTGGTCTTGCCGTCACGCCATGCCACCTCACCGCCTTATGCCACATCTTTTTGTAAACTCGATATATATGAAATATGATATGAATATATAGATATTTTCATATTTTGTGCCGCCTTATGCTACGCCTTATAAACGCAAAAGCTTCGCCCTGACCGCAAAGGCGTGCGGCTTGGTCATGCCGCCACGCCACGCCTCGCGCTATTTATAACCTTGCAAATACCTCAAACACAGCTTGAACTCATAACCTCAAAGTTGACGGGCAACTCACATTCCATTAGACCAAAAGGCCTTAGGTGCTTACGAAACACCTTATTAGTGAACATTTTTATTTAAACTAACTAAATTTATGAGCACAAAATTTTTGAATTGACATAAGCTTGTATAAGTACATATCTTAAATAAACATTTTTAGAATGCATCATTAGCCAACTTTTTAAAAATGCATATTAAAACAGATGAATTTTTTATTCATGTTATGCGAGTAGAGTGGGTATTTAACTCAGATGTATACGATCTAATAGTTGTCGGAGGTCTTCATGGAAGCAAACTTTGTACTCTCGAGTTTACCTTAGGGTAAGGGTATGAATGTATGATCCGTTTACACTTAATCCCCCGGTACTGTTTGGTTATAGGTTAGTTGGCCCAATCCCGTCTTGTGGGTTGGGTACATTAGGGTTTCTCTATGTCTTGTACTCTATAAATAGTGGCGAAATAATATATATTAACTCACGGGATTTATTCATTGTCTAACATGATATTATGAGCTGGTATGATCTTGAGACGTAATCGGTTATCAATTTCTATACCACCCGTCAAACATCTTTATCTTCTGTCTCAAAACCTAGTCAACCATTATAAAAGTTACCATAACCATTTGTTTGTGCTTTAGTGCAACGTATCTAAAACAGTTTACCTTTGTTTTATAAGCAATTAATTTTGTTGCCTTCCTTCATATCTTTATATCTTCTTTTTTTTTGGTGGTAAAGAAAGAGTTGGTTTGACACTTTAAGAGGTTTGTAGTTCGTAACTGTTGTCATGGTATTTTGTAGTCAAGCAAAAAGACATTGATGTGTTGGGTACTCGTTTGATAGGAGAAAGAAAGCAATAGAAGGATTTTGGTTGTTTCTTGTTTAAGTGAAAGAAGAAGAGAAAGCAAGAAAGGGGATTTGGTAAATGTGTACAACTGAACTGCGTTTTAATCTAGAAAGAGATCTTGGGTCTATTTGGCAAGGGCTTTTTGGAGGAGCTGTTAGCTCTTTGTTACAAAATAATCTCCTATAAACTAAGTAGCTTCGTTTGGATGCATTAACTACAAGCTTTTATTTCAAACAAATAGCTCCAAAATGAAAAACTGATTCATGAAGCTTTTTAAATATCTTGGAGCTGTTAAAACTAGGGGTGAGCAAAACCGACCGACTCCCGCATCCCGTCTCGATCCCGAGTCCCGAATCATGTCCCAAAACCGAACCGATCTCAAACGGGGTCGGGAGTCTGTTTGTGTTTTCCGGTTAGTCGGGTTTCGGGCTTGTCGGGATTGGGTCGGGACGGGCCGAAAACCAAAAAATAACAAACAAAACCGATCAAACCTATCGATCCCGTGCCGTCCCGACTGTCCCGAAATTGAACCGAGCTTAATCGGGTCAGGACTCGGTTTGTGTTTACATGCTAGTCGGGATTCGGGTCGGGCCGGGTCGGGTCGGGATCAGCCCGATGCTCAGCCCTAGTTAAAACTTTAAATTAATGATACACCCTCCAAACATTTATTTACAATTATAGATTTGTCATTTTATGTCATTTTACATCTTATAATTATATTTAACAGCTAATTTACCAAACACTTTTATTGAAAAAAGAATACAGCTTGTAGCTTATGTTAACAGCTTTGCAATTTACAGCTTACAGCATACAGCTAGTTTTGTCAAACATAGCCAAGGATGGTTTGGAGGTTTTTCGTTAAGTATTTTTAAGGTTGTTTAGGATTATTAGTTTGTCAAACTTTTTTTTTTTTTTTTTTTTTTTTTTTTTTTTTTTTTTTTTTATAATTTATTATTATTTATTTATTTATTTATTTTTTTAGATGGAGAATCCTAGTATGGAATATTTTGGTTTATCGCGTATGAAAAAATATGCTATTTTGGGTTATCCGTAAAAAAAGATACTTTGGGTTATCCAATAAAAAAAATGGGTTATCCCGTATGACAAAAAAGATAAAATGATACTTTCTGTTATCCTGAAAAAAAAAATTACTTTGGTTTCTCTAGGTTTATCAGTTCGTGACTTTCTGTTTTGAAGATCAGTATTTGCTTGCTGTTTGATGTCTTCATCAAATAACTAGTTATTACTTTAATGTTTTATTTTGTTTTCTAGCTCCAGTCCGAGCTTTCGTAATTTCACCGCTCGAATTGCGGGGAAATATTAGGTCATATGTTAGTTGGCCCAAGTCCATCTTGTGGGTTAGGTCCATTAAGGTTTCTCTATGTCTTGTACTCTATAAATAGTGGCGAACTAATATATCTTAACCCACGAGGTTTATTCATTGTCTAACACTCCCCTGTACCTCCTTGTTAGACGGGACTATGTATTGTTGTTGTTGTTGTTGTATATGGTCTAACTAAGGTATGCGATGATCGTGTCAGACCCTAGGTGTGGCAACTTTTCACACAACAGGATGGTTCGTCACAAAGTTAAACAAGTTTGGGTTGATGATAAACATGTTTGAGTTAAAAACATGTTAACCCGTACAACCCGTTTATTAAACAGGTTGTGTTTGGGTTGAACAAGTTTACATAGGTCAACACGTAAACCCGTTTAAATATGTAAGTCCCTCAAACATATAAATATATAAATTGGAATTTATGTAGGAATTTTATTTAAATATATTTTCTTATAAACTCAATATGACATTGAATTACAATTATACTGGATATTACAGAAATTTTCGTATAGTTATTATATGTTACTTTTATCATTTTTTAAGTCGTTATACCAATTTTAAATTTAAACTAATTAAATCGACAAACCACCAATGTTCTTTACCGCATAGTCTATTAATCTATTTACTTAAACATGTTAAACGGGTCACACGCTAGTTATTAGTATTATGTAGGTTTATGATAAGGTTGAGTTTCTTAAAGCGATTAATAAATAAGTGATGTTCGGTGTTTGAATAAATGTTATACCAACTCACCCATCCGAAAAAGTTAACTCAAACACGACTCGATTGCTCCTCACCGACCCTATCTTAACCACCCAAATGTAGTACCGCCAAATGTCCCTGGTTTGGTTTGAGCCGTAACCGACCCTATCTAACACCTTGAAACGACATCGTTTCACTATTAAAAAAAAGTTGAACCAAAAACCCGATTACCATAACCAGTCTCCGATCGGAAATGACGAAACCCTCACCGGAGACAACGACGGTGAAGAATCATCATCATCATCATCATCATCATCAGCCATGGTTCTGGACCTCCGCGTTAGCTTCAGTTATGCTCAGACTCGTTCTCATTGTTTATTTCCCAAACACTCTCAACTTCTCATCACGTCCTGAAGTCTCTACTCCCGTCACTAGCCTTCGTCGACGTAAGTACACTCATTCTCTCACGCGCGTGAACTCACGCGCTTTAATTACTGCTACATATTGAAATGATTTAGTAATCACACACACACACACACACATACTTTAATTTCTGTTATATTGGATCAGCTGAGTAACTAGCATACACTAAGATACACGCGCATTTAGTTTTCGTTATCGTTTAGCTTAAATGACTAGTTTAGGTCTATATATATGCTGATGTTGTTGCTATAGCAGTTGCGGAATGTTGTTCTGTAAAATTTAGATTTACGCACTTTAATTTCTGTTATTTACTTTATTGGTTCAGCGATCACTAGCATACGCTCACACAGTATTCAGTTTCAGTGATGTATTATATATTAAATCAATCACATCAATACACACATTTTTCAATTTTTCATTTATTGAGAAGTGTAGGTCTACGTATGCTGTTGATGTTGCAGTTGTGGAACGCTGTTTATTAGAACAGTTTTCGGCACACTCATACACTTTAATTTTGTTGTCTATTGGATTAGTTTATTAATTAAGGTCTGTGTACGTGATGGTATTGCAATTGCGGAATGTTATTTGTCAAAATAGTCTTAGATACACACGCTTTCAATTTCGTAAGTTTATTGAATAATTGAGCAATTAAGGTCTATATATGATGTCGTTGCTGTTGCAGTTGCGGAAGGTTATCCTTTAAAACACATAAACACACACGCCTTTATTTCTGTTGCATATATTAGAGGGAAGGGTGTGTTCACCTTGCATGCTCGCCATTCCTACTTGGCAGTGCAAATGGCGCCGCCAAATGCAAGTTACCACACCATAGATGGGCTGTGCCATTTCAAATGTGACTGAACTCACCCCTCGCCAATTGTATGTTGTGTTTGTTTTTGTTTTTTTCCTAGCCCAAAAACTGCGAAACGGCTCCCAAACGGCTCAAGCCATGGTAGAGGGGGTATTTTTGGTGTGTGAATGTGAAATTTGAAATGCTGAGGTGGCGCTGATTTGCCACAAACGGCACGCAAACGGCTAGTGACCATACCTCACGCTCTTATAGTGATTCGTAATCACTATCGCACACTAAGATATACAAATACAAACAAACTTAAATTTCTGTTAGAGATTGATGTCGTTGTAGTTGTGGAAGGTCATTTGCTAAAAGAGTCACACACTCACACATGCATGCTTTTCAGTTTCTGTAAATTTGTTGACTTAGTTGAGTAATTAAGCTCTGTATGTGTTGATGTTTGCAGTTGCGGAAGGCTATTGGTTGAAGCAGGCTTCGATGTCACCATATGCTGGTTTGTATTCACATACATTTGATTGTATGTGTATGTGTTTAGCATTTCAGCTTTACTGATTTATTAAGTTTGATTGTTCGCAGGTTCAATGTACCATGGATCTCCACTTTTGTTATCCATCCTTGGGCCGCTTACTGTCAATAGGTATATAAGTTTACAGTTTATTCAATGTTTTGTATTGGATGTGATAAAATCCGTACAGTATATGATCTTGCATCAAGTGTGATGTCTTTCTAGTGTTGTTTATAGAGTTTAATGCAATTTATTACATTAGAAAGCTAGTCTGTTTGATTACGAATACAAAATCAAATGATGATGTATAGTACTATAGTGTAGTTAGTAGTTTTTGATGTTAGTGTTTGCAGCATTATAGTTGTTTTTTCAGTTATGTGCATATTTGTGTTTTTCTACTTAAAAACTAGAGGTGGCAAAACGGGCGGGCCGGGCGGTCACGGGCTACGGGCTAAACAGGCTATGGGCTAAACGGGCACGGGCTAAATGGGCACGGGCTAAACGGGCACGGGTCAAACGGGCACATGTTATACGAATCATTTTAGAAAAGACCCAAAATGACGAAATAAATTCCTCAAACGTAACACCTCATTTATATTTAAAAAAATAAATATATTATATCTATAAGTTTTTCTTTAAAAACAATTGTAATGTTCTCCAATTGATAGAAAATATGTGCCCGTTTGTGCCCATTTAACTTTTAAATGGGCAATATATGCAACAACAACAACAACAACAACAACAACAACAAACCCAATCCCGCCTGGGCAGGGTATGGGGGAGGTAAAATGTAGACAGCTCCTACCCCTACACCCGGGTAAACCCGTGTGTAGAGAGACTGCTTCCAACGAGACCTCCGGCAAGTGCATGTGTGCTAGTGCGAAAGGATAGATAAAGCATACGACAGCGACAAAAGGCAAAAGTGGATTAAAAAACAAACAAACAAGCAAACATGGCATACAGGAAAAGGAACCACGCCAAGCACACCGAAAAAGAAGCTAAAAGCAAAGCGCAAACAGATATAAAACCCAAAGCCCAGGCACACCAAAAGCAGACCAACAAAGGGGGCAACACAAAGCAAAAACAACGGAGCACACGAGGCAAAAAGCTAACGTAGAAGACACGGAGCACCAAAACCAAACGCAAGGGTCCAGACAAAGCAGGCAAAAACCTAGGGGGGCAACAACAGAGCAACACAAACCACGCACAGGGCCTAAGACTACGGCAAAGCAAAAGAGAGTCTACAAAACAGAACAAGCAAAGAGGCAAAAGGGGACCCTAAAAGCCAAGCACCTAGCACCATGACCCGCAAAACAGTCAAGCACCTAGCACCACTACCCGCAAAAGCCTAACCTCTAAAGAAGACAAAAGCCACAGATCTCCTACCCTAAGACAACTACCCGCAGATCCTAATTCTATCTCTCCACGTCTTCCTATCTGAGATCATGTCCTCGGACAAGAGAAGCTCCTTCATGTCAAGCTTAATTCTGTCTTCCCATCTGAGTTTGGGTCTACCCCTTCTTCTCACACCATCCACTAGGAGCTCTTCAACTCTTCTAACTGGTGCTGTTTGTGGCCTTCTCCTGACATGTCCGAACCACCTCAACCTTCCTTCTCTCATCTTCGAGATAATATTCTCGACCTCAAGTTTTGTTCTGAAAACTCCGTTCGGAATCATGTCCAGCAAAGTTTTGCCACAAATCCATCTTAGCATTCTCAGTTCTGCCACCTCAACCCGGCTAGCAAGTGCCTTGGTGATGGGCCAACACTCAGACCCGTACAGCAAAGCCGGTCTAATCGCCACCTTATAAAATTTTCCCTCAAGCTTAAAGGGGATGTTCCTATCACAAAGTACTCCAGACGCCGCTCTCCATCTCGCCCATCCAGCCCTGATCCGATGAGACACGTCCTCGTCTATCCTCCCTGATATGTGAAGCATCGATCCCAGATATTTAAAAGACTCCTTGGGTGGCAGGATGTGTTCACCAATACGAATATCTTCGTGATGGCCTGTCTCGATCCTCCCAAAGTCACATCTCAAGTATTCGGACTTCTCTCTACTCACACGAAGGCCGTTGGTTTCAAGGGCCTCCCTCCAATGCTCCAGTCTGAGGTTTAACCCTTCCGCCGATTCTGCCACTAACACAATGTCGTCAGCAAAAATCATGCTCCACGGGATGCCCTCTTGGATCCCTAGAGATAACTCATCTAGGATCAAGGCGAATAGATAAGGGCTAATGGCAGATCCCTGGTGTAGCCCGACCTCCACCGGGAAAAACTCGGAGACCCCCACAGTTGACCGAACACGGGTCCTAGCTCCCTCATACATATCCTTAATAATTCTTACCAATCTCCTTGGTGTACCCTTATCAATCAACGTTCTCCAAATCAACTCGCGTGGAACACTATCATACGCCTTTTCAAGGTCAAGGAACGCCATATGCAGGTCCTTCTGTCTCTCTCTGAACTTCTCCATGAGACTTCTAAGAAGGTGAATAGCCTCTATCGTAGACCTTCCTGGCATAAAACCAAATTGGTTCTCAGACACCCTCGTCTCCCTTCTTAACCTCTTCTCAATAACTCTCTCCCAAAGCTTCATGGTGTGGCTAAGAAGCTTGATGCCCCTATAATTGCTACACACCTGCCCCTATAAATGGGCAATATATGCCCATTTCAAAAAAAGGAGGGGGCTAAATATGCCCAAATCTTTTAAAAATTTGCCCAAATTAGCCCATTTTTTTGATTTTGGGCAAAAATTACCACCTCTATTAAAAACCATAGAAAATATTATGATCAACAATTAAACATAAAGTGTGTTTGGTTTTAAAATTGCACACCTGAATTTCTAGTTTCCGCTAATTCAGAGCTGAGTTTGGTGTTGGACTATCTTTGTTTGGGAGTAACGATATTGTGCTTGTAGTATGATGTGACATTGATGTACTCATAAATGCTTGTTTCTGTGTCTGCAGAGGTGAAGGGCAGACAAGTAATCTTTTATGCGGGTAAAATTCCTATCCTGTCTTTTTTTCCTTTGCACGTGAAGCAAGTGTTTGAATTTGGAGGGGTTTAAATGGGCATGACCATGGTGTAATAGCTACTATTAATACCCTGAACTCCCGAAGTCATATTATTACAAATATACAGGATGTAGGAACAATTGGTAAACGAAGTGAAATCTTACATTCAAAGAGGGTGTTAATATGTGATTGAAGACCCGATATAGTATGGTATGAGGAAATTTCTTAAATGGCATAGGCATATTAAGCATAGGACATATCAATGCAAGGGTATGTGAAGGGTGTGAATTTTGATGAAACTTGATTAGAGAGGTCTTTTAGCCGTTTAGGTGAAAGTTTGATCATGCTTGATTTAATATTGCAACATGAAAGTGGTATAAATGTGTACATTTTCGTATATATTTAAACCCTATATGAGTGAAGTTTGATGTTGTTAAGGTGGTGATTTCTATGATACCAAGTAATATTTGAGAAAGATGGTCATTTAACCACTGAGACTGTGGTCTGTGGACTTAAAAATTTCAAGTGCTTAATACATATTTTTTGCACAGTTATATAGTACTTATATTCATTAATTCTACTAGTATAATTTTCTTAATTACACAACATATCTTTGGATACAGTCTGGCATTTGTCTTAGCAGATTTCATCACTGCAATGCTTATTCGTGGAATTGGTCAGCTTCTTCAAGCGGCTGATATCCAGAGTCTGAAGCTATTAGGAGCTGGTGGACTGTCAAAGTTTTCAGGTTTTCCTGTCACTCTCCAATTTTAAATTGTCTTTTACAATCCTTTAATCGAAAGAGAGCTGATGAACTTTGTATTATGTAGAAAATTTTGCATCTGGTGATATTGCGGCTCTTGTGTACTTATGGAATCCTTTGACCATCATCACCTGTCTGGGATATTCAACAGCTCCAGTTGAAAATCTTATGATTGTGTTGTCCTTATATGGGGCTTGCATGAGTAAGAGCTTGTCGGCCTTTTCCTATTCATGATTAATCTTATATTAGCTTGTTAAAAGTGATACATATCCTTAGAAGTGGCATCATATTCTTTGCCTTCAACACTAAAAGATGTTTGTGGGTCGGTTTAAACCGACCTGACCCTTTGTAGAAATGACCAATTTCGAACCATTAGCCACCTTGACCATTTAACCACTTCTCATATAGTAGTAATAAATAGAATGAGTCCAAGCATATTGACTGATCCCATTGATTCTCTTAATTGTAACTATAACAGGACTAGCTCCACTGGCTGCGTTTGGATGGGTGTTTGCATCTCATTTGTCACTCTATCCTGTTATTCTAGTCATACCAGTATGCCCATACTTATCCCTATTCTCTTCCGTTAGTACATCAATCTTCAACATATGAATGTGACTTTTTTGCGTTTTTCTGTTCCAGATAATTCTCTTAATAGGTTCTGGTCTCGATACACCACCAAAGAAACTATTTCTGCAACAGACACAAGGTGATGATCACAAGGAAACCACAAATCCGTCACTAAATGTGAGCACTTTTTCATGGAAGCGAGTTGTTGTTTTCTTTTTATGGGCTTCAGCTTGGGCATTGTATGTGCTAATCCTATGTGCCATTTCACTAAAAGAATACAGTGGTCTTGGGGAAATGTTTAAAAGGTACTACCTAGATTTCAATATATTTCGAAATTTATCATCAGTCAATCCTTTTGTTAACATATTCATTTTATTTGAATTGCTGCTGGCAGAACGTATGGGTTTATTCTTAGTGTGGAAGATTTATCTCCAAACATTGGTGTCATGTGGTAAGTACAGATATTTTGTGGTGGTTAGTGTTCATGAACTTATCACGTTATTAAAGTTCTTCCAATGTTTTAATGTGGATACAGGTACTTCTTTGCAGAAGTTTTTGATTTTTTCAGAATTTTTTTCCTGATAGTATTCCATATAAACATCTTCTTCATGGTGTTACCACTTGCTATACGGCTATACCACCGGCCTTGCTTTCTGGCATTTGTCTACATTGCCATCGTTTCCATCCTAAAGTCGTATCCTTCAGTAAGTTCTTTAGCATCTTCTCACATGCTAGTATTACATATATACGTATTAATGTTTTTTAATGAAATACACACACCCATCTGACATGTGCTTTGCTTGGATGATTCATTTACCTATAAATGGCTCGATTTTGGTTTTGTTATGACCCCAGTCGGTAAAACATAAAAATATAGTGAGCATAATAAAAAAAGTGGTCAAATGGGTTGGACGTGTCAAAGTCGCCCCAAGTGTATTGATAATGCAGAAAACCTCCTAAACAATTTTATTGAAGAAGCATGATTTATATTAAAATGATAAAATTATGTGATTTATTCTTTTGACACACTAGTTATTTGTTCAATATTTTTTGAAAGTTGGACAGAAGTCCTGGCCTGTACGAAAACCACCCGCTTTGACTCCCTACCTGACCGTGCGTTTTCCTACCTCATGTAGTTCTCACTGAACATATTGGCATCATGATCAATTCTTTGTTTAAATTACAGGTTGGAGATTCGGCTCTTTACTTGGGTTTGCTGGGTCTCTTTGTAAATGCACTAGCTGGTAATTGATTGAAACACTTATTACACACCATGCTTTTACTTTTTTTATGTTTCTATACGATCATCTTATGTATTGATCATGAACCTATATTTGTGGCAGATATGCAATTCTCATTTTTCCTTTTCTCTGGGTATCTCGGGACTTTACTTCTCAGCCCTGTGATGCACAACCTGTGGATATGGAGGGTATGGTTATTGCTAGCGTTTAAAAAATTGGTTTGCTTACTTGCTTTGTAACTTGATTAAGTTGTGACCTGATGGGCTTTGCAGGGAACGGGAAATGCAAATTTCTACTTTGCTACTGCAATGGCATATGCTTGCTTTCAGGTTGGTCAATTTTTGTGATTTGACTTACTGTATTTGACTATCTGTTATGCTTTCAAGCTATAAATCATACATGTCCAATTACAAAAAACGATGATAGTGGTTTAATCGCCCTCTAGTATTGACAAATTAAATGAATCATGCGGACTAAATTTTAAAAGCATTGGTAAGTAGTAATGTTGAGAATGAGCAGCATTAATCTAACTTTCAAATTTTGTGAAAAAATCAAAAATATTCCAATCTTCATGGGACATCTGACTGAAGAAATTACGTGTATACTGTTTGCCATTGTCTATAAAACAGTTTCTCAGTCTCTATTATTTCCATTGCATAGATTATCTTGGTGGTCGAGAGTGTTAGTTCGATGCTCAACCATGATAGAGCTCTAAAGCGAGGTACTGCAACAGTTGAAAAAAAGGTACAATAATACAAACCAAGGATTCTATAACAAAGTCCCAGAAGATTGTTATTAAGAGGTAATATGCAATTTTAACCAAGTTTTTTTAGAGTGTTTTTCTTTTGACATATGGGATCAGTAGTAGTATCTTGTAATTTGCATGAGCAAACTCGCAGTAGATAAGCAGGACGAATTTATAACAGTTAGAACTTAGAAGTGTGATATGTAATGTTTTCAAGTTCAAGGTTTAGATTCAGCTCGCACAACCATTTATGCGGGCTTTAATTCTCGAGTAAATTACAGAAAAATGTTCCTTGTGCTATGATATTAGTATGTCGTAATATATTGTAACACAAAAGACTTCAAAAGATTGCAAAATACGACAATAAAAAGTCACAAATGAAATTTGCAAGTAGCTTTGTTGTGTCCACTACCAGAACATCTAGTACATGATCATTTCTGAACCAATATTTTACCTAGTTGGATATCTTTTACTCTTTGTACGTTCTTGTTTTGACTTCTTTTCTCTAATCAAAATCTTTATACTTCAAAGAATATGTAAAGCCTATTTAAACCTACTCTAAGCCTATTTAAACATACATGCAAACAGGGATAACCCGAGACCAGAACTAATTGGACCCGGCGGCATGCTTATCAGGTTATGAGGCCTAAGCTGTGATTTTAATCGAGTTCAGGGCGGAGAGCTGGGCATAACTTTCCCACCCTATCCCACTTGAAACATCTCTACTATATATAAAGAGAAAATTATATTTTTTTACTGAATCGCAAAGAATGGAAATGTAGTAAAGAATGAGAATGCGAGAAAGATAATAGATCCCAAGAAAGAGGACATATTCATTTGTTTGGTAACCGTTATAGAATCAGTATGAGGAATATCATTCTCGTGTTTGGTCATGTTATGCTTCGGAATGGAAATATGTTTCATTATCAATTGTCAAGTTTGATTATGTAATTTGTTTACGTATATATCACATGGTTCTAAAAAAAAAAAACCAATCAACAACAGATTAGCAATCAAATAAGCATGATATGAAAGAGTCATTTTTTTATCAAAATTAAAATTTTAACTAAACAAAGGGAAAAAAATAAACATAAAATTGAATATTAGGCTTGCATTTTATCAAGGGGCTTTTGCATATATATCCTCCCGAAAATGCAAAATTGCATATATATCCAAAGCATGCATAAAAACCACTGTACTATGTGCATAAAAAACTTGTAAAAAGGATATATATGCAATTATTCACTTTGGGAGGGATATATATGCATTTTTGCCTTTTATGTTTTTTTGAAACATGTTGTATGCACCAAAATAGTGAGACGAGGTCTTAATCTAGAAGCAGCAAAAGACATCGGGAAATAAAACATGTATATAATCCTTGATTTGAATTGATCATAAACCAAATCTACTACATGTACTGATGTACACAATGTACTAACAGAAAAGTATATGGAAACATTTAATTTGATGAAGGACGCTTAGCAGTGCCATAGAAATTGGGTGTAGTGTGTGTTTTAACATGTTGGTTAAATGTGCTTAGCACGTGGATAACATAATTTATGCCTCACAATTTTATAGTGAAATTCCCTATGAATCGGATGGTGGAATAAAGATAAAACAAAACTTGTTTCTTGCCCTTTCTCTGCTTTTTTAAAAGAAGGGCAAATGGCACAAAAATGCATCAAAGTTAGGGTCCATTTCCAATCAAGGTATTCTATTTTTTTTCTTGCATAAAAAGGTTTCCAACAAAAAATTTTAGCGGATTTGGGTATTTTCATTAACTTCCGTCAACAATTTATACATTGAAACATTTTAAAATTTTGAAGGGCCAGATTGAAACTCTTTTTTTTTTTATAACTGTTATCCCCAAATCATTTCTTCCCCAAATCATTTCGTCATCATCATCTCCACTTTACCCTAGGGTTCAACCCACACCGGAAAAAAAAAAAAGAGAGAGAAACCCACAGCCACCGTCACACACCATCACCACCACCACCCACCATAAACCACCACCCCGTCTTCCCATCACACACCACCATCCCAAATCTCCCAGTCAAAATAAAACTCCTTTGCGACATCATCACAACCACCCCATCATCCGACATAGACATATACAAAACTCTATGATGAAAGAGGGTTTGTTGTCTTTAAATACTTTCGCTTCGGTTTTTGGTAGTTATGTTATCGCGGGTGAGGTTGAGGGTGCGATTAAGGCGTTTGAGGTCATGGGGAAGTTTGGTTTGGTGCGAGATGTTGTCGCGTTGAATATGTTGCTTAGTGCTATTTGTAGAGATGGACGAGCCAAAGATGCGAAAAAGTTTTTGGATTTTGTTAGGAGGGATATTAGGCCGGATGGGGATTTTGTTAGGAGGGATATTAGGCTGGAAGGGAACCTGTTTATGACGAGCTTTTGAGAAAGTGGAAGCTTCATTAGGTTGGTGTCACACCCCCAAAATATCGCAGCGGAACGATAGTGTCATTGGGGTATGACGTCATAGCACAAAGTATGGATAAAGAAAACGACCTCTATAATGAGACGTTTTAAAGAGTTTACCATTCGATTAAAATAAGTTAAAGTTTACAACACATGAGATTCCAAAGTTTGATAATACATAAAGGTTTACAAACCATATCGAATGGTAATTGTTAAAAGCACAAGACTCCAATGTATGCCATGTGACCCAAAAGCTCCATGAAATGCTAACGCCTTATGACCTGAGATAAATATGCTAAAAAGTGTCAACCCAAAGGTTGGTGAGTTCATAGAGTTTGGTTAACAAGTAAAGCTTTTAAAGAACGTTCATTCAACAAAGGCAAAGTTTTTGGTCATATAGAATAGTTCACAAAGCAAAGGCATCGTAAATCCACTCAGTTCCAAGTTCCGCCCATACAAAACTTGCAACCTGTGTGTTTACAACCCACTGCAAAAAAATAGAATGACAATCATGAATATGCGCATTAAGGTAGTTAAAAGTATAAATGTCACCACAAGGGTCTTCCAACAACTCGTGTTGGGATGTTCCTCCAACGCTCACGTTGGGATGTATCCATAAAAATGGCCTTCCAACATATAAATGCTGGGATGTTCCTCCAACGACTCACGTTGGGCTGTATCCAAATAATTGGCCTTCCAACATATAAATGATGGGATGTTTGTTTAAGTCTAGTCACTACACGCACCAAGTCTAAAGTATAAGTAATGTTGTTTGGCAAAAGAGTTTAAATGTTTGGATAAATAAGCATGTATCTCGCCCCAAATAGTTTATAGGAATTTAAACGAGTAAAAGCTGGGTATGAACTCACAAGGAAAGTAATAGCATTGGTTCTACTTCATCTCCGAAACCCAATGCGTGTGTTATCCAAGGAGACTTTCAAGTTTAGTATAACACAATCAAGTATAATGCAATCAAGTATAAAAAGTATAGCGTAGCATAAAAGTGTAAATGTTTTGAGTATTTGTATTTGTAAAAGCAAGTAGTTGAGCATGTATCTCCCCCAAAAGTAGTATAAAAACAATTGAAAGTGGGGCTATGGAACTCACCTGGTATGATTGATATGCTAACAAAATGAAGTGCACTAAAATGAGGCTCGGAAACTATCCGCGACCTAAAAGGAATGTCATGACTTGAGTTATGATATGTTGTCGTGAATGCGTGATACAATGTCGTGCATGCAAATCCATATGATATCCATACCACTTGTACGTTTTGGAAATAATGTTTATCGTCAAAATATATGTTTGTGACATCTCGTCATGTTAAAACACTCTACAAGTAGTTACGTTGAAACAATCTCCTATAATAGTCGCAAAATGGTGCACACCGAGTGTTAGGAAACGAACTCAACAGTTTTGGAAAGCTTTTGTTATTATCTCAAAGTTTTAGTATTTAAGTTTCCATCCTAGAGGTCTCGATCACAAAGAAAAATATTGGTTAAGTATGGTACTTTAGTCCAAAGTATAGTTTAAAGATGGTTTTCGGCCAAGTTTGAGTGACTATATTTTATTCGTTACAACTCCGTTTGACGAACGGTTGGATATTTTGGAAAATATGCTAGGCGAACTTACTTTTACTAGAAGACATCACGTTATAAAAAGTTCTACATCATTGTTAAAAACGTCCGCCAACATGGTCCTTTAGTTGCCGTAGTATGTTTTTAATAAAGAATATATTAATTTTGCTAATAGAATAAAGTTACGGCAACTTGGTTTATCGCGTGTAATTTAATCGTTACAAGTCCGTTTTCTACGTTTTCTACATCCTTAGATTCTTGTCAAAGTATACTAATATATTTTTGATAAGTCGACACAATTTATAAAGCTTAAGACTCATTTTTGACTCGTAAAGAGTGACATTTTCATGCTGAAATTTCTGAAATTAATAGTTTTCATCGTCAAACTTGAAAAATTCATATCTTCTTTGTTATAGCTCCGTTTTAATCCGTTCAAGCGGCCACGTTTTCGTTTTAAAGTGTATTTTCTAAATATCTAGCCCAAAAATATTTACCTACTGTCGGATTTTCCCAGAATTAAAAATACGGACAGACCCTATTTAAAACGTGTCGAAATGAGTTTTTCTCGCGCCAAACCTATTCTAACCCATTCAAAACAACTCCGGAGCTATTCTAATCCTACCATACACCTTCTTAGGGTGTCATGGGTTCCTAGACATCACCAAAAATAATCTATAACAAGGAATAATTATAGGATGACTTAGATATATATAACCCTTAAAAATCAATGAAAAAGTGGTACAACATCATATGACTTGCATGTTTTTGCTCAAATATGATGAAATGATTATGAAATAAATATGTAAGATGAAAAATGGACATGAGATGCTTACAAGAATACTTGATGAGGTTTATGAGAACAAAGGTTTTTCCTAATCACCCAAGGTTTTTATTTCAAAACCTATACAACAAGTGATACTAGTGTGTAATAAAACTTTGTCTTGAAAATAAATATGGTCTCCTTCTTGGTCTACGGTGTTGCCGGTTGTGTGAAGAGAGGAAGAGGGAGGATATTTTGATTTACACTAACAAGAAATGAGTAACTATGTGTACAAGTTGAGTATAATATGATATTATGTAAGATATTTAGGCAAATTTTAAAGTGAGTCATATAGAGAGTGTCGACATATATGAAAGAAGAACAATTAAATAAGTTTTTATATATTTAATTACTTGTATGTATAATTAGAAGTGTAGTTTGTTAAGAATTATTAGTAACTTGTATATTTATTTAAGCATTTTGGGTAGCGTTAGATAAAGATAAATTTTCACGGGTCAAGATAAAATATATTGAGGTCATAAAAATTATAAAAATACATTTCTTACAAAAATTGAGTGATATAATCTTTATCGGGTTGAATTTAAGAAAACCGTCGTAATTATATAAACTTAACAATTTATTTACGAATTAAATTTAAAACACCGGGTAAACTAATAATAATATTTTTACAAACTTAATATGAGTATAAAAATATATTGTGATAAATTTTTGGAAGTAACGGATCAAATGTTCAAAATAATTTATTACGCGATAACGTTTATTTAATATGAAATTATGCGTTTAATGAAAAATGCAAAACCATGCATAAATTGATATGAAATGATGAATATGGAGTTTGAGAAATGACCGGAAATTGAGAATTGTGACAGTTGGTTATTTGCTCAGGTTGTGTACCCGTTTGTTCATTGGATTCAGCTGTGGTTAAATGATCGTGTCTAGATCACGGAAAAGTTTACTTTTGCATAAGATTTTATATGCAGATCTCAAGTCCTATGACAGAAAAGTAGAAAACTGCTGTCTTTCTGGTGGCTCTTTGATTTAATTACATCCGACTTCAGCCCTGCGATGTTTTGAGAACCCTAGTCTTGTAGTGATTAATGTTGCAGCTGATATGAATCAGTGTCGCATCCAACCTTGCGCATAACATTTTTTGCGGCTTTTGTTTTGTTACGCGTACAAGGATTTGAAAAATGAAGTACAAATGTATATGACTTGTTAGCAAATGGATATTTGATTAGCTGATTCACTTCTCTTTGTCAGAGTAGTGCTGCTTCTCTCTTGGATCTATTTTTTCCCTTCCTTTTCTACTTTGATTATTGAATGTATTGAAAAGTCACTGACACAAATGATTCTGGGGAAGAAATGATTTTGGGGAAGAAATGATTTGGGGATAACAGTTATAAAAAAAAAAGTTTCAAATTTGGCCCTTCAAAATTTTAAAATGTTTCAATGTATAAATTGTTGACGAAAGTTAATGAAAATACCCAAATCCGCTAAATTTTTTTGTTGGAAACCTTTTTATGCAAGAAAAAAAGTAGAATACCTTGATTGGAAATGGACCCTAACTTTGATGCCTTTTTGTGCCATTTGCCCTTAAAAGAATGGATTTCATGGAAAGAGAATCACTTTTTGATTCTCAATTCCATTCCATGACAGGAACAAACACGAGAAACGCCTATAATTCCCTTTTCAGTCTTTCCATTCAAACGTATCAAACATTCCCAATGTTTGGTAGAGGGAAATGAGAATAGAGAAATGGAAATGAATCAAATTCTTTTTGTTTGGTACGTTAGAGAAATAAAAAGGTGGAGAATTGTAAAGAATTTGTGGAGAATTGGTGGTGCAATTTTGTAACTTTCATTTTCAACTACTTTTAGTTGGGAAATGAGAGAAATGAGAGTATTTTGTAAGACTTAAAAAAAAATACATTTTTAAAAATAATTTTTTTTAAAATAAATTTTTGAAAAACTAAGTTTTTTAAAAAATAAATTTTAACTTTTTTTTAAGAGTAATTAACTTTTTAGAAAAAAATAATTAAAAAAAAATTAAAGTAAGTAAGTAAATAAATTTAAAAAAAATAAGTTTTTTTTAAAAATAATTTAAAAAAAAATTATTTAAAAAAAAAAATATATTTAGAAAAAAAATCAACAAATAAATACATGTGAGTCTCATATGACAAAATGTTATTTAATTTTTTTTTCATTTCTCGAGTTAAGTCTTTATTGTTACCAAACATTAAAATTGAACAAAATTCTCTACTGATTTCTATTATCTGAATTTCTATTCTTTGCTTCATTTCTATTCTCTGAAATTTTCTCTACCAAAACACTAAACATTAGTTGCAAGCACATCCTTCAACTAATAAAACAACTTTTAAAATACTAAAAAAACTTTTTATTTGCGGCACATTGCAAAAAAAAACTGCATTATTTATTAAACTATTTATTTTTTATCTGTAGAAAATAATTTCGAGTTGAAAGTGATGTTTATCAATAAAATGCCATTTTGTTTTTAACACCTTTTAGATTATTTATACTTTAAAACTAAAATATGTCGATAGACAAGTTAAGATAATAAGAGCATCTAGACTTGATGCATTTAATGCATACTCATTTAATGCCTTGTAGTTTTTAGCAATACTTTGGAGTTGGCCAAGTCTTCTTTTAAAATTCTTGAAAAGCTATTGTAAAACCTTATCTCATAATGCAAAAAAGCTCTTATAATGACTTGTTAGAATAGTAAAAAGCTTTTGATTGTTTTACCTATTGTGGATGCTTAAAAGACCTTTATTTTTAGAATGGAGCTAGAAAATACAAATTCAAATAGTCGTCCCTATAAAACTACATGCTCACCCTATGCTTTTCCTCACATCATCATTTTCCAAGCCTTCTTTCGACCTATTGTTTCTTCTACGTGTAGTTTTATTTTTCTTTCTAACATACCAACAATGTGGCCTGTTGGTATATGCATTGCAATTTTGTTTGTAGTAAGCATTACTCATTGGGTTTATAGATGGAAGAATCCCGAGTGCAATGGAACACTTCCTCCTGGTTCTATGGGATGGCCGCTACTTGGTGAAACCCTTGTGTTCTTCGCTTCAAATCGAACTTGGGATACTCCTCCCTTTATCAAAAAAAAGAATAGAAAGGTGAATCTTTAATTTGTGTGTTTTAGAGGATGATTCGGTCTATATATGGAAAGCAAACCATCTTTCTATATATGGAAACCAAACCATCCACCAAACTATACCAACCATCTTTCTATATATGGAAACCAAACGTACTGGCTAAAAAAGTTAAAATTGGTTTGGTAAGTATACATAGAAGCTTTTCTTATCTAAATAAATACAACAGAAGCTCATGATATTTTGATGATCATCCTAGTTTTTTTTTTAAAACTTTAGATTATTATATTAGTAGAAGTGAAAAAAAAAATCAAATAAATAGTGTGAGTTTAAGCACAAAAATATGGGATAATACAGTAGATATAGAGAGCTCTTAAAACTAACATAATACACTTCGATCTGTTCATAAACAATCATCGGCAAACATTAATTACGTGTCAAATCATGCATACAATATCGCTACTGAGGGGGACGTTTCATGGCCTGAAACGGGTAATTTTTATAGTGCATGTCGAAAGGAGTGGAGTCACGTAAATCCGCAAATACTTTTTATGTGTGATTAAAGTGTTAAGTTTGATTTCAAGCTATATTATTTATTGCAAGGTAATCTGTTAGAGAGTGACATTAATTCACTCTTTTGTTTTAGATATGGATCTATATTCCGAACTAGTTTGGTTGGATTGCGAGTAATAGTCTCCACTGATTCCGAATTTAACTATATGGTATTCCAACAAGAGGGTCAATCGCTCGAAAGTTGGTACCCAGAGAGCTTGACAAAGATATTTGGCACCCGCAATCTTGGTTCTTTGCATGGGAACTTGCATAAGTTTCTTAAAAACATGATTCTAACTATAGTCAGCCCCGAAAGTCTTAAAAAGATGTTTTCAGATATTGAAAGTGTAGCAACAAAAAACATGAAGGGATGGGCTAGCAAAGAAACAGTGGAAATGAAGACAGCAGTTGCAGATGTAAGTAGCGGCGTGTTTAATAACTATAATTAGTTACCTTATCCTTATTCTTATAAAAATATTTTGTTGTTTACTTAGATGATATTCGAGCTCATGGGGAAAAAGCTGATAAGTTATGATCAAGAGAAGTCATCTGAGAATTTGAGGGAGAACTTCGGAGCTTTTATACAAGGATTAATAACATTCCCTTTGGACATTCCTGGAACTGCTTTCCACAAGTGTCTACAGGTATACTAATGATTTGATCGATATCTATTTGTTGTATTATTCAAAAGGCATAAAACCTTCAAAAACGTCTTTTTAAAGACGAGCACGATTGTTATTGCAATCATATATAACGCATTAATATATTAAACAATTAAATCAGGGAAGAAAAAGGGTAATGAAGATACTCGAGAACATGCTAAAAGAAAGACGGGCTAAGCCAAATAGAGTCAAAACTGATTTTTTTGATTACATAATCGAAGAACTCAAGCAAGATGATACAATCCTTACAGAAGAAGTTGCCTTGGACTTGATGTTTGCTCTATTGTTTGCAAACTTCGAGACAACTTCCCAAGCCATAACAGTAGCTATTAAGCTATTATCAGATAACCCTCAGGCATTGAAGGAACTAACGGTATGTAAAGAATGTAAAATCAACCCGTGACAAAAAAAATAAATAAATAAATAAATAAAATAAATAAATAAATTCTCAATTAACATGCTTGTTATTTTATGCAGGAAGAACACGAGAAAATCCTAAGAAATCGGGAAAACCCCGAGTCAGGACTTACATGGCAAGAATATAAGTCAATGAAATTCACTTTTCAGGTGTGTTAATTAATTCAGTCTTACGATCAATGATAAGAAGTTTTTTTAATGAGTTGTAAGTGGTTGCGTACTTGTTAAAAATAAAGCAAATGGCATGAAAATGTAACTAACTTATCACTTTTTGTTTTCTTGTGTAGCCAAGTTTATTCTTTCCTATTGTATACACATCATACTTTTGAATTTCGTCTATTGTAGTGTGTATTTTGTGACTACATAACAAAGCAAAAAGTGACAAGTTAGTCACAACAAACCAAAATCGACTACTTTATCAAAGTTGACACCTCAACGCAAACCAGTAATTAGAAGAATTACCCACATGGAAAAATATTTACTAATTACATCATTACAGGTTATAAATGAATCACTAAGGCTGGCGAATGTAGTTCCAGGAGTATTCAGAAGAGCACTAAGGGATATCAAATTTAAAGGTAAATTAAATATGTGATTTGATTACATGTGATATAGTTCATAGGCAGAAGTTAATATGGAAAATGGGTTGATGCAGACTACACGATTCCATCTGGTTGGGTTGTAATGGTGTGCCCCCCGGCTGTGCATTTAGACCCCGTCAATTATAAGGATCCACTCAACTTTGATCCATGGCGATGGGAGGTAACCATTAGCTTGTTATTAGCTAGTAAACTTTATAGGGTTACAACTTCACTTATTTTTATTAGCTATGCCTGGTTTGTAACTTAGTAATGTCCGTGAATGTTAAGAAACAATTTAGTTTTATGTTTATAGTGTAATGGGTCATTTTGTTAAAGGCTACATGTAATGGGTTGGGTCAAAAGCATTGTCCCAAACAATCTGTTAAGCAAAGACAGTTATGTTCGTTTGTCAGTTATGGTCGTTAGCAGTTAGAGTCGGTTATTTTGGTCATCAATGAAACGACACAATGGTTGACATTCATAAGTCATGTTGTTTCATAAAGTACATATAGGTTAGATCGAGTCAATGTAAACAAGTCCCATATTACTCTTATCAATAGAACAGTTGTTTGCATTATTTCTGTTTCTACAAAACTCACTTTCAATCTCACATACTATGGTTAATTACAAACACGTTATGCAAAGGAAATGGCTTCAATTTAGGCCTGTGAATCGATACCAACATTGGTATCAGAGCCTCGGTTCTGATGCCTGGATGAAGCAAATCCAAAGACACGCACAGATAGCTCTCAATCAGAAGTTCTTGCAAAGAGAAGTTCCCCCCAAATTGCCAGTATGGGGCAATCAGAAAAAGAAGTTATCTCCTGAGGAAAAAGAGATGCTAAGGCAGAAAGTTGAAGAGATCGTGTCTTACAATTCTGCAAAGGCACAAAAGGTTTGCAAAGAAAAAGGAGAAAGTAGCGGTTTATCTCAAAAGGAAAAAAGGGCACGCTGTTATGCCTGCAAAAAACGTGGACACGTTTTTTGAAAGTGCCCGAATAAAAGGAGTAAAACCAGGAACGAGGAACAATACATGAGGATAAAGCCAACGATAACAGAAGTTCAAGAAAAAATCAAATACCCTGAAAGGGTACATGTAACCACCGATTACATGGTAGAGGGCTCAGATAAAGGCAGTTGGAACGATATCTGGTTCGTTAGCAGTTCTTACAAAAGGCACATGAGTCCGTCAAAGAATCTATTTAAAAGAATGATTAACAGATTCAGAATTGAGGGTCTTGAACAAGAAGAGAAGAAATTTATTCTCTCGTATGGTGTTGGTGAGATAATTGTGGAAATGAAGGAGGGAAGTTTGTTGATACCCAATGTACTCTACACACCAGAGATTACATTGAACGTACTAAGCATCGATCAGTTAGAAGATCAAGGTTTTATTGTGTCTTATGGTAACGACACATGCAGTCTAAGGTATATGTTTGAAATGCCATTGGAAGTGCAAAATGATAGCATGATGGCAGAAGATGAAGGAAGCGTGGTTACAAGTCACAACAAATTTCTCGATGAGTATTTTCATTCTATAGATCCTAAGGATGAGTGTCTATTGATCAAAGGCATGGAGGATCTCAAAATGGACAAGGAAAATGTTCAAGATTACATAGATGATGAATACTTGAGTTTGAATGGGACATTATACGCCATGAAGGTAAACACTTTCCCTAGGTTTTTGTCTTTCTTGGATTTAATTAAGATTGACAGGTTGGTGTATAGAAATTGGGAAGTGTTGGGCAAAAAAGTCATGGGCATGCTAGAATGGTTCTACTTAGAATACTTAAGGCATGATGTGTTAGGAAATTTGCCACCGGTTATTGGGGTGACAAAGGTAGATTTGTTGGGTTTATACAAATTTGTGGATAGTTTGGTTGGATACATGAATGTTACATTCAACAACAAATGGAACAAGGTTGCACAATTACTAGGGTTGACATAAGATAATGAGCAAGCAGTCAAGGAATGTTATAAGGAGTATATTGGTATGGTGAAAATATACTACGAGGAAGCACAGAGATCCAAGCAGGAAGAACCAGGAAAGGAAGTGGTTGGGAATAGCAGTGGGACTGCTCATGTAAAAGATCCACTAGGTTATGCAGGGATAAGTGTTGAAGTAGATGGTGCACAAGAAGGAACTACAAGGGAGACTGCACGAGATGGTGTCAAGATGGATTGCAACATGGAAGGAACAACAGTCGAAGAACAAGAAGGAAGCACATCAAGCAGTGGTGATTTCATTGTCATCACGTAAAGATCAGAACCAAACAACATGGAAGCTTTAACATTCAAGCATTAGGGAGGAGATGTAACTTAGTAATGTCTGTGAATGTTAAGAAACAATTTAGTTTTATGTTTATAGTTGTAATGGGTCATTTTGTTAAAGGCTACATGTAATGGGTTGGGTCAAAATCCTTGTCCCAAACAGCCTGTTAAGCAAAGACAGTTATGTTAGTTTGTCAGTTATGGTCGTTAGCAGTTAGATTCGGTTATTTTGGTCATCAATGAAATGACACAATGGTTGACATTCATAAGTCATGTCGTTTCATAAAGTATATATAGGTTAGATCGAGTTAATGTAAACAAGTCCCATATTACTCTTATCAATAGAACAATTGTTTACATTATTTGTGTTTCTACAAAACTCACTTTCAATCTCACACACTATGGTTAATTACAAACACGTTATGCAAAGGAATTGGCTTCAATTTAGGCCTGTGAATCGATACCAACATGGTTTAATCTCAAACTGGCGAAATAAGAGAGAATAATTCGCAAATTTTCTAGTTTATTTTTTTTATTTATTTATTTTTTTTATTATTATTTTTTTTAATATTTCATTGCAAGCAGGGGATGGATTTCAAAGGTGCATCAAAGACTTTCATGGCTTTTGGAGGAGGCTTAAGGTTTTGTGTTGGAGCTGATTTCGCTAGAGTTCAGATGGCCGTCTTTCTTCATTTCCTAGTGACCAAATATCGGTAATATAAATCACAAGGCATACTAAAATGCGAGAAAACTACTAATCAATCTGATTTTCTTTTGAAATCTCAGATGGCAACTAGTGAAAGGAGGTGAAACTGAACGAACTCCTGGTCGACAATTTCCAAATGGCTTTCATGTTAATTTCTTTGAAAAAGATAAACAGAAAGATCCAACGTCTGCATGAAGCTTGTATGGAGAATGGTTGAACAAACAAATTATATAGTACATTATATATGCATCTATAAGTAAAAAAGTGTCCACTGTGTATTTGTATAATAGATTATGTAAATTACCCTTACACCATTCTAAGGATAATAAATAAAACTTTGTGATTGTGTAATCAGTGATAAGGAAACTTAGTATTTGTTTTATAAATAAATACTAAATTGGGTACAATTTGATTCTTAATATGAATGTGTTTGGAACATCATATTAATAAAATATGATATTATTTTTGCCAAAGGGCTTGTGTCCCAATGATATCTTTTGTTGTGTGAGAAGCTCCCCAACCAAATGATTATGAGTTCAAGTCCTGCTTAAAATGTGTGAGATAGTTGTGGTGTATAATTTGTGAGATAATTAGTTGTCTTTCTAATAAAATATTATTTTTGCGTTTTTAGTATGCTGCTTACTTTATAAGTTTTGCTTACTTGATAAAACCTATTGACGAGGACAAGGTTTGCTAGTAAAGCTTGTGGAAGATCGCATGAAGCAACGAAAGACTTAAGAAGCAACACAAGACAAAGAATCAAGTGATGCTTTGTGCCCCAAAGTCTTGGGGGCGCCACCCCTAGATGCTTTGTCCCTAAACTTCCTTAGGCAACCTTTTTGTGTTTGCCCTTTAACTTCCTTAGGTGAAGCATCCAATAAATTGTTATGATTCTAAGAAGGATATGCGGCGTCGCCCGTCATCATTGGGGGGTGCCGCATCCAGGTAATTTCCAGCTTTCTTTTTTTAAAAGGAATTTTTATTTAATTTTAGTTATGTTTTTTAATTAGTTATTAATATCTTCAAAATAACTTTCTTCAATTAATATAGGGCTTAGGGTTTGTAATCTTCATCTTTTGTGTGATCAATATATTGAACTTTTTAAGAATTTTCTCTTTTTAGGGTTTTATTCACTTGATATGCGTCTCATTTACCAACCTTGAATTAGGGTTATCAAAATTCGTTTTCACGTCCTGCGAGAGTTGACATCAGAGCTTTAGTATCCTAATGCTGATTGGTGTAGATGTTATCAAAACCCAACCTGTTGGTGGGGTATGGTCTGAAGAGTAAATGGATCACGGGTTAACCAAATCCATGAAAGAACTTGACATGATTTCCATTATGCTTAAAGAACTATGTTATGTGATCATAGGTGGGGTACTGATCTACAAGAATCACGGGGGCAACAATTGTGGAGGTTCTCGAATTCGTCCACCCATATGTAGATCTTTTGAAAACAATATATGCAATCAATCCCCGTTCATCAATTGATGATATGAAGAACGGGAGGAAAGAAATAAGGAGAATCGTCTATCTGCAACCAAGTTATTCCGCTCGAAAACTCTAATCAAAATTTCGGTATGTTCTTTAATTGATGGTTGTAGTTTCAATAATTTGGTTTCAAGACAATTGATAGATTTCCTAGAATTACTAGTGTATATTTTACCTAATTTCTAGGTTCCATTGTCCATTAACAACTTCTATAAAGTGGAAGTACTTTGTATTGTGGATGATCTTGAGGTGTGGCATATCTTGTTTGGAACCATTGCGACTATAGGTTAAGGGCATGTATGATATTTAACAAAATCTCTACACATTTCCTCATAGGAAGGAAACATAATTGTTATAGTTGGGAATGTGGGTTGATCGTTGGGAGTGTGGTAAGATTTGTTAAAAAATGAATGTTCATGAGTTGATGTAAAGCGTAAATCTATCAAAAACAAGGTTCGTCATGAAAAGATGTTTGAGGTAGATGAATTTGTTGATGGTAAAACTCGAGGGTCGAGTTCTTTTCAAGTGAGCGAGAATTATAAGGATAAGAATTGGCTAGTAAAGTATGTGGAAGATCACATGAAGCAAATAAGTTTTAAGAAGCGATACAAGATCAAAAACCCAAAGAGAAACTTTACCCCCCAAAGTCTCGAGGTGCGAACCCCAGGTGCTTTCCCCTGAACCTTATTAGGCGCCATCCCTAAGTGCTTTGCCCGTCAACTTCTCTAAGAGAGAGCATCCAAGCAATTTCCAAGATTCTGAGAAGGAAATGCGTCCGTCCTTATTATTTTGTGGCAGCGCATCATGGTGTTTCACACGATTTCCACTTTTAGTATTTTGTTTACTTGCGAATGTTTATCTATTTTTAATTTGTTATTTTTCTCTCCAATATAACTTTCTCCTATGAAAATAGGGCTTGGTTGTTGTAATTTCCATCTTTTATTTGGTCAATATATTGATTTTTTTTGCGCATTTTCTCGTGTTAGGGTTTTATTCTCTTGAATTGTGCCTCATTTATAAACCCTTGGATTAGATTTATTAAAATTCATTTACGAGCATGCATCATCTATAAGAGCTATTAAAAAGAAATAGAAAACGGTACTTCATGTAACTTATAAAAATAAGCTCTGTTTTGTAGCTCTCATTAATACTTAGGCTAATGGCACTGTAATGTATCATACTTGTCACTCGCACTTTTTATATGTATTGAATAATTTTTATTGCTATTGTATGTACTAAACTTGATTTTATTGTATTTTTTGTGTACTTTGCCCCTTATTTTTTTGCTACTATATGTATCATAGTTTTCATAAAATACACAAAAAAATACAATAAAATGAAGTTTAATACAAAGAATAACAAAAAAAATATATATATATATATAGTACGATACATACAAAAAGGTGCAAGTGACAAGCATGATATATTATGGTGCCTTTGGCCCTTAATACTTCATCCGCAGATACATTTCCGATTTTAACATCAACTAGTATTCATACTTCTCTGCAAATACATTTCTGATTTTAACATCAACTAGTTTTGTTAAACATTTGTAAGCACCTAAAAAGCTACAATAATATGGATGCGTTGAAATTTAAGCCCAATGAAAGATTTTAGGCCCAATGTAAATTTTCTGGATTTTAATAATAAAAGAAATGTGTGTATTTACATAACTATTGGATACGTGTGTGTTTCGTGAGTGGTAATCAGTTAATGATCTTAGCGTACTTAAAGTATCCCCAATTATTAACCTATTAAAAATCTTAACATATTTTAAAGAGTAAATTCCAAGATAGAGTTTGTCAATTTTCACAATTTACATTTATGTCAAAAAATTAAGACATTTACATCTCTCCAACAAATGTTAAACAATATACATCTTTAAAGACGAACACTACAAACATTTTTCCGTTATCTGCTAATGTGGATCTAAGACCATCCACAATGGGCCAAAGTGGCAAAGTTAAATAAAGGTGTTTTATAAGTACAATCCATTGCAAACATGTCATGTCACCAATTCATGTAAACCTTGTTCTTCTATGAACAAACTCTATTATATTGTGATGTGATAGGCCATCCCCACAATTATTACTACCTCCGTCCCGTATTAAATGTTCAGTTTTGACTTTTAAAGTCTTTCATTTTCAACTTTGACCTTAAATATTTTTGTTTGTGTTATATAGTATTTGATCAAAATTATACCAAATGAAAATACGTTTGAGCCTCAATACATCCATATATTTTGCATTAAGTATTGTTAACCACAAACAAAATTATCTAAGGTCAAAGTTGTACAAGAATGACTTTGAAAAATCAAAGTGGACATTTAATATGGGACGGAGGGAGTATCATATTTCTTTACCAGCCATATATATTTAATTATTATCTCACAAAATCTAAATATCATAATAATTCATTATACTCTATGGGTTATGAGAGTTATATATATAAAAGTTTAATGGTGAGGTGTCATCTATTTAACTCAAAATAATTTCATGCATTGATGATGCCGGGTGTTTTTGTTTGTCTGCTTGTCATAGATGCATTTTGCAATTCATTGTTTTTGTCCTTTTTCCATTGTTGCTTCACAATATCATATAACCTTGAAATCCATAAAAATCTTTGAATCTCAAAAAAGCACAACATCAGTTAAAAAAACACAAATAGCAAACTTCTACTCCTCTATCTGTATTTGTACTCAAAGCTAAAGAATCAAAACCTAGATTTTTCAAGAAACACTAGTAACCAAAATTGAATAAAAATAAAATCCAATCACTTATTTTCCAATCAAACTCTCAATTACGACACTAACAGTACCTAAATAAGAAAAAACTCACCATCAACAACACTTAAACAAATTGATCGATTAACGGGGTACGATAAATCTGTGTTTGTAGTTGTTGCATGCATAGATTTATGTGTTTGTGTTTGACTAACGATGAAAATGAGTGTTGCATATCATAAATCCGGTAGTATGAATATCAAAATGACAATAATGCCCTCACATGTGACAAGAAAAAAGATGAAAACACCCATCATGTTAGATCTACCTTAGCGAAAAAATGTTTGCATCTTTCGTCCTTAGGAACGTTTATTGTCTAATGTTAATTGACGGAAGAATGTAGATTTCACAACTTGACCGAGATGTAAACTCTAAAAATATAATTTGCTAGCTTATTCTATTTTAAACCTCTTAATTCAATGTAAATAAGCCATTCTCAACTCATTGCTTACTGATCTCACTAACACGACAAAAAATAACACGAAACTTCAACCGGTCGAGCATTATCAACCCTTTCATTAAATAAGTCATTCTCAACTTATTGCATACTCATCTCATTAAGATATTGCTTCAATTGCTTCAATGCAATAAGTTTTTTCGACCTTTTTAGTTTTTACAGGTCTTTCTCAACTTAGCATTCATGAAGCTTTCAGTAGTATTACACAACTTTTATTAGAAAAATAAGTATATACAGATAAATAGATTTTGTACGGATTTGTAGTTAAAAAAAAAGTGTATTGTAATGTTCTTTTGTTAGATCTTGTCAAATATCTTTACTCATATCTCTAATATCTTTGTTATTTTATTCTTTTGCATTGCCACACTCATGCACACCATATAGAACTTTGGGCAAATGTTTTTAAAATGGTTTATAGACAGATAGGTTACCCAATTTTTCAATTTTATTCGCCTAAGTTACCAAACTTTTTTTTGGTGTAAACAGGTTATTGGACTACACGGAGTTGACATTCAGGTTACTGAATTTGTAAAATGAGACATTTAGGTTACTTAACTTACCTAAAAAAATGCATTTGGGTTACTTAACTTACCTAAAAAAATGCATTTGGGTTACTTTGATTACACTGAAAAATAGAGGTTGAATGCTTAACTAAAGTTCAGTAACCTAAGTGAACAAAATGAAAGTTTGGTAACTTAGGCGAACAAAGTGGGAAAGTTGGGTAACCTGTCTGATATAAAACCCTTTTTAAAAGGTATTATACTTGTCATCATTTGCTTTTGTGGGTAGTGAACAAATTTTTTTGCTTTTGTGTGTCATTTTCTTTCAAATTTATCGTTTTTTTTGGAATTTTACGAAATTTTTGAACATTTTTGCCTTTTTTAGCTAATAGAAATTTTTGTTCCCCGAAGGGCAAAAATGTTACATAATACCCTAAAAAGAATGAATTGGAAAGAAAAGTACCCACAAAAACAAAAAATCTTACGTCAGAATGTTTCATTATACTGTCAAATTCAGTTACTCTATTTGCTTAAACAAATTAAAGATGTGGCATTTTAGTAGTTTGAGTTTTTTAGGTCTAGCTGTGGTAAGCATCATACACTGGATTTACATGTGGAGGAAGAGGAACCCAAGATGCAATGGCAAACTTCCTCCTGGTTCAATGGGTTGGCCGCTACTTGGAGAAACTCTACAGTTCTTTGCCCCTAACCGAACTTGGGATACGCCTCGCTTCGTCAAGGAGAGGATCAAAAGGTGAATTCTGTAAAGGTCTAATCATGTAAAATAGCAACATACTTTCACACGTTAAGTTTACCAATTATACCATGAGGTTAATCGTTGCAATTAGCTACAGATCGAGTAATAAACTACAAGTATGTTGCTGAGATTTGTTTTTTGGAAAGACGAGTGCATGTATTGCTATAATTATTAACAAAATGAGAGAGTTTGGTTTATTTGTGTTGGACCTTAATGTTATAGAAGCAAAGTTAGGGTAGTTTAGTGTATTATGTATTTTATGTAAAGTCTGTAAACCCAAATTATGTTAGGGCTGGATCGTTTACGGTCAAAGTAACCGTTTAGTATAACGTTTAGAAATTTAGGTGTCGATTACTTTTATTGAAACGGTATCCTCTTGGTTGTTGGTGCCGCTTCAATCATTATATATAGGTCATGTTCTGTAACAAATCAACAATCAGTTGTAAATTAAATCAATCGATCAATACAAGTTATTATCAATATTTTGCTATTGTTTATTCAGTTGCATTTTTGTGTCTCAAACACGCCTTGTTCCATTCATATCGATTCAAGAAGTTGAATAATCTGAGAACTTGTATAATTGAAGAAGCAAGACAATCGAAGGCATTTAACAACAACTTGAAAGTATGTTGTTGTTTGTGTAATTGACCCTTCATTTAATTCCTATAACCATATCACCATAATTGATCATTGTTACATGCTTCATTGGTTTGCAAGTTATCGTCTCAGAAGATACGGATCTTAATCACATTGTGTTCCAACAAGAGGGTCAATTGTTCGAGAGCTGGTACCCATACAGCCTTAGAAAGATATATGGGAAATAGAATGTAAGTTCCTTGCATGGATACCTATGTTGGTTTGTGGGAGTTAAAACACACGTAAACGACTAGAAGTGTGTGAGCCTATGGGGGCACACACATTAAACACGAGAGTACGTGATGAACGTTTTATTATTTGAATACGTTAGACCCGTTTTATGCATGCATGAAAACCCAATCGTTTACACGATCCATGGACTTGTTCCAAATAAAAGGTGGATCGGTTTGGTGAACCTTGGGCCTAGACACTATGTCCGATCGGGGGTGTTGGGTTTATTGCTTGGTGCGCAAGCATCATGCCCAATCTTGAGTCGGTTCATGAAGCTATATAAACAAACACACCCATGCATCATTATACACGACATTATACTATCCCTAAACCTAAAAGGAATCGATCTATCTATTGAACTCAATCGGATCCCTTATATCCGATTAAGGTTCTTACTAAACCCTAAACCTTGCAATCGTTAATCATCCAAGTGAGTTTAGAGTTTGTGGTTTTGATCATCTTGTTATAAGGTTCCTAGTCGAACAAGTTTGGAAGCAAGTTTCTGGGTTTTTCTGTTTGGTCGTTCTCGGACAGTAAAGGGGAAATTCTCGGACATCATTTTCCGATATCGGGTGTTTGATAAAAGCTTCTCGGACAGAAGCCGGTTCTCGGGCAGAATTATAAAAAGGTGTTCTTTGGGTTTTCTTGTTCGTGGTATTCAAGGGGTTGATTGTTTTAAACGTTCTCGACTATCTCAATTCGAACGTACTTGGTTTAAGTGTTTGTGTGTGGACTCGTAGAGGTATCGCCTTTAGATACTTGGTTTCTTGTTCGTGTTATAGCGTGCAGTTGACATAGAGGGTTAGTTTTCTATTTACCTTTTATTTATTATTGTTTATTAAATACATGTTTACCTAATTACAATTACTAGATCCAATTCTGATGCGTACTCGTTTGCGTTACTTGGCTAACTAGGTTATATAATCCCAACAGTGGCATCACGAGTCAACTCGTTTTTGCGATTATGGGTTACACGCTTTAATAAACATGTTTAAAAGGCTGCATGAAATCTAATTAGTTATTCGTTTTATTTTTGTTTTGACAACTATATGCAATACTTGTCAATTATTAATAAAAAATAACAAGACACATACAAATTAAGTTAAATTGTTAATTAGAACTAATTTGTTAATTGGAATTAAATTTGTTAATTGGAATTAAATTTGTTAATTAGAATTAAAGGTTAATTAGAATTAATTGTTAATTAAAGTTATATTGATAATTATAATTACATATTTTTTATTAAATACATAAAATAGCGTAATTAATTGTTAATTAAGTTTGCCATGATTTTTTATGTGGTTTCCGGCCACAAGACCCTCTCAATTGATTTTTGTGATGTATGAGGCGATCTAGGTATTGAACCTAGTGATTGTCTTATGGTTCTCCTTTTGGGGAAGACTCTCGAGAGAACTCGGAACAATATATGTTTATATATTTATGTTTATGTTTATATGTTTGTGATTCCTTATATGCATTATTGTTACTTGTTTTTTGACACCTAATTGTATGCAATATGGAATAATACATATCGTAACCATAACATTGATATTGGTCTTTATTTACACGCCTAAATATCATGCTCATTGTGACCTGCTATTTGTTTCGTGGAAAATTGTTTTTGTAAATAAAGTGACCTAAACTATTGAAACAAGTTTTTCATGAATTTAAAAACTAGACGCTATGGATACTTGGGATGTACGGCTCACCCACTAGAACAGACTATAATCGGGGTTTAAGGAGGTGCGCACAGTCACACCTGAAGGATTTCCGGTTATTTCCTAGCGCTGTCCTGGTCCTCCGCCTCCTTGCGAGTTCGATTGGAGCTACAGTGAACCATGATGATCACTACAGTGTCATTACAAAAAGTTTTTTAAAAAAGTGTTACAAAGTTGTTTTGCATGCTTCTTTATACACGAATTTTACCACATTTATGGGAATACTCTATTTGTTAAATTTTAAGTATATGTCATCCAACTCTGAACACGTGCATTTGGCTTGACTTCTTTGGTCAGACCTTAGGGTCATTCCAACCCATGGTGATTATTTCTCTTAGGTCAGACCTTTGGTTATTTTTGCAAGTTCTTACTTGGTCGACTTATTTCGAGTTTGCTTGGTCAGACCTTGAACCCGAGGCATAAGATGAGAACTAAACATGCTTTTGACATTATTACTTGATACTAATGCCTTAAACAGTCTCATAAAGTCTAAGAGTTGCATTATGCAATTAACGCTCGTCGCTTACCTCTTGTCCTACTTAGTTACTGACTGATCAGACCTCTGGTAAATAAGTGGGAGTGCAAGATGGATATTAGTCTTATTAGTAATTAATTGGGTAGTTAATTCTTATAAAAATGTAATTATCGAAAATACTAATTATTTGAACTTTTCCAAATTGTAGATGACTACTCAGGAGTTTCTTTGAGAAAAAAAAAACTCACTGGACCTAACTTCATTGATTGGTATCGCCAGTTTCGCATTATACTATCAGCTGAAGATAAGAAAACTTATTTGGAGCATCATATACCTGCTGCACCTGTTGCAACTCCTGGCCACCCTATCCCTCCTGAGGCTCTTGTAGCTCACACTGCTTGGGTCAAAGGCTCAAAGGATATAGCTGCCTTCATGCTCATAACCGTGGAGTTAGAGATCCAACGAAATCTAACTCATCTTGGTGCTTATGAAATGCTTCAAGAGTTGAAGTCTATGTTCTCCCAAGAGGCAGAACAAGAGCTTCTACAAACTGCACGTGAATTTCACGCTTGCAAGCAGGAAGAGGCTCAATCGGTTAGCTCATATGTCTAAAGATGAAGAGCTACATTGACAATTTGGAACGTCTTGATCACCCAGTTACTCTGAACTATGGAGTTAGTTTGATCTTAATCGGTTTCTCTTAAGAGTACATTTTGTTTGTGCAGAACTTTAATACGCACAACATGGGGAAAACTATAAATGAATTACATGCTATGCTTAAACAACATGAGCAGACGTTGCCAAAGAAAGATGTTGCACCTGCACTACATAACATACGTGCGGGGAAGGTCCAAAAAAACCAAAAGAAGAATAAATCGTTTAAGGCTGCTAAGGGCATTCATGGAAATGGAAAGAGCAAGTTTGGTTACGCTAATGAGTATAAACCATACAATGCTTCCAAACCTAAGATTCCTCCACCACCCAAGAAGGATAATCCAGCGAAGGACGCTACCTGTCACCTATGTGGTGAGATGGGTCATTGGAGAAGGAATTGTCCCCAGTATCTCGTCGAGTTGATGAAAAAGAAGAAACAGTCTCTTGCAACTAGTTCTTCAGGTATTTTCACTATAGAACTCTACTCTTTTCCTAATACATCCTTAGTATATGACACGGATTGTGGTACTCACATCTGTAATACTACTCAGGGTCTCAGGGGAAGTAGGAAGCTGAAGCCAGGAGCTTTAAGTCTGTACGTGGGCAATGGTCAACGGGCAGGAGTTGAAGCTATTGGTGTTTTTCATTTATGTCTCCCTAGAGGATTAGTAATTGTTTTAAATGATTGTCATTATGCTCCCTCTATTACTAGAGGGATTATTTCAGTTTCTCGTTTGTATGACGATGGTTTTATTAACCGTTTTGAATCGAATAATGCAATTTCAGTTTCTAAGAATAACGTTGTTTATTTTACTGCTATTCCTCGTTATGGTATTTAATTATTTATGAAATTGATATGTCTTGTTCAAATACAAATTATAGTTCTATGTTTGCTATAAGCAATAAAAGAGCCAAGTCTAACTTAGACTTTACTCTCTTGTGGCATGGTAGTCTTAGACACATTAGCAAGAAACGCATGGAGAAGTTGCAACACGATGGACTTCTCAACTCAGCTGACATTAAGTCACTTGAAAAGTGTGTTTCATGCATGTCTGGTAAGATGGCAAGAAAACCCTATAAACATCAAGTAGATAGGGCTAAAGATCTACTTGGACTAATACACTCAGATGTATGTGGCCCATTTAGAATTATGTCAAGACAAGGAGCAAATTACTTCGTGACTTTCACTAACGACTATAGTCGGTATGGTTATGTTTACTTGCTGAAACATAAACATGAAGTGTTTGAAACATTTAAGGTGTTTCAAAAGGAAGTAGAAAACCAACTCGGGAAGACCATAAAATCACTACGTTCTGATCGTGGAGGTGAATATATGAGTCAAGAGTTTTTGGATCATCTAAAGGAGCATGGGATTATTGCCCATCGAACTCCTCCTTACACTCCACAACATAATGGCGTGTCTGAGAGGAGAAATCGAACCCTGCTTGACATGGTGCGTTCTATGATGAGTCAAACTACTCTTCCAAAGTCCTTTTGGGATTATGCCCTTGAGTCTGTTGCACGCATTCTCAATATGGTTCCAACAAAGAAGGTTGATAAGACACCATACGAAGTATGGCATGGGCAAGCTCCTAAGTTGTCTTACTTAAAAGTCTAGGCTTGTGAGGCACTTGTTAAGCGTGATACACTTACCAAACCTGGTAAACTTGAACCCAGATCTGTTAAGTGTATCTTTGTAGGATACCCAAAGGAAACTGTGGGATATTCTTTCTATCTTTCATCAGAGAACAAAGTAATTGTTGCTCGAAATGTTGAGTTCTTTTAGAGCAATCTCATGGATCAAGAAGCAAGTGGGAGTCTACAAGATCTTGAAATAATTCAAAATGAAGATACAAATCCTTCTTTAGACACTAGCATTCATCAGGATGAGGATGATCAAGAAATTGAAGAACCTCAAAGTGATATTGTTCCAATTCGTAAGTCCACAAGGACACACCGTGCTCCTGACCATATGTGTTTATACATTGACACTGAGGAACATGAGTTAGGGGATCTTGGTGAACCCAATAACTATAAAGCTGCATTACTAGATCCTGAATCCAAGAAATGGCTTAATGCGATGAATGTGGAAATGCAATCAATGAAAGACAATGACGCCTGGGTTTTAGTTGAGCTTTCTCCTAACTGCAAGTCAGTTGGTAGCAAGTGTCTTTTCAAGAAGAAAAGCGACATGGATGGTAAGGTATACACCTTTAAAGCTCGTCTCGTAGCAAAGGGCTTCACTCAAACCTACGGGATTGATTATGAAGAAACCTTTTCTCCTGTAGCAGACATTAGAGCTATAAGGATTCTCATAGCCATAGCGGCATTCTATGACTTTGAGATTTGGCAAATGGATGTCAAAACCGCCTTCCTCAACGGACATCTTTATGAAGAGGTCTATATGGAGCAACCTGAGGGTTTTGTTGATCCTAAATATCCTAACCGTGTATGCAAGCTCAAGCGTTCCATTTATGGACTTAAGCAAGCATCTAGGCAATGGAATAAACGTTTTGATGATGAGATTAAGAAATTTGGATTTTCTCAAAATCAAGATGAGCCATGTGTATATCAGAAAGCTAGTGGGAGTTTTGTCACTTTCCTAATTCTATATGTTGATGACATATTGCTTATGGGAAACAACATTCTAATGTTACAAGATGTAAAATCCTATCTTGGAAGATGTTTTGCCATGAAAGATTTAGGAGAAGCTGCATATCTTCTTGAAATCAAGATCTATAGGGACAGATCTAAACGATTGATTGGTTTATGTCAAAGTGCTTACATTGAGAAAATCTTGGATTTTGTATGGAGAATTCCAAACGTGGAGCTATCCCAATGCAAGAGGAGCCTAAGTTGAGTAAGTCACAAGGTGCTGAGACACCTACTGTGAAAGAGCGCATGCAAAGAGTTCCTTATGCATCGGCTATAGGATCTATTATGTATGTTGTGAGAGGTACTCGTCTTGTTGTTGCATTCGATCAGAATGTGACAAACCGATTTCAACAGAATCCAGGTGAACTCCACTGGACTGCTGTTAAAAATATTCTTAAGTATTTAAGCAATACTAAGGATATGTTTCTGGTTTATGGAGGGGAGACGGAACAAGAGCTTAGGGTTTCTTGCTATGGTGATGCTAGATATCTGACAGATGCTAATGACTTAAAATCTCAGATTGGATATGTATTTGTTCTAAATGGAGGTGTTGTTGACTGGAAAAGCACAAAGCAAAGTATTTTTGCTACTTCATCTACAGAAGCTGACTATATAGCTGCTTGTGATGCATCTAAAGAGGCTGTATGGATTCGTAAATTCATTTATGGGTTGAACATTGTTCCCACAATTGAAGAACACATAAATATGTATTGTGATAATACTGGAGCCATTACTATAGCTAATGAAAGCGGAATGACCAAAGGTGCTAGACATTATCGCGCAAAAGTTCATTATCTTCGAGAGACCATTAAAATGGGTGATGTGAAGATATCAAAGGTTCACACAAATGACAACCTAGCTGATCCATTTACGAAAGCTTTAACGTATCCTAAGCATTCTAATTTGACTAGAGGTATAGGTTTAATACCTGCTAGAAGTCTCATGTAAATCTATGTGTTAATTTTTATTTGGATAATTTGGAATTGTAAGACAGTTATTACTTTCTGATAAATAAAGATACGAGGTATTTATTATTATATTCATATAAATCTGTTATTCTATATTTGCAAGTTTAATCCATGAAATGATTTATCATTCTAAATATGTCCATTGTCGGTTAACAATATGGGAATATTGTTATGTAAGGCAAATGTGAGTGTTGGTTATATTCTAACGAGAATTTGGATTGTTCCCGCCAAACTCATATGTATTCACTAGAGATGCATATTGGATACCCCAACTTTCAAACATTTACTTTTAGATCCTTGTCATAAGTAAAATATTGAAAATGGTTTGTTAATTTCGTCCTTAGACTTGAGATACAAGCAAGTTCTGTTATGTGTCGATATCATTTTTTGTAAGTATACGCAAAACGCTATCTGAATAAGGTAGTTATAAAGGCTATATTTCGGAGTGATGTGAAGCAGCATCCACAACACTTGTAGTCAATAAAGGATTTGTTATTCCACTTGATGTGTGCAGAAAGATACCATGGCGCCTCTCCAGATTTAATCAGATAATTGTTTGGTGAAACCCAAAGGGTAATGCAAGATGATTCTTGATTACATTTGGTATATCTGAATTAAAATCAATAACGAGATTCTAAATGATTAAACTATATGTAATGAGTTCGGATCCATATCTGTGGTTTAACGGTATCTATAACAAAGGATGATTAAAGCAAGACATTGAATGACCATGCTACTAAGAAATTTTATGAAACTATATCTCAGACACTTTTAGTTAAAAAGTGAGTGAGAGAGTTGCTAGGCGCATCCGTCATTAGTTTTGTGTGCCATTCGATACTCCAACTCCCATGTGGGAGTTGTTGGTTTGTGGGAGTTAAAACACACGTAAAAGACTAGAAGTGTGTGAGCCTATGAGGGCACACACGTTAAACACGAGAGTACGTGATGAATGTTTTATTATTTGAATACGTTAGACCCGTTTTATGCATGCATGAAAACCCGATCGTTTACACGATCCATGGACTTGTTCCAAATAAAAGGTGGGTCAGTTTGGTGAGCCTTGGGCCTAGACACTATCCGATCGGGGGTGTTGGGTTTATTGCTTGGTGCGCAAGCATCAAGCCCAAGCTTGAGTCGGTTTATGAAGCTATATAAACAAACACACCCATGCATCATTATACACGACATTATACTATCCCTAAACCTAAAAGTAATCGATCTATCTATTGAACTCAATCGGATCCCTTATATCCGATTAGGGTTTTTGCTAAAACCTAAACCTTGCAATCGTTAATCATCCAAGTGAGTTTAGAGTTCGTGATTTTGATCATCTTGTTCTAAGGTTCCTAGTTGAACAAGTTTGGAAGCAAGTTTCTGGGTTTTACTGTTTGGTCGTTCTCGGACAGCAAAGGGGAAGTTCTCGGACATCATTGTCCGATATCGGGTGTTTGATAAAAGCTTCTCGGACAGAAGCTGGTTCTCGGGCAGAATTATAAGAAGGTGTTCTTTGGGTTTTCTTGTTCGTGGTATTCAAGTAATTCAAGGGGTTGAATGTTTTAAACGTTCTCGACTAGCTCAATTCAAACGTACTTGGTTTAAGTGTTTGTGTGTGGACTCGTAGAGGTATCTACTTTAGATACTTGGTTTCTTGTTCGTGTTATAGCGTGCAGTTGACATCGAGGGTTAGTTTTCTATTTACCTTTTATTTATTATTGTTTATTAAATACGTGTTTACCTAATTGCAATTACTAGATCCAATTCCGTTGCGTACTCGTTTGCGTTATTTGGCTAACTAGGTTATAAAATCCCAACAACCTGCATCTCAAGAACATGGTGCTGAATCATTTTGGCCATGAAAGCCTCAAAAATATGCTTTCTGAAGTTGAAAGCGTAGTAAAAAGAAACATAGAGACATGGGCTGGCCAAACGACATGTGGAACTAAAGGAGGCAACTACAGATGTAAGTAGATGGATGATTAATTGTGAAAGTGGGTCATCTAGGGTCGGATAATATTGCGACGGCTAAAAGAGAAATTTTTAGCTATGAAAGAACTAGTTAAATGGGTAGAAAGTGACTAATGTGTGTTCATATGTTTACAGATTCTTTAATTGAATTATTAAAATCTAGACTATTACGGGAGTATTTCAAATGAGAGATGATTTAAACACATTGCTTTGTGATTTGCACACTCCGGTGTACAACCAGTTAATGCAGTATGTATACACAGTACAACATGTTATTGCATAAGTTGTAGTGTGCGAATAAAAAAAGTGACTGTGCAAATCATTTCCCATTTCAAATAGAGAGCTAATTTGCTCCCAGACATTTTTTATTCATCCACAGGTTTTCAGCATGAATTGACGATTCTACCCCTCAACATTATTTTATTAAGATTGATTCCTTCTGCCATCATTTTCTTTGTTGACCCTAAAATATCTTAATGTAGCACCAGTAATAGTGTAACCCATCAAGTATAAACTCGTTTCCATATCAATCTCACATGTTGGTGGCCATGAAAGATCTACAGAACTAGTACCCTATAAAGACGAGAATTAATCCAACCAAATTTTATGTCGTACTGATGTCCGTAGTTGTTTTCTTTTACGAGAACACAAAACTCGGACAGTATCAAAGTGAAACTACATGTTGTTCATCCCAATATGCAAAACTTTTACAAATTTTCGTTCACGGTGAAGGATCTAAGATAACTTAAGGGACGAGCGATGGCCGGTAACCGGGTGATGGATAAAAAAATGATAGACATGAGTGAAAAATTTGGTGGAAATGAATTCTTAAACAATGGAATGTTACTAGTTTAGATCTTTAGTTTTACACATTTGCAGAAAAATAAAGCAACGTGCAAAACTGGAGCGAGATTGCAACGTGCCACGGAAAAGTCAAGATCTGATATACTTCAAGGCGTAGTTTGCATCAACATGAGTCAAACATGATGGAAACGAATCAGGCCAATCTTATTATGTATCAAAGAATGATCTGCAAAAGTGAGATGGTCGGAGATCAAGGCGCAAAGAAAGTGGGAACCAAGGATATGTAATGATGAATTTGGAGCTGACAAGCATTAGAAAATAAAAATTGGGTAAATAATGAGGAGGGGCATAATGGTAAATTCACATTAAAAATATGCGGATGAATAAAAAAGTTTCGCGAGCAAATCAATTCCCTTTCAAATACTTTCCATCTCAATATGATTGTTCGCATTTTCTTTTTTGAATGTTCTAAAATTAATTGTCCACTACTAAATACATAGGAAAATTTGATGTAGATTACCATATTACCCTTAATTGATATTAATATTACAAACTTTAAAGAAAATACTCCATTCGTCTCAAAATATATGTCTTGTTTTGACTTTTGAAGTATTTGCTCTTCAGCTTTGACCTTAACTATTTTTATTTTTTTATATAATATTTTATATAAAATATATAAATGTATTTCGTTTTAATGTATTTTCATTGGTATAAATTTTATCAAATATTATATAATACAAACAAAAATGTAAAGTGTTCGGGCATGATACTGTCAATTGTCCGAAATGTGTTAAGGAGGCGACTCAACATGACATTAATGTGGCTGATAAAGCTTCTAATTATGTTGATAAGAATGAAGAGGGATTTATAGAGGTTAAGAATCGCAAGAATAAAGGGAAGAATGTGGATGCTCAGTCGAATTCTAGACCTATTAGGGGTGTTCGGCCAAATAAACCCAAAGCTAACTTTTGGAGGCCTAAATCGGGGGGAGCTACTGGTCAAGGTAATGGTTCGGATCCTAAAGTTCAAAAGGATACCGCTCCTTTCTCTGCTAAATCTGGTCATAGGAGACTGCTTCTTCTATTGCTAAAGCTGGTACGAACACTGAGTCTTCTGATTCTTTTAATGTTTTGGCCTCGTTGGTGGAGGATGATGTGGATGGGTTTCAACCGAATGGTAAAGGATCGCAAGATCAGCTTGTGAATGGTTTGAAAGAGAAGGTGCATGCTGAGCTTTCCAAACCTAGTGCTTCGTCTTCTCCTTATACTTCTCCATCTAAGGTGGGTAACCTATTCTCTAATGTGGGAGATGTGGTGGTTGATGGTGACGATGATGAGGTGTTTGAGTCGGATAACCCTATGGCTAGTTATTTCACATCGACAGGTGGAGGTCAAGAGCTTGAAGGTTATTTATCTGATGATTACGCGGCTCAGGTCTATGATTTACCAGGTCAATTGGTTGCGTTATGTGACCAGTGTGATACTAAGCTCCAAAGTCGTGTTAGGAAGTAATTTTATTTTGTTAGTTCATAAGACAGACATGTCTTTCTTATATAGTTTATTTGGTTGTTCTAGCTGTTTGTAGCTAATTGTTCGTTTATGGCCTGAAATAAATGATCTAGTGGTAGTTCAAGCGGTTGTTTGAGGTTAATGTGGTACTTCAGTCACATTCCATTGTACGTAACTGTTTTTTTTTACTAATATATTTTACCGGGTGAAAGGCCCTTTACCCATAAAAAAAGATTTCCAAGAGTCAAACATGACTTATATTTTAGAACGGAATGAGTAGTAGTTAATTAGTTAAGGGTAAATTGTCATTATGTAAAAGGTAAGAGAGATAAAGCAAAAACGATTATGTTTTTTTTTAAACTGTGTGTTTGAGGAGACAATTATTTTGAGACAGGGGGAGTATATTTTTGGGTAAAATGCATGAAAATGTAACACTTACTTTTTTTGGTTAATTGTGGTTTCTAACCTTTTAATCGACTAATCCACAAGGTTTACTCACACCGCCACACAGACTCAAACCAGATAAAGTTATCCCTCATTTAGGAAGGTTGACATGGTCACTTTAGAGTTATTTACACGTATCAGGAATTGAACTTGAGACCTCTCACATTTTTATGATGATAGTCACAATTTTTTTTACCACCAGACCACCCGTGCTTACTTTTTTTATTAAGGCAACACACTTTATTATTTTACACTTTGTCACGCAACCTTTTTAACTTAAGGGAAAAGTCTAAAAATGCATAAGGTGGTGGGTCTCGTGCACTGTTATGCATTATCTATACCCTTTATAAAGGGTTGAATACCCATTCTTGAAATCTTAAAATCTTGAATCTTAAAAACTTTAATTAATGTAGTTTGCTTAATTACCCATAGATACCCTTTAAACTTCGCAACTTTTCAAAAACTTGGCAACTTAAATTATGTCTTTTCTTGATCAATTCAAAATTTGGTTGTTAGTGCAAACGTTACGACGTTTAATCTATACAATGTCTTTGTCTTTTAATGATGACAAATACATAACGTAAAGTGCACAAGTTACTCGTTTACACAAATCATCATTGCATGACGCATCAACATCTCTCGACGGCTCAAGTCTGAATCACTTAAGGTATGTACAAACAATACTTCAAACTTGTTAAGTGATCAAAATTATTTTTGTCCTTAAACCTCACATTTTTGTAAATGTGACAAAACATTTTTACAAAAATAAATTATACAAATTATTTTTGTAATTATAAAAAAATGTTTTAATAGGAAAAATAAATTTGAATTTTGAAATCATCCAACAACTATTTTTCCCGCCCAAAAGATAACACCTACACCAGATAAATATTTCACCACAAAAGGACAAAATCAAGAGCATTTTTTCTGGACGGTCCCTTAAATAGGTGACGGTCCCATATATATAAGGGACCATCCGAAAAATAAAAGACCGTCCCCCGCTCCTCGAGCTGGCTATAAATACTGCACTATTTTCGCACAGAAAAACTGATCCTCTTTAGCACAAAACTTTTTGTTCTTTCCCAATCTCTTCTTTCACCTTCTTTGATCACATTAACTTGTTTAAATGTGATTCTTTCTTCCCCCCTCAAGTGAAAAGAGAAGAACTTTTGTTATCATCTAGATACGAAGTTATGTAGTCAAGTTAGTCCATGTGTAACATTGGTTACTGATGCAGGTATTCCGACCAGGATTTAATACTTATAGTTCTCGTCTACCTAAGGTCTACCTAAGGCACTAACGAGCAGTGAACCCGATCGTGCATAGTATAGAAGGTGGTAAAGCCGAGGTCGTTCCCAAGAGCTATGTAGATGAGGATCCTATTAAGTCTAAGTGTCACTTGTTTTAACTGGTTTTGAGGTTGAAATGATTAATTAAACTAAATACAAGAAATAAATGCGCAAAGTAAATAAAGGTTGTGAACAATGGAGAGAAAGTATGCTAACCTAATTAATCATCCTATCATGTAATGTCTATCTTTTCTAAATTACTTCCAATTGATTCAAGTGGGGGTTTAAGTCGCTAGGACAGCATTTGGTCAGTTCGTCCTAACCTATCAACAAAGGCTCCTACCCGACGTCAAAAGTCAACCCTTTGGGGAGTTGAGGGTCTTAAGTCACCTAAGCCAAGTCATTAAGTACCCTACATGCAAGATTCGAAATAATGATTGCCCGGGCGCTAGCATCTTAGACACTCATCCCTAACTTCTTAAGTTCGTCCATACGAACAGTGATCATTTGGTCAGTTCGCACAAGAAGTGAAAGGTTGTCAGTTGGTTAATTCTTACCCTTCCCGACTCTACCTACTTACTTAGGGTCAGTTGGTCAATTCTCCTAAGCAACTAGATACGACCGCATTTCAAAACTACCAAAGCTAGGTTAACTACCATCGAACTTTGCATGCATACACTAGAAACAATTATATGGAAGCATGAAAACACAAACAATAGATTCAAGGAATCATAACTAGGCTAGCACCAAAGGTGCTTAGCCGATCATATTAAAAGATACAATAAATTCAATGTTTGACATAATGAAATACATGAATTAAAGTAAAAGATAGAAATGACCGCTTAAGCTTATCGATATGGTGTGATTCCTCCCTTGGAGATGGCTCTGTATGCTCCGTGTGATCTGCCGTTGGAACCCTCTTCACGTTCTCTGCCTTTGAGTTGTGAGTGAATGATGTGAAATGCAGAATTTAGGGCTTGTATTTATAGGCACTGATAACATCAAATAATCCTGATATTCTAAGCGTTAATTTCCCCCTTTATCATCACATTATGATTAAAATGCTATTAGAAACATCCTTATTCCTTATTATTTCATTTCAGGAACTATTTCATGCAAGGAAGCGGTATTTGGACATTTCTAAGCCCAAGGGTGATTTTCTCTCACATTTTCTGAAGACCACAGCGTAACCAAGTGATGAAGTTACACTGTAATCAAGTTCATGAAGAAAACGGCGTAACAGTATGGTGAAGTTACGTCGTAACAAGACCTCAGAACAATTTATGAAGAATACGGCGTAACAATGGAGTAGAGTTAAGTCGTAACATGACCTCAGAGCATGAAGCATCAACTTTACAAAGACTACGGCGTAACCCTTAGCTTAGGATACGCCGTAACAGCAGATAAACATCATATTTACAAAGACTACGGCGTAACCCTGAGCTCAGGTTACGCTGTAACCATGGATAAGTACAAGATTATGAAGAGTTACGGCGTAACTAGTTAATAAGTGTTACGCCGTAACTAGTATCCGAGCCTATAAATATATGAAGTTTTCATTAATTTTAGGCATCTCTCCTTTCCCAAACCTTTCTAGGATTTGTGGAGATCAAACACAGAAGAAGAATCATGGTTTAGGAATATAAAGAACGGAGTTCTCATCTACGATTTACATTGTATTCGAGTCTGGATTCCTTTTATATTTTTCTAGGTTTTATATTATGGATTCATGTTATTAATCTAAGTTTGCATTTATGTTATTGATCTTCTCTTTATTTGTTTATAGACATTTACTAGTCTTGTCATAGATCGCTAGTCTTGGTAATATTATAAGCTTGTTAGTATCTAGAGGGCTGGGAGAATTGACCAACTGACCTCAGCCTAATAGGTTGCGAAGTATGGAAGGAATTGGCCATAGTACAACCACTCTTCGTGTGCGAACTGACCAAATGATCACCTATAAAGTGGAGGTATTTAAGAAGCTGGGGGAAATCTAAGTTCCTAACGGTCGGGTTTCCATAGACTAGATCTAGTAGATTTGTCTCTTAATGACTGCTATTAGGTTACTAAATGATCCCGGGTGACATGTTCATCTTGGTGAGAAATTTAAGAACCATAGGCCATGACGAATTGACCAAAGGAGTCTGGCGATAATTAACCACTATATTGAACCCTTATATCGAGAATCAATTCTTATTTGTAATCTTTATTAAGCTTTGCTTTTCTATCTCTTTGTCGTGAATTCTTATGTCTGTGTGATTGGAATAATGAAATCCATCTTATCATATCAATATCATATCATTTCTAACATCTTAGTTCTTTCAAGGTCACATCTCTCTTGGGACGACACTCGGATTTACCTAAGGCTTTACTTCATCTGATCGGGTTCTCTGCCCGTTAGTATGTGTTTATCCTAAGTTTGTCTAAGTTTTATAAATATTAAAAGCAAGATAAAATAGCACATCAGGCACGATCATAGTTACGGCGTAACTTGAGTTGAGAGTTACGTTGTAACTTAATTATCTTCAAAACATAACTCTCGTTAAGTAGACTATGGCGTAACAATAAGAAATGGTTACGTCGTAGTTTACAGCTCCGCCGTAGAGTTGATGTGAGTTACGCCGTAACCTCTTATCAAAAGGTTCTTACATCGTAATGCTTGAGAGGATATTACGGCGTAGTTGATGGAGGTGAGAAATGCTTCTTGACCTAGATGATTACGACGTAACCTTAGTTGAGAGTTACGTCGTAACTGCAGTTGAGTTGGTCTTCTGAGATAAAACACTGGCTACGGCGTAATTGAGAGCATGAGTTACGCCGTAGCTTCTTCATAAGTAGCATACTATCATAAAACCGTTAGAAAAATCTCCAAATCCGCGTCTCTAAGCTCCAATGCTCATAATTTACCTGGAAGTGAAACATAAAGGAATACAAGCGTAAATCCATATAAATGACATAAAATATGAGCATAACCAAGGGAAATTGACACTAAAAAGTCAGGACTATTTGATGTTATCAGTTACATATAGATCGATTCTATATTCTTCAGTCATATAGATCGTGTAGATCGGGTTAATCGTGTTGATCGTGTAGATCGTGTAGATCGGGTAGATAGTGTTGATCGTGTAGATTTGGTACATCGTGGGTGGATTGGTTTTAGCCAAGATTAAAACTCGACATTCCGCTTAGTGTCGTAAATTTTTGTAAGCGTTGTTGTGTGGTTTTCTCCGCCTAAAGGGAGCTTGTCGATTAGTGAAGTAACTCTCGAGTTGGGTACTCGAGGAGTGGAGTAGGGCGAAGAGGTGCTTCATGACCGAACCAATCTAAATCATCGTGTCCAGTTTGCGTTTACTCTACTTATCTCTTTACATTCATTCTTTCATTTATCGCGTTACACTTATACTTGCATTGCAATTAGGTTTGTGTGGTTTGTTTCTTGTATTGTGATCGTGCTTGTGATATTAACTAGCTAACTTAAGAACGCAAAACATAAGAAAACACCTGAACCAATCTTGACCAAGCCATTGGTGGCGGTCCCGTAAATAGACTGGCGGTCCCAAATATATATGAGACTGTCCATACATATAAGGGACCGTCCACAATATGATCAACATGAACTCTAAATTTCTTCTATGTGTTATGTGTGATTGGTTCTTTATATTATGTTGATGACATGTGTGTCTTGGCTTGGTTAATATATTGTAATTATGTTTGTGATATAATCTACAATATGTAGTTGTTATAAACATCATAACCACTATTCGTATTTAGCCACGCTTGATCCGAAATTTGATACGAAAGATTTTTTAGATTTTAAATAAAAACGTATTCACGCATCTCCTCTACGTTTCTACATTGGCAACTTCTCAAAAACACATATTGTATTGATTTTTAAAAAATACACGCTTCGTATTTCAAAAAACACACACTTTGCATCAAAGGTCGAATCGAAATCAAGATTTTGCAAATATATTTATGTGCCGTTATACATCATCGTTTTGCATGGATATACATATAGTATTAATCAACTTAGCATTTTATACATATTAGTTCACCAAACCTATCACGTTATGCATTTCTTGACTTTGCCTTAACTTAATGTGTCAAGCGCGTGATGTCCTAGAGCGTGAGAGACCGAAAGCATAATATTACTTTTCTAAGGATGTTTCTATTTTTTTAAATCATTCCAGAGTGAAATATACTTCGAAATAGCAGTACATATAGCACAAACATTGTAATTTACTCTGAGTCTAGCGATCTTTGGGTGTTCAACAGATGATATTTGGTCTCACTGGAAAAAAACTGATAAGTTATGATCTAGAGAATTCATCCGAGAATCTAATTAGGGAGAACTTTGAAGCTTTTCTAGAGGGACTGTTGTCATTTCCTTTGGCAATTTTTCTGGAACAGCTAATCACAAGTGTCTACAGGTACCAAAATATTAAAGTCCAGACGAAAAAGTGATGAGCTTACGAAAAGCATACTACTTATTTCTGATCAAATTGTAATGAAATGAATTAGGGAAGAAAGAAGGTGATGACGATATCAGAAGAAAGACAGGAGAAGCCTAATAAGGTCAACACAGATTTCTTTGATTATGTTCTTGAAGAACTGAAGCAAGATAATACCATCCTTACAGAAGAAATTACACTGGACTTAATGTTTGTGCTTTTGTTTGCAAGCTTTGAAACAAATTCCATGGCATTATTAGCAGCTATCAAGCTTCTCACAGAGAATCCTCAAGCATTGAAGGAACTAACGGTATGTGAAGAACTATACGTCAAAGTTAATACTTTTCATCCAATGAACTTCACACTTCTTGTGATTTTATGCAGGAAAAACACGAAAAAATTCTAGATAAGCGGGAAAATCAGGATAAACTTACTTGGGAAGAATATAAGTGGATGACATTCACGTTTCAGGTATGTTAAGTCCCCTTAGCTAAAACTGTTTAAAAGAGTTCACAACTACATGACATGATTGCATTGCAGGTTATAAATGAATCAGTAAGGCTAGCAAATATAATTCCAGAGATATTCAGGAAAGCACTAAAAGATATAAAGTTTAAAGGTACCATAGGCTTATAAATGTATGCACAATGGGGTATATGCGCACATAGCTTAATATGGAAACTGGGTTTGATGCGGACTACATTGTTCCATCTGGTTGGGTTGTGATAGTAAGTCCACGGTGCAAATCTGGAAGTGACACTGAATTGAAATTTTATGGCAACATTGTTAGTGTGTATGAACATGAAAGCATAAGAATGTGAAGCATCTATCATATGAAAAGGACATATAATTTCATTAATAGAGAAAAATCACAGCTATGATAAGCAAATGTTGTGAAGATGTGCTTATCGAGAAGTTAACAAAATATATTATTTCTTTTTTGAAGTTCTAGTTTCATAAATAATATATTATCCAGTTAGTATGTAATGATTTTTCATTCGCTCTTTTTAATACCGGGAAACTATACATAAAGACCAAATTAAACTGTGTTTTTATAAAGTGCTTAATAGGTAATTGACCAAAGCGTCTTTGGTTCTTTAAACAACAAATGCTTTCTGAATCGTTCAATCTTGGTCTAATATAAAATTTACATCTATCTATTGGAGGTATTCATTATAATAAAGAGTTTTGTTAATGAGCAGTGTTAATAACAAATACATTTTTTCAATAATAGTTGTGCATAAAGTTGGTTAGTAGAGGAAAAATTCAAGGATGAGTAGTTTTATTATATGTACAAATAAACAATGGATGTCCTAATACTTTGTTAATAGCTGTTGGTTTTGTTAGGTGTTGTCATGTTAATATCAAGCATGACTCGTCCCTTCTTCACCATTGCTATGTTGAACTTAGATGTGCTTATAAATAAGACGCATTATCACATGACAATATGCAAAAACACAATCACTACTTAGTATTCAAACAAACAAAAAGTTATAGTTTATAAGAAATAACTGCCCTTTTTCGAGCTAGGCATTCCTAAGTGTCAAAATGGAATCACTCCAAGTCCAAGAAGAGAGCATCCTAATTGAGAAAGTGTGCCAGATTTATGAGAAACTTTCGAAGCTTGAAACACTCAGGCCCTCTAAAGATGTCGACAACCTCTTCACTCAACTTGTCCATGCATGCATCCCGCACTCTTCTATTAATATAGCCAATCTTCCAGCGAATATACAGGAAACAAGGTCTAAGCTCATTAGACTTTGTGGTCAGGCCGAGGGCCTGCTTGAAGCTCACTTCTCCACAATTTTAGGATCTTTCAAAAATCCTCTTCATCATCTTAATATTTTTCCTTACTATTCCAATTATCTCAAGCTTGGTCGTCTCGAGTATGACATCCTTAATCAACACTATTCCACCACATCAGAAACCCCTAAGCGTGTCGCGTTTGTGGGGTCTGGCCCATTACCTTTCACCTCAATAGTCCTGGCTTCTTACCATCTCAAGGATACAACTTTTCACAACTATGACATTGACTCTACGGCAAATTCCATGGCTTCTCGTCTGGTTTCAGCCGATCATGACTTGTCCAAAAGAATGGTGTTCCACACTGCCGATATAATGGATGTGACAGATGAGTTGAAGAATTATGATGTGATTTTCTTGGCAGCACTTGTGGGGATGAATATGGACGAGAAAAATAAAGTTATTCAGCATTTGGCCAAGTACATGGCACCTGGTACCATACTTATGCTAAGGAGTGCCCACGGTGCCCGTGCTTTTCTTTACCCCGTGGTTGATCCTAATGTTCTTCATGGGTTCAATGTTCTCTCGATTTTCCATCCAGACGATGATGTCATTAACTCAGTAGTGATATCGCGTAAGTTTGTGGAACCGGTTAACATTGATAATAACTATCTTCATTTGGATATTGGCTCTCTCATGGCATCGAGTTGCAAGTACTGTGATATCCAACCATTCAACCACCCACTTGGTCATATGAAAATGATTGATGAGTCGATGTGATCATTCTGTTTTGAATCGTAATGCTCATGTCACGAACTTATGTTTCTATATGTGTGGCTAATGGTGTGTGACTAAATGTTTGTCTCAGTTTTCTGTTGTGTTTCCAAAATTTAAGAAATAAATAAACATTTGTGATGTTAAAAAGGAAGTCATTAAATTAATGCTATTTCCGTAATGATTTCATGTGTGTCTTTCTATATACTTAATCTATGATTAGAGAATCAAAGTCAAATCCAGAAGCTGTGAAATGGAAGTGAAATTGTTTGAAATGAGATGCTCTACATATGATTATCAAAATAAATTTGAAAGTTGCGATCAGGAAGTGCATAGTAGATCCCTAATTAAAGGCGCTTAAGGTAATCAATAGTCATATTGCAGACTAAATTCCAATTACTTAACAAAGAAGGAATCATATATAGGAGCGGTGCTTATACTATGCTTGTCAGAACTTATTAAAACTTGGTGACAATGTATAAGTTATATGTCATTTGTGTGATGAAGTTGTCGAGTGTGAAGATCACTGGTTCAGAATCAGATATGTTACAAAATCAGGAGGTGGTGGGGTGGGCAAAGAACCATTTGCTGATGTATCTCGCCTTATTGACGAGTGATCTGTTGTGTAATCCATTGGATACGCAAGGCCAGTAATGCCTGATGATCTTTCAAAGGATGAAGCTTTACTAGCTTAAGATAGTTAATGAGATTATACTTAGAAACTCCAATATTTATTGGGTCTATTTTAATGAGTGTCGTGTCGGCCTTGTTTCTAGTTTCTTGACCGCATGTCATGAAGTTTCAATAAAGTGTAGTCGCTAAAAAAAAAACTATTAGTTAGTATATATAGAAATGGTGTCAACACTAAATTGTGGTTTTTACTATGGATAGGTTTTGGTCAATGATTACATCAGTAATTAATTTATCAGTACATTTCTTGTACCATATAAATTAAACAACACCTTGTACTAAGGGTGCAACTTTCATATAAAATACAAAAAAAAAGACATTAAGGAAGTGTTATTAATAATATACCCACATTTGAATGCAATCAATAAGTTCATAAACTTCTTCTTTCCATTTGGGTTGACAATGGCAAAATCCTAGCCTCCACATGAGCTCACACTGCTACAAGCCTACAAGTACTACACTCAACGGTATTGACCTCATAACAGAAAAGCTCACATTACAACCATTTTTGTAAGGTAGGTTGCAATACATAGTTCCCGAATATACGTAAAGTTACTCCGCTTCAACAGAATGTATATACATCTGTGACTTTGAGAACCAAAACCTATTATTTATCTTGTTTTTGCTCGAGAATAAACTTTTAATTAACAAGATGAAATGTAGATGTAATTTGAAAAAAAAAATCACAGTAAAGCATACCTTTTAGATTTAAACTGAGATAGTGATAATATTCAAGGAGAAAATCAATGCAATATGAGGTATGTGCAAATCTGGAAGTGACACTGAATTGAAATTTTATGGCAACATTGTTAGTGTGTATGAACTTGAAAGCATACAAAAGTGAAGCATCTATCATAGGAAAAGGACATATGATTTTATTAGTAGAGAAAAATAACAGCTATGATAAGCAAATGTCATGAAGATGTGCTTATCAAGTAGTTAACAAAATATATTAATTCTTTTTTGAAGTTCTAGTTTCATAAAATAATATCATCCAGTTATTAGGTTATGATTTTTAATTTGCTATTTCTAATACCGTGAAACTGTACCTAAGACCGAACTATGTTTTTATGAAGTTCTTAATACGTAATTGACCAAAACGTCTTTGGTTCTTTAAACAACAATTGCTCCCTGAATCGTTCAGTCTAATATTATTAATTATAATAAAGGGTTTTGTTAATGAGAATTGTTAATAACAAATACTTTTTTTCAATAACAGTTGTGCATAAAGTTGTTTAGTAGAAGAAAATTTTAAGGATGAGCAGTTTTTATTATATGTACAAATAAATAATGGATGTCATAAATCCTAATACTTAGTTAATAGTTATTATCATATATTCCAATGCAAAGGGTTTTGTTAGGTGTTGTCATATTAATAACAAGCATGACTCGTCCCTTCTTCACCATTGCTATGTGGAACTTAGATGTGCTTATAAATAAGACGCATTATCACATGACAATATGCAAAAACACAATCACTACTTCGTATTCAAACAAACAAAAAGTTATAGTTTATAAGAAATAACTGCCATTTTTCGAGCTAGGCATTCCTAAGTGTTAAAATGGAATCACTCCAAGTCCAAGTCCAAGAAGAGAGCATCCTAATTGAGAAAGTGTGCCAGATTTATGAGAAACTTTCGAAGCTTGAAACACTCAGGCCCTCTAAAGATGTCGACAACCTCTTCACTCAACTTGTCCATGCATGCATCCCGCACTCTTCTATTAATATAGCCAATCTTCCAGCGAATATACAGGAAACAAGGTCTAAGCTCATTAGACTTTGTGGTCAGGCCGAGGGCCTGCTTGAAGCTCACTTCTCCACAATTTTAGGATCTTTCAAAAATCCTCTTCATCATCTTAATATTTTTCCTTACTATTCCAATTATCTCAAGCTTGGTCGTCTCGAGTATGACATCCTTAATCAACACTATTCCACCACATCAGAAACCCCTAAGCGTGTCGCGTTTGTGGGGTCTGGCCCATTACCTTTCACCTCAATAGTCCTGGCTTCTTACCATCTCAAGGATACAACTTTTCACAACTATGACATTGACTCTACGGCAAATTCCATGGCTTCTCGTCTGGTTTCAGCCGATCATGACTTGTCCAAAAGAATGGTGTTCCACACTGCCGATATAATGGATGTGACAGATGAGTTGAAGAATTATGATGTGATTTTCTTGGCAGCACTTGTGGGGATGAATATGGACGAGAAAAATAAAGTTATTCAGCATTTGGCCAAGTACATGGCACCTGGTACCATACTTATGCTAAGGAGTGCCCACGGTGCCCGTGCTTTTCTTTACCCCGTGGTTGATCCTAATGTTCTTCATGGGTTCAATGTTCTCTCGATTTTCCATCCAGACGATGATGTCATTAACTCAGTAGTGATATCGCGTAAGTTTGTGGAACCGGTTAACATTGATAATAACTATCTTCATTTGGATATTGGCTCTCTCATGGCATCGAGTTGCAAGTACTGTGATATCCAACCATTCAACCACCCACTTGGTCATATGAAAATGATTGATGAGTCGATGTGATCATTCTGTTTTGAATCGTAATGCTCATGTCACGAACTTATGTTTCTATATGTGTGGCTAATGGTGTGTGACTAAATGTTTGTCTCAGTTTTCTGTTGTGTTTCCAAAATTTAAGAAATAAATAAACATTTGTGATGTTAAAAAGGAAGTCATTAAATTAATGCTATTTCCGTAATGATTTCATGTGTGTCTCTCTATATACTTAATCTATGATTAGAGAATCAAAGTCAAATCCAGAAGCTGTGAAATGGAAGTGAAATTGTTTGAAATGAGATGCTCTACATATGATTATCAAAATAAATTTGAAAGTTGCGATCAGGAAGTGCATAGTAGATCCCTAATTAAAGGCGCTTAAGGTAATCAATAGTCATATTGCAGACTAAATTCCAATTACTTAACAAAGAAGGAATCATATATAGGAGCGGTGCTTATACTATGCTTGTCAGAACTTATTAAAACTTGGTGACAATGTATAAGTTATATGTCATTTGTGTGATGAAGTTGTCGAGTGTGAAGATCACTGGTTCAGAATCAGATATGTTACAAAATCAGGAGGTGGTGGGGTGGGCAAAGAACCATTTGCTGATGTATCTCGCCTTATTGACGAGTGATCTGTTGTGTAATCCATTGGATACGCAAGGCCAGTAATGCCTGATGATCTTTCAAAGGATGAAGCTTTACTAGCTTAAGATAGTTAATGAGATTATACTTAGAAACTCCAATATTTATTGGGTCTATTTTAATGAGTGTCGTGTCGGCCTTGTTTCTAGTTTCTTGACCGCATGTCATGAAGTTTCAATAAAGTGTAGTCGCTAAAAAAAAATTATTAGTTAGTATATATAGAAATGGTGTCAACACTAAATTGTGGTTTTTACTATGGATAGGTTTTGGTCAATGATTATATCAGTAATTAATTTATCAGTACATTTCTTGTACCATATAAAACAACACCTTGTACTAAGGGTGCAACTTTCATATAAAATACAAAAAAAAAGACATTAAGGAAGTGTTATTAATAATATACCCACATTTGAATGCAATCAATAAGTTCATAAACTTCTTCTTTCCATTTGGGTTGACAATGGCAAAATCCTAGCCTCCACATGAGCTCACACTGCTACAAGCCTACAAGTACTACACTCAATGGTATTGACCTCATAACAGAAAAGCTCACATTACAACCATTTTTGTAAGGTAGGTTGCAATACATAGTTCCCGAATATACGTAAAGTTACTCCGCTTCAACAGAATGTATATACATCTGTGACTTTGAGAACCAAAACCTATTATTTATCTTGTTTTTGCTCGAGAATAAACTTTTAATTAACAAGATGAAATGTAGATGTAATTTGAAAAAAAAAAATCACAGTAAAGCATACCTTTTAGATTTAAACTGAGATAGTGATAATATTCAAGGAGAAAATCAATGCAATATGAGGTATGTGCAAATCTGGAAGTGACACTGAATTGAAATTTTATGGCAACATTGTTTTTTTTTTTTTTTTTTTTTTTTTGAACGGCATTTTTATATATAACGATATGACGTTCTAGTAAGAAACTAGAAACGAAATAATACAACAAGAAAGATTACAAATAGTTTGTACAAGCATGATTAGGATTGCAAATCCACTCAAACATAGTAGGATTTGCCTTTTTATGCCTATGGAGGATCCAAGAATGGGAAAGAACTTTGATCTCTTCACCTAGAGTGTCCTTCCGCGGGGGTTTAGCATCAAAGCAAACTCTATTCCTATATCTCCATAAGATCCAAAATGTTGTTTGGATAACAACATCAAAGCAGCCTTTCGAAAAGCTGTTTAAGTTCGCTGAATCACCCCATGAAGATAAGCCTTGAATATCTCTAGGATAATCTCCAACATCCCACCAAGCCGAGACCAATTCCCACAACTCGACAGCCACCGGGCATTCGATGAACAAATGCTTTGTTGTTTCGATGTCGCCATCCCATACCGGACATCTTACAGAATCAAGATCGATTCATTTTTTATCTAAATTGACCCTTGTAGGTAGTCGATCCATACATAGTCTCCAAGAATGGATGTTAACCTTAATGGGAAGATGTTTGTTCCACCTTACTGGATCAAGAGATGATGACAAGCACGAACTTTCAACATGGCGTCTGAAGGATGAGACAGAGAACAAAAGGGATGGATCGAGTGTGTAGTTCCAAGTATCAGTGGCATTAGATAGGTTTAAGTCTCTAAGTTGGATAAGCAGCCCGCTGAGTTGTTGACTTTCAGGCCCATCCCTAATGGGCCGTCTCCAATTCCAGTTTGTCGTTTGAACCCCATCAACAAAAGTGACCCTTTCATAAATCTTACAGTGCTTGTCGTTTTCCAGCATGTAAAGCCTAGGATATGTTGTTTGAAGATTGCAATCACCTATCCAGTGCTCGTTCCAGAAGTCAAAAGAATGACCATCTCCAACTTTACGAACAAAAGTCGAATGTAGGTTAATATTAACACTTGCCAGATGATTGTTTAAGTCACGAATTGAATTCCATGTGCTTGAAGGCGGCCCTCGATTGTTGTTTAACTCATTACCTATGCCTCCTTGATCACCATGGATGGAAACTATAACTTGTCTCCAAAGCGAACTCGGTTCTTTATGAAATCTCCACCACCATTTTGTCACCATCGCAATGTTGAAAGCATAAAGGCTACCAATACCAAGACCTCCACAACTCTTAGAAGAGCAAACTTTCTTCCAAGCAATCCAAGGTAACTTGTTTGAGTCTATTGAACCACCCCAAAAGAAGTTACGCCTTAATCTTTCAAGGTGGCTGATCACACCTTTTGGAACCTTAAACAATGAGAAGTAATACGTACCAAGAGCACCAAGGACCGATTTAATAAGAGTGAGTCTACCACCATATGAGAGGGTTCTTGCTTTCCAAGAATTAAGTCTTTTATGAAATTTTCAACAATCGGTTTCCAATTGGCCACTTTATTCATATTGGCACCAATTGGAAGGCCAAGATAGACACAAGGGAGTGTGGATGGTTTGCAAGATAGTATAGAAGAAATTCTTTCCGTTTCATTGAGTGTCACACCAACACCGAAAAGTTTACTTTTTGAGAAGTTTACCTTTAAACCGGATGACATGTGGAAACATCTCAAGATTCTACAAAGATTTTTTGCATTTTCAGTAGACCATTTACCCAAAATAAGAGCATCATCCGCATATTGTAGGTGGGAGATATCGACATCATTAAAACCCACTTTGACCCCTTCAAATAATTTTTTTGATTTTGCTTCTTGAAGTGTGACATGGAGAGCTTCCATTGCAATAATGAAGAGGAATGGTGAGAGGGGATCACCTTGGCGTAATCCTTTTTGAATTTTGAACTCTTTTGTCGGTGATCCATTTACAAGAACCGAGGTGTATGCTGAATTTAGACAACCATGAATCCATTTCCTCCATTTGTTGCTAAACCCCATTTGCTCCATTGTATGATCTAAAAATTTCCAGTCAAGCGAGTCAAAGGCTTTTTCAAAGTCGACCTTAAAAAGAAAAAGACCGTCTTTCTTTTTAGTAGCCCAAGAAATGATTTCGTTCACCATAAGAGGACCATCGATGATTTGTCTTCCTTTTAAGTATGTCGTTTGAACTTCACTTACAACCGAATGAACCACCTGTTGTAGTCTATTTGCAAGGACTTTGGCAATTACTTTGTATTGACATCCAATGAGGCTAATGGGTCTATACTCATTAATGTCTGTTGGGTCATTTGTTTTGGGGATTAAAGTGATGAAAGAGGAGTTACAGCCCCTTGGAATGAGACCATCAATTTCAAAACGCTTAACCATTTCAATGAAATCTTTACCAATTGAGTCCCAGTAATGTTTGATGAATTTAAATGTAAACCCGTCAGGACCCGGTGTTTTGCTTCCACCACAATCCCAAACCGCATCTTTAATCTCATGAATGGAGATTGGAGCGTCTAAAAGCGATATTTCAAAGTTGGAAAGGGTTTTGAACAGGTTGCTAGTGAAGCGGGGTCGTGATGTGGAGTTATCTTGAAATTTGATTTTGTGAAAGTTAAAGATGTGAGAGATTACCAGTGGAGGATCTGAAACCCAATATCCTTTGATGGAAATACCATTGATTCTTGACTTTGAGAATTTGTTGTTAAGCATTCCATGAAAAAACTTAGAGTTTTCATCACCTTCAATGGCCCATCTAATTTTAGCTTTTTGCAAGAGATCAAGCCTCGTTAGATGTTCAAGTTCTTCTATTTTTTTCAACCAGGCAAGTCGTTCCTCGATTTCATGGGGGTCAAGACCGCCATTTTCAGCCTTTACCTCAAGAAAGTCCACTTTTTCCTTAAGTTCACGAACTAAAACATCATTCTTGAACCCCACATCTTTTCTCCAAGCTCTAATGGCCTTTTTAAGACACTGAAATTTTGACTTTAAAATGATGGCAGGGTGTAGAATATTTTGTTGGGTGGCAGCATGGGAGGTTTTGGGCCAAGCTTGAGAAAGCAGTGTAGGAAAGTCACCATTAAGCAACCAAGAATTGAAGAACTTGAATGGAATGGCCCCGTAGTCCCCGGAATGGGTTTTCAACACAATGGGACAATGGTCCGAGAGATCACGAGGTAAAGCAATAAGTTGGGCATTTTGCCATTTAGAAAGAAAATGGCGTGTGACTAGAATACGATCCAATTTACTCAATTTAGTTCCATACTTGTCCATACGAGTAAATTTTCTACCCCCCATAGGTAGATCCACGAGCTCAGTATTGTTAATAAACTCATTGAAACGTTTTGCTCCAAATTTGCAAAACAAAGAACCCATCCTTTCGGTATCGAAACGAACCTCATTGAAGTCACCAAGAATGATGGACATATTATTAAACGAAATCACCAGATTGTGGAGTCTATTCCAAAGAGTACACTTTTTAGTGAAATCTTCGGGAGCATAGACTACAATCATAAGGCAAGCAATCCCGGTTTTTATCCATTCCCCATAAATAGCAATGAAGCCTTCCTCATTATTTATGACTTTATGTTTTTGAAACAAAGAGTCATCCCATATTGCAATTATACCACCTGAACTACCAGTGGACTTCTTAAGAGCAAAGTCACAGTTGTTATTACCCCAAAGTGTATGAATGAAAGAGGCATCATCCAAAACTGATTTTGACTCTTGAATGCCAATAAAATTCAGATTGTTATCCTTGCAAAATTTTCTCAACACTTTCTTTTTTGGAGCAATGCCCACTCCATTTATGTTTAGGGACCCTACAATCATTGATCCACATGTTTTTGGAGCAGTGCAACATTGTTAGTGTGTATGAAGTTGAAAGCATACAAAAGTGAAGCATCTATCATAGGAAAAGGACATATGATTTTATTAGTAGAGAAAAATAACAGCTATGATAAGCAAATGTCATGAAGATGTGCTTATCAAGTAGTTAACAAAATATATTAATTCTTTTTTGAAGTTCTAGTTTCATAAAATAATATCATCCAGTTATTAGGTTATGATTTTTAATTTGCTCTTTCTAATACCGTGAAACTGTACCTAAGACCGAACTATGTTTTTATGAAGTTCTTAATACGTAATTGACCAAAACGTCTTTGGTTCTTTAAACAACAATTGCTCCCTGAATCGTTCAGTCTAATATTATTAATTATAATAAAGGGTTTTGTTAATGAGAATTGTTAATAACAAATACTTTTTTTCAATAACAGTTGTGCATAAAGTTGTTTAGTAGAAGAAAATTTCAAGGATGAGCAGTTTTTATTATATGTACAAATAAATAATGGATGTCATAAATCCTAATACTTAGTTAATAGTTATTATCATATATTCCAATGCAAAGGGTTTTGTTAGGTGTTGTCATATTAATAACAAGCATGACTCGTCCCTTCTTCACCATTGCTATGTGGAACTTAGATGTGCTTATAAATAAGACGCATTATCACATGACAATATGCAAAAACACAATCACTACTTCGTATTCAAACAAACAAAAAGTTATAGTTTATAAGAAATAACTGCCATTTTTCGAGCTAGGCATTCCTAAGTGTCAAAATGGAATCACTCCAAGTCCAAGTCCAAGAAGAGAGCATCCTAATTGAGAAAGTGTGCCAGATTTATGAGAAACTTTCGAAGCTTGAAACACTCAAGCCCTCTAAAGATGTCGACAACCTCTTCACTCAACTCGTCCATGCATGCATCCCGCACTCTTCTATTAATATAGCCAATCTTCCAGCTAATATACAGGAAATAAGGTCTAAGCTCATTAGACTTTGTGGTCAGGCCGAGGGCCTGCTTGAAGCTCACTTCTCCACAATTTTAGGATCTTTCAAAAATCCTCTTCATCATCTTAATATTTTTCCTTACTATTCCAATTATCTCAAGCTTGGTCGTCTCGAGTATGACATCCTTAATCAACACTATTCCACCACATCAGAAACCCCTAAGCGTGTCGCGTTTGTGGGGTCTGGCCCATTACCTTTCACCTCAATAGTCCTGGCTTCTTACCATCTCAAGGATACAACTTTTCACAACTATGACATTGACTCTACGGCAAATTCCATGGCTTCTCGTCTGGTTTCAGCCGATCATGACTTGTCCAAAAGAATGGTGTTCCACACTGCCGATATAATGGATGTGACAGATGAGTTGAAGAATTATGATGTGATTTTCTTGGCAGCACTTGTGGGGATGAATATGGACGAGAAAAATAAAGTTATTCAGCATTTGGCCAAGTACATGGCACCTGGTACCATACTTATGCTAAGGAGTGCCCACGGTGCCCGTGCTTTTCTTTACCCCGTGGTTGATCCTAATGTTCTTCATGGGTTCAATGTTCTCTCGATTTTCCATCCAGACGATGATGTCATTAACTCAGTAGTGATATCGCGTAAGTTTGTGGAACCGGTTAACATTGATAATAACTATCTTCATTTGGATATTGGCTCTCTCATGGCATCGAGTTGCAAGTACTGTGATATCCAACCATTCAACCACCCACTTGGTCATATGAAAATGATTGATGAGTCGATGTGATCATTCTGTTTTGAATCGTAATGCTCATGTCACGAACTTATGTTTCTATATGTGTGGCTAATGGTGTGTGACTAAATGTTTGTCTCAGTTTTCTGTTGTGTTTCCAAAATTTAAGAAATAAATAAACATTTGTGATGTTAAAAAGGAAGTCATTAAATTAATGCTATTTCCGTAATGATTTCATGTGTGTCTCTCTATATACTTAATCTATGATTAGAGAATCAAAGTCAAATCCAGAAGCTGTGAAATGGAAGTGAAATTGTTTGAAATGAGATGCTCTACATATGATTATCAAAATAAATTTGAAAGTTGCGATCAGGAAGTGCATAGTAGATCCCTAATTAAAGGCGCTTAAGGTAATCAATAGTCATATTGCAGACTAAATTCCAATTACTTAACAAAGAAGGAATCATATATAGGAGCGGTGCTTATACTATGCTTGTCAGAACTTATTAAAACTTGGTGACAATGTATAAGTTATATGTCATTTGTGTGATGAAGTTGTCGAGTGTGAAGATCACTGGTTCAGAATCAGATATGTTACAAAATCAGGAGGTGGTGGGGTGGGCAAAGAACCATTTGCTGATGTATCTCGCCTTATTGACGAGTGGTCTGTTGTGTAATCCATTGGATACGCAAGGCCAGTAATGCCTGATGATCTTTCAAAGGATGAAGCTTTACTAGCTTAAGATAGTTAATGAGATTATAGTTAGAAACTCCAATATTTATTGGGTCTATTTTAATGAGTGTCGTGTCGGCCTTGTTTCTAGTTTCTTGACCGCATGTCATGAAGTTTCAATAAAGTGTAGTCGCTAAAAAAAAATTATTCGTTAGTATATATAGAAATGGTGTCAACACTAAATTGTGGTTTTTACTATGGATAGGTTTTGGTCAATGATTATATCAGTAATTAATTTATCAGTACATTTCTTGTACCATATAAAACAACACCTTGTACTAAGGGTGCAACTTTCATATATAAAATACAAAAAAAAAAAGACATTAAGGAAGTGTTATTAATAATATACCCACATTTGAATGCAATCAATAAGTTCATAAACTTCTTCTTTCCATTTGGGTTGACAATGGCAAAATCCTAGCCTCCACATGAGCTCACACTGCTACAAGCCTACAAGTACTACACTCAACGGTATTGACCTCATAACAGAAAAGCTCACATTACAACCATTTTTGTAAGGTAGGTTGCAATACATAGTTCCCGAATATACGTAAAGTTACTCCGCTTCAACAGAATGTATATACATCTGTGACTTTGAGAACCAAAACCTATTATTTATCTTGTTTTTGCTCGAGAATAAACTTTTAATTAACAAGATGAAATGTAGATGTAATTTGAAAAAAAAAAAAAAATCACAGTAAAGCATACCTTTTAGATTTAAACTGAGATAGTGATAATATTCAAGGAGAAAATCAATGCAATATGAGGTATGTGCAAATCTGGAAGTGACACTGAATTGAAATTTTATGGCAACATTGTTTTTTTTTTTTTTTTTTTGAACGGCATTTTTATATATAACGATATGACGTTCTAGTAAGAAACTAGAAACGAAATAATACAACAAGAAAGATTACAAATAGTTTGTACAAGCATGATTAGGATTGCAAATCCACTCAAACAAAGTAGGATTTGCCTTTTTATGCCTATGGAGGATCCAAGAATGGGAAAGAACTTTGATCTCTTCACCTAGAGTGTCCTTCCGCGGGGGTTTAGCATCAAAGCAAACTCTATTCCTATATCTCCATAAGATCCAAAATGTTGTTTGGATAACAACATCAAAGCAGCCTTTCGAAAAGCTGTTTAAGTTCGCTGAATCACCCCATGAAGATAAGCCTTGAATATCTCTAGGATAATCTCCAACATCCCACCAAGCCGAGACCAATTCCCACAACTCGACAGCCACCGGGCATTCGATGAACAAATGCTTTGTTGTTTCGATGTCGCCATCCCATACCGGACATCTTACAGAATCAAGATCGATTCCTTTTTTATCTAAATTGACCCTTGTAGGTAGTCGATCCATACATAGTCTCCAAGAATGGATGTTAACCTTAATGGGAAGATGTTTATTCCACCTTACTGGATCAAGAGATGATGACAAGCACGAACTTTCAACATGGCGTCTGAAGGATGAGACAGAGAACAAAAGGGATGGATCGAGTGTGTAGTTCCAAGTATCAGTGGCATTAGATAGGTTTAAGTCTCTAAGTTGGATAAGCAGCCCGCTGAGTTGTTGACTTTCAGGCCCATCCCTAATGGGCCGTCTCCAATTCCAGTTTGTCGTTTGAACCCCATCAACAACCGAATGAACCACCTGTTGTAGTCTATTTGCAAGGACTTTGGCAATTACTTTGTATTGACATCCAATGAGGCTAATGGGTCTATACTCATTAATGTCTGTTGGGTCATTTGTTTTGGGGATTAAAGTGATGAAAGAGGAGTTACAGCCCCTTGGAATGAGACTATCAATTTCAAAACGCTTAACCATTTCAATGAAATCTTTACCAATTGAGTCCCAGTAATGTTTGATGAATTTAAATGTAAACCCGTCAGGACCCGGTGTTTTGCTTCCACCACAATCCCAAACCGCATCTTTAATCTCATTAATGGAGATTGGAGCGTCTAAAAGCGATATTTCAAAGTTGGAAAGGGTTTTGAACAGGTTTCTAGAGACAAGAGTAAGGATGCTCGAAGCAAGACTTGAAATGGCAAGGATTCCTGATGACCACGCATGTCAGTCGGATGCAATACTTTGTGAGCTGTTAGGTGACATGGAAAATCTTCGTATGCAGTTGTTGTCGTTGTTGTTCTTGTAGTTGTTGTTATTGTTTTCCTTGATGTTGATGTTGTTGTTGTTGGAATAATACGTATGTAATATGGCTTTTTCTGATAAGAACCATATTCATCATAAATTTCAACGCATCTCCCCCTCTAGTCAAGGTTTTTTTTGTCGTGTAGCGTATTTTGCCGACGCCACAGTGGCGTCGGCATTGTGTTCGTCGCATGTTCTCCTGATTCTTGTAGTGTCACCGTTTTCGGGATCATATTCATATGCAACTTTAGAGAATTTTTTCTAGTTATTGATGTAGTCATATGAAATATCCGACATGAAATATTTATTTATTGTATTAATACCCACATCAAAGGGAATAAAGTCATTTCTTACAGTTTCCGGTAGAAATACAAGAATTATCTGTATGTATTTGGGCACAAGTGACTTAAGGTCTTCCTTACCGGAAACAATAGCATCTAAAAGATTTTTTACAGCCGCTTGAAATTCGCTTACACCCACATGCAATTCAGTATTAGTAGAAATGTTGCTATTCATATACGACTCAGTACCTAGATCTCTAGAATTTGTGACTTTCTCCTTTCCCTTTTTCCAGCCCATCTCGTAAATACCATGGTTGACAACCGCAACTATGAGCATGTAAAGGTCATAGCGACGCCAGTAAGTGAGGATGCCTTCCTCTTCTCCTGGGCCTATTTCTAACCTTATAATGAAATATTCTTCCTTGTCATTTAGTTTTAAAAACCTTTTTTCTTCACTTTGTGCCAATGTTCTGATAGCGTCTACCTTGTCGGGATAACAGTGGGTAAATACATTATACGTTAGATCTGGTGTTGGGTATTCCAATTTTTCATATTTTCATTTTTTATCAACTTTATCGTCTTTTTCTTCTTTTTTTGTGTCTTGTATTTGCATTTTGTTGGGTTGATGGATTTTTGAGTTGCTGCTTTTTAGGTGGCTTTGGAGGGTTCTTTGACTTTTTTCCCATTGTTTGTTATAGGGTTTGGAGGTGAGAAGGGTATGTTTTGAGGTTTAGAGAAGTTGTTGAGTTTCAGGGTAGGTTTTGAACTACAGAGAAGTTGTTGTACTCCATTAGCTAGCTGTAGGTGAGAGGGAAGATTTGTTTTAGGGTTTGGAAGTGACAGGGCGGCGAGGTCTTGAGGTTGTCAGGTGATAGGTAAGGTGGTGAAGTGGAATAGGGGGTAGCAAATGATGATATGCTATTTTGCCTTTTAACTAATGAATAAAGTGGTTTTGATCTATGGGAAATGTTGTGGGTACTTAGTCGAGTTTTCATATACTAATTATCTAATTAGTTAGCAAAATTAAAATGTAATTAACTTATACCGTTTATTCCCGATGACCTGTTGTTGGTAACGTGAAAAAAATAACATTTTGCAATATTTTCCCTATGCCATGGCGTCGGGATCGTATTAAACTTGCATTAAGCCACTTATTATCCCTACGCCATGGCCTCGGTATTGTATGAAAAATAGAATTCAATTTATTTTTTCCCGACGCCATGGCGTAGGGAAAGTATGTAAATTTATGAAATGTTTATATATTGCCGACGACTAGGCATCGGAAAAATGTATCACATATGCCACAATATTGCAGCATTTTAGCAATTTCCCAAAATTTTTCTCAAAATTTTTCCGGAAAAATTCTACATAACCTACAAATGCTGTTTTCAACCAAAACCTCTAAACCAATATGCCGATATCCCAAAACAACTCATAACGACTAAATCACATATATAATCGTTAAAAAGTTACAAATTATACAAAACGGGTGATATTAACTACGCATCTAGGTTAAACATACACAAAAGTTTCTAAATCACCAATTTTCAAGTCACCAAAATGTTCAAAGTATACAATGGCCAACATAAGGATGAGATGATCAAAAGCATAGTCTAAGCGGGTTTATACATCTACACAAAATAACCCGTAAATATACCTCCATCAATCTACTCGTCATCATCATCATGATCCGAGCCCTCCTCGTCAAGATCAACACTACCGCCAGCGCCACTCCTCGACCCAACGTCAGATCTCGAAGCAATCTGGCTCATAAGCTCGGACCACCGATCGGGAGGATGAGTCTTTACAACCTTGAAGAACTCACTAACCTGGTTCTGAACGGCCTTCGACTCTTTCGCATGCTCCTCTGTCTTCTTTTGGAGGTCTGCGATCTTCTTGTCTTTGGCGGCCATCATCTCATCAATCTTTTCGCTCAAAACCCAACCCACACCGGCGAATTTTCCTCGCTGCTTTCCCTTGAGAACAATGGCAAGTATCTCAACCTCCGTGTAGGGTCTGCGAAGAGGGTTGTCCGCGCCTAAATCCCGTAGGCGACACATCTCCTCCTACAAATAATTGGGTTGTAATCTCTTATATTTTTCATTTCTTATTTATGTAAATATACAAATATTTGGGTTGTAATCTCTTATATTTTTCTTATTATGTAACAGCCTAGAAAAAAAGATAATGGGTGCGGATATTTTATGTGGAAGAGTGAATTTGACGAGTACTTAAGAATAATCTCTTCTGCTTCAACATCTGAAGGTTCTGGATCTGGACCAACAAAATGCTCAAGTTGTAATGCCAAAGATCTTAGGAAAAACATGCTGGAATCACAAAAACGGGCTGCTAGACACAAGAGTAAGGATGCTCGAGGCAAGACTTGAAATGGCAAGGATTCCTGATGACCACACATGTCAGTCGGATGCAATACTTTGTGAGCTGTTAGGTGACATGGAAAATCTTCGTTTGTAGTTGTTGTCGTTGTTGTTCTTGTAGTTGTTGTTATTGATTTCCTTGATGTTGATGTTGTTGTTGTTGGAATAATACGTATGTAATATTGCTTTTTCTGATAAGAACCATATTCATCATAAATTTCAACGCATCTCCCCTCTGGTCAAGGTTTTTTTTGTCGTGTAGCTTATGTTGCCGACGCCACAGTGGTGTCGGCATTGTGTTCGTCGCCTGTTCTCCAGATTCTTGTAGTGTCACCGTTTTCAGGATCATATTCATATGCAACTTTAGAGAATTTTTTCCAGTTATTGATGTAGTCATATGAAATATCCGACATGAAATATTTATTTATTGTATTAATACCCACATCAAAAGGAATAAAGTCATTTCTTACAGCTTCCGGTAGAAATACAAGAATTGTCTGTATGTATTTGGGCACAAGTGACTTAAGGTCTTTCTTACCGGAAACAATAGCATCTAAAAGATTTTTTACAGCCGCTTGAAATTCGCTTACACCCACATGCAATTCAGTATTAGTAGAAATGTTGCTATTCATATACGACTTAGTACCTAGATCTCTAGAATTTGTGACTTTCTCCTTTCCCTTTTTCCAGCCCATCTCGTAAATACCATGGTTGACAACCGCAACTATGAGCATGTAAAGGTCATAGCGACGCCAGTAAGTGAGGACGCCTTCCTCTTCTCCTGGGCCTATTTCTAACCTTATAATGAAATATTCTTCCTTGTCATTTAGTTTTAAAAACCTTTTTTCTTCACTTTGTGCCAATGTTCTGATAGCGTCTACCTTGTCGGGATAACAGTGGGTAAATACATTATACGTTAGATCTGGTGTTGGGTATTCCAATTTTTCATATTTCCATTTTTTATCAACTTTATCGTCTTTTTCTTCTCTTTTTTCGTGTCTTGTCTTTACATTTTGTTGGGTTGGTGGATTTTTGAGTTGCTGCTTTTTAGGTGGCTTTGGAGGGTTCTTTGACTTCTTTCCCATTGTTTGTTATACGGTTTGGAGGTGAGAAGGGTATGTTTTGAGGTTTAGAGAAGTTGTTGAGTTTCAGGGTAGGTTTTGAACTACAGAGAAGTTGTTGTACTCCATTAGCTAGCTGTAGGTGAGAGGGAAGATTTGTTTTAGGGTTTGGAGGGGACAGGGCGGCGAGGTTTTGAGGTTGTCAGGTGATAGGTAAGGTGGTGAAGTGGAATAGGGGGTAGCAAATGATGATATGCTATTTTGCCTTTTAACTAATGAATAAAGTGGTTTTGATCTATGGGAAATGTTGTGTGTACTTAGTCGAGTTTTCATATACTAATTATCTAATTACTTAGCAAAATTAAAATGTAATTAACTTATACCGTTTATTCCCGACGACCTGTCGTTGGTAACGTGAAAAAAATAACATTTTGCATTATTTTCCCTAAGCCATGGCGTCGGGATCGTATTAAACTTGCATTAAGCCACTTATTATCCCTACGCCATGGCGTCGGTATTGTATGAAAAATAGAATTCAGTTTATTTTTTCCCGACGCCATGGCGTAGGGAAAGTATGTAAATTTATGAAATGTTTACATATTGCCAACGACTAGGCATCGGCAAAATGTATCACATATGCCACAATATTGCAGCATTTTAGCAATTTCCTAAAAATTTTCCGGAAATTTTTCCGAAAAAATTCTACATAATTTGCACCTGCTGTTTTCAACCAAAACCTCTAAACCAATATGCCGATATCCCAAAACAACTCATAACGACTAAATCACATATATAATTGCTAAAAAGTTACAAATTATACAAAACGGGTGATATTAACTACGCATCTAGGTTAAACGTACACAAAAGTTGCTAAATCACCAATGTTCAAGTCACCAAAATATTCAAAGTATACAATGGCCAACATAAGGATGAGAAGATCAAAAGCATAGTCTAAGCGGGTTTATACATCTACACAAAATAACCCGTAAATATACCTCCATCAATCTACTCGTCATCATCATCATGATCCGAGCCCTCCTCGTCAAGATCAACACTACCGCCTCTGCCACTACCGCCAGCGCCACTCCCCGACCCGACGTCAGATCTCGAAGCAATCTGGCTCATAAGCTCGGACCACCGATCGGGAGGATGAGTCTTTACAGCCTTGAAGAACTCACTAACCTGGCGCTAAACGGCCTCCGACTCTTTCTCCTGCTCCTCTGTCTTCTTTTGGAGGTCTGCGATCTTCTTGTCTTTGGCGGCCATCATCTCATCAATCTTTTCGCTCAAAACCCAACCCACACCGGCGAATTTTCCTCGCTGCTTTCCCTTGAGAACAATGGCAAGTATCTCAACCTCCGTGTAAGGTCTGCAAAGAGGGTTGTCCGCGCCTAAATCCCGTAGGCGACACATCTCCTCCTACAAATAATTGGGTTGTAATCTCTTATATTTTTCATTTCTTATTTATGTAAATATACAAATAATTGGGTTGTAATCTCTTATATTTTTCTTATTATGTAACAGCCCAGATAAAAAGATAATGGGTGCGGATATTTTATGTGGAAGAGTGAATTTGACGAGTACTTAAGAATAATCTCTTCTGCTTCAACATCTGAAGGTTCTGGATCTGCACCAACAGAATGCTCAAGTTGTAATGCCAAGGATCTTAGGATAAATACGCTGGAATCACAAAAACAGCTGCTAGAGACAAGAGTAAGGATTGTCGAGGCAAGACTTGAAATGGCAAGGATTCCTAATGACCACGCATGTCAGTCGGATGCAATAATTTGTGAGCTGTTAGGTGACATGGAAAATCTTCGTATGTAGTTGTTTTCGTTGATGTTCTTGTAGTTGTTGTTATTGTTTTCCTTGATGTTGATGTTGTTGTTGTTGGAATAATACGTATATAATATGGCTTTTTCTGATAAGAACCATATTCATCATAAATTTCAACGCATCTCCCCCTCTGGTCAAGGTTTTTTTTGTCGTGTAGCGTATGTTGCCGACGCCACAGTGGCGTCGGCATTGTGTTCGTCGCCTGTTCTCCTGATTCTTGTAGTGTCACCGTTTTCGGGATCATATTCATATGCAACTTTAGAGAATTTTTTCTAGTTATTGATGTAGTCGTATGAAATATCCGACATGAAATATTTATTTATTGTATTAATACCCACATCAAAGGGAATAAAGTCATTTCTTACAGCTTCCGGTAGAAATACAAGAATTGTCTGTATGTATTTGGGCACAAGTGACTTAAGGTCTTTCTTACCGGAAAAAATAGCATCTAAAAGATTTTTTACAGCCGCTTGAAATTCGCTTACACCCACATGCAATTCAGTATTAGTAGAAATGTTGCTATTCATATACGACTCAGTACCTAGATCTCTAGAATTTGTGACTTTCTCCTTTCCCTTTTTCCAGCCCATCTCGTAAATACCATGGTTTACAACCGCAACTATGAGCATTTAAAGGTCATAGCGACGCCAGTAAGTGAGGACGCCTTCCTCTTCTCCTGGGCCTATTTCTAACCTTATAATGAAATATTCTTCCTTGTCATTTAGTTTTAAAAACCTTTTTTCTTCACTTTGTGCTAATGTTCTGATAGCGTCTACCTTGTCGGGATAACAGTGGGTAAATACATTATACGTTAGATCTGGTGTTGGGTATTCCAATTTTTCATATTTCCATTTTTTATCAACTTTATCGTCTTTTTCTTCTTTTTTTTCATGACTTGTCTTTACATTTTGTTGGGTTAATGGATTTTTGAGTTGCTGCTTTTTAGGTGGCTTTGGAGGGTTCTTTGACTTCTTTCCCTTTGTTTGTTATAGGGTTTGGAGGTGAGAAGGGTATGTTTTGAGGTTTAGAGAAGTTGTTGAGTTTCAGGGTAGGTTCTGAACTACAAAGAAGTTGTTGTACTCCATTAGCTAGCTGTAGGTGAGAGGGAAGATTTGTTTTAGGGTTTGGAGGTGACATGGCGGTGAGGTTTTGAGGTTGTCAGGTGATAGGTAAGGTGGTGAAGTGGAATAGGGGGTAGCAAATGATGATATGCTATTTTGACTTTTAACTAATGAATAAAGTAGTTTTGATCTATGGGAAATGTTGTGTGTACTTAGTCGAGTTTTCATATACTAATTATCTAATTATCCAATTCGTTAGCAAAATTAAGACGTAATTAACTTATACCGTTTATTCCCGACGACATGTCGTTGGTAACGTGAAAAAAATAACATTTTGCAATATTTTCCCTAAGTCATGGCGTCGGGATCGTATTAAACTTGCATTAAGCCACTTATTATCCCTACGCCATGGAGTCGGTATTGTATGAAAAATAGAATTCAGTTTATTTTTTCCCGACGCCATGGCGTAGAGAAAGTATGTAAATTTATGAAATGTTTATATATTGCCGACGACTAGGCATCGGCAAAATGTATCACATATGCCACAATATTGCAGCATTTTAGCAATTTCCTAAAATTTTTCTGGAAATTTTTCCGGAAAAATTCTACATAACCTGCACCTGCTGTTTTCAACCAAAACCTCTAAGCCAATATGCCGATATCCCAAAACAACTCATAACGACTAAATCACATATATAATCGCTAAAAAGTTACAAATTATACAAAACGAGTTATATTAACTACGCATCTAGGTTAAACATACACAAAAGTTGCTAAATCACCAATTTTCAAGTCTCCAAAATGTTCAAAGTATACAATGGCCAACATAAGGATGAGTTGATCAAAAGCATAGTCTAAGCGGGTTTATACATCTACACAAAATAACCCGTAAATATACCTCCATCAATCTACTCGTCATCATCATCATGATCCGAGCCCTCCTCCTCAAGATGAACACTACCGCCTCCGCCATTACCGCCTCCGCCACTCCCCGACCCGACGTCAGATCTCGAAGCAATCTGGCTCATAAGCTCGGACCACCGATCGGGAGGATGAGTCTTTACAACCTTGAAGAACTCACTAATCTGGCGCTGAACGGCCTTCGACTCTTTCGCCTGCTCCTCTGTCTTCTTTTGGAGGTCTGCGATCTTCTTGTCTTTGGCGGCCATCATCTCATCAATCTTTTCGCTCAAAACCCAACCCACACCGGCGAATTTTCCTCGCTGCTTGCCCTTGAGAACAATGGCAAGTATCTCAACCTTCATGTAGGGTCTGCGAAGAGGGTTGTCCGCGCCTAAATCCCGTAGGCGGCACATCTCCTCCTACAAATAATTGGGTTGTAATCTCTTATATTTTTCATTTCTTAATTATGTAAATATACAAATAATTGGGTCATAATCTCTTATATTTTTCTTATTATGTAACAGCCCAGATTAAAAGATAATGGGTGCGGATATTTTATGTGGAAGAGTGAATTTGACGAGTACTTAAGAATAATCTCTTCTGCTTCAACATCTGAAGGTTCTGGATCTGCACCAACAGAATGTTCAAGTTGTAATTACAAAGATCTTAGGATAAACATGCTGGAATCACAAAAACAGCTGCTAGAGACAAGAGTAAGGATGCTCGAGGCAAGACTTGAAATGGCAAGGATTCCTGATGACCACGTATGTCAGTCGGATGCAATACTTCGTGAGCTGTTAGGTGACATGGAAAATCTCCGTATGTAGTTGTTGTTATTGTTTTGCATGATGTTGATGTTGTTGTTGTTGGAAAAATACGTATGTAATATGGCTTTTTCTGATAAGAACCATATTCGTCATAAATTTCGGCGCCATACGTATTAAGAACTTCATTAAAGAGATACATCGACGATAAAATCATTGTCCACTCCCGTTCCGGCATGTAATCAGCCATTGTTATGTGTGTTTTGTGCGAATTGACAATTGGGTTTTTTGTGTCTATTTGTGTTTTGCCGAATTGAGGATGATCGGGTAGGTTAAACTGTAAAAAATAAAATTATATAAGTTTATTTAAAATTGAACACTTTTAAATAATTATACGTAACATGTTCAAATAAAATCAACATTAGTAGGATTATGTACGCAATCCATTTAGCAATTATATGGATTTGAATTTTATACTACCTTTAAATAATTTATGAACACTTCAAAATAATTTATGTAGGCATTGTAAAAACAAAATTGAATTGCATTAATCACACGCTAATCACCCAGTAATTATATGGATTTATATTCCCGACGACGTGGCGTCGGGAATATATAAGCGCCAAAAGATCCCGCCAAAAAAGTGCCTGAAAATACAAAGTCAAATTCGACTTTTATATTGCCGATGACCTGTCGTCGGCATTATATTGACATAAATTTTCAACGCATCTCCCCCTCTGTTCAAGGTTTTTTTTTTCGTGTAGCGTATGTTGCCGACGCCACAGTGGCGTCGGCATTGTGTTCGTCGCTTGTTCTCCTGATTCTTGTAGTGTCACCGTTTTCGGGATAATATTCATATGCAACTTTAGAGAATTTTTTCCAGTTATTGATGTAGTCATATGAAATATCCGACATGAAATATTTATTTATTGTATTAATACCCACATCAAAGGGAATAAAGTCATTTCTTACAGCTTTCGGTAGAAATACAAGAATTGTCTGTATGTATTTGGGCACAAGTGACTTAAGGTCTTTCTTACCGGAAACAATAGCATCTAAAAGATTTTTTACAGCCGCTTGAAATTCGCTTACACCCACATGCAATTCAGTATTAGTAGAAATGTTGCTATTCATATACGACTCAATACCTAGATCTCTAGAATTTGTGACTTTCTCCTTTCCCTTTTTCCAGCCTATCTCGTAAATACCATGGTTGACAACCACAACTATGAGCATGTAAAGGTCATAGCGACGACGCCAGTAAGTGAGTACGCCTTCCTCTTCTCCTGGGCCTATTTCTAACCTTATAATGAAATATTCTTCCTTGTCATTTAGTTTTAAAAACCTTTTTTCTTCACTTTGTGCCAATGTTCTGATAGCGTCTACCTTGTCGGGATAACAGTGGGTAAAACATTATACGTTAGATCTGGTGTTGGGTATTCCAATTTTTCATATTGCGATTTTTTATCAACTTTATCGTCTTTTTCTTCTTTTTTTCGTGTCTTGTCTTTACATTTTGTTGGGTTAATGGATTTTTGAGTTGCTGCTTTTTAGGTGGCTTTGGAGGGTTCTTTGACTTCTTTCCCATTGTTTGTTATAGGGTTTGGAGGTGAGAAGGGTATGTTTTGAGGTTTAAAGAAGTTGTTGAGTTTCAGGGTAGGTTTTGAACTACAGAGAAGTTGTTGTACTCCATTAGCTAGCTGTAGGTGAGAGGGAAGATTTGTTTTAGGGTTTGGAGGTGACAGGGCGACGAGGTTTTGAGGTTGTCAGGTGATAGGTAAGGTGGTGAAGTGGAATAGGGGGTAGCAAATGATGATATGCTATTTTGCCTTTTAACTAATGAATAAAGTGGTTTTGATCTATGGGAAATGTTGTGTGTACTTAGTCGAGTTTTCATATACTAATTATCTAATTATCTAATTAGTTAGCAAAATTAAAACGTAATGAACTTATACTGTTTATTCCCGACGACCTGTCGTTGGTAACGTAAAAAAAATAACATTTTGCAATATTTTGCCTAAGCCATGGCGTCAGGATCGTATTAAACTTGCATTAAGCCACTTATTATCCCTACGCCATGGCGACGGTATTGTATGAAAAATAGAATTCAGTTTATTTTTTCCCGACGCCATGGCGTAGAGAAAGTATGTAAATTTATGAAATGTTTATATATTGCCGACGACTAGGCATCGGCAAAATGTATCACATATGCCACAATATTGCAGCATTTTAGCAATTTCCCAAAATTTTTCTGGAAATTTTTCCGGAAAAATTCTACATAACCTGCACCTGCTGTTTTCAACCAAAACCTCTAAACCAATATGCCGATATCCCAAAACAACTCATAACGACTAAATCACATATATAATCGCTAAAAAGTTACAAATTATACAAAACGGGTGATATTAACTACGCATCTAGGTTAAACGTACACAAAAGTTGCTAAATCACCAATGTTCAAGTCACCAAAATATTCAAAGTATACAATGGCCAACATAAGGATGAGATGATCAAAAGCATAGTCTAAGCGGGTTTATACATCTACACAAAATAACCCGTAAATATACCTCCATCAATCTACTCGTCATCATCATCATGATCCGAGCCCTCCTCGTCAAGATCAACACTACCGCCTCTGCCACTACCGCCAGCGCCACTCCCCGACCCGACGTCAGATCTCGAAGCAATCTGGCTCATAAGCTCGGACCACCGATCGGGAGGATGAGTCTTTACAGCCTTGAAGAACTCACTAACCTGGCGCTAAACGGCCTCCGACTCTTTCTCCTGCTCCTCTGTCTTCTTTTGGAGGTCTGCGATCTTCTTGTCTTTGGCGGCCATCATCTCATCAATCTTTTCGCTCAAAACCCAACCCACACCGGCGAATTTTCCTCGCTGCTTTCCCTTGAGAACAATGGCAAGTATCTCAACCTCCGTGTAAGGTCTGCAAAGAGGGTTGTCCGCGCCTAAATCCCGTAGGCGACACATCTCGTCCTACAAATAATTGGGTTGTAATCTCTTATATTTTTCATTTCTTATTTATGTAAATATACAAATAATTGGGTTGTAATCTCTTATATTTTTCTTATTATGTAACAGCCCAGAAAAAAAGATAATGGGTGCGGATATTTTATGTGGAAGAGTGAATTTGACGAGTACTTAAGAATAATCTCTTCTGCTTCAACATCTGAAGGTTCTGGATCTGCACCAACAGAATGCTCAAGTTGTAATGCCAAGGATCTTAGGATAAATACGCTGGAATCACAAAAACAGCTGCTAGAGACAAGAGTAAGGATTGTCGAGGCAAGACTTGAAATGGCAAGGATTCCTAATGACCACGCATGTCAGTCGGATGCAATAATTTGTGAGCTGTTAGGTGACATGGAAAATCTTCGTATGTAGTTGTTTTCGTTGATGTTCTTGTAGTTGTTGTTATTGTTTTCCTTGATGTTGATGTTGTTGTTGTTGGAATAATACGTATGTAATATGGCTTTTTCTGATAAGAACCATATTCATCATAAATTTCAATGCATCTCCCCCTCTGGTCAAGGTTTTTTTTGTCGTGTAGCGTATGTTGCCGACGCCACAGTGGCGTCGGCATTGTGTTCGTCGCCTGTTCTCCTGATTCTTGTAGTGTCACCGTTTTCGGGATCATATTCATATGCAACTTTAGAGAATTTTTTCTAGTTATTGATGTAGTCGTATGAAATATCCGACATGAAATATTTATTTATTGTATTAATACCCACATCAAAGGGAATAAAGTCATTTCTTACAGCTTCCGGTAGAAATACAAGAATTGTCTGTATGTATTTGGGCACAAGTGACTTAAGGTCTTTCTTACCGGAAAAAATAGCATCTAAAAGATTTTTTACAGCCGTTTGAAATTCGCTTACACCCACATGAAATTCAGTATTAGTAGAAATGTTGCTATTCATATACGACTCAGTACCTAGATCTCTAGAATTTGTGACTTTCTCCTTTCCCTTTTTCCAGCCCATCTCGTAAATACCATGGTTTACAACCGCAACTATGAGCATTTAAAGGTCATAGCGACGCCAGTAAGTGAGGATGCCTTCCTCTTCTCCTGGGCCTATTTCTAACCTTATAATGAAATATTCTTCCTTGTCATTTAGTTTTAAAAACCTTTTTTCTTCACTTTGTGCTAATGTTCTGATAGCGTCTACCTTGTCGGGATAACAGTGGGTAAATACATTATACGTTAGATCTGGTGTTGGGTATTCCAATTTTTCATATTTCCATTTTTTATCAACTTTATCGTCTTTTTCTTCTTTTTTTCATGACTTGTCTTTACATTTTGTTTGGTTGATGGATTTTTGAGTTGCTGCTTTTTAGGTGGCTTTGGAGGGTTCTTTGACTTCTTTCCCATTGTTTGTTATAGGGTTTGGAGGTGAGAAGGGTATGTTTTGAGGTTTAGAGAAGTTGTTGAGTTTCAGGGTAGGTTTTGAACTACAGAGAAGTTGTTGTACTCCATTAGCTAGCTGTAGGTGAGAGGGAAGATTTGTTTTAGGGTTTGGAGGTGACATGGCGGCGAGGTTTTGAGGTTGTCAGGTGATAGGTAAGGTGGTGAAGTGGAATAGGGGGTAGCAAATGATGATATGCTATTTTGCCTTTTAACTAATGAATAAAGTCGTTTTGATCTATGGGAAATGTTGTGTGTACTTAGTCGAGTTTTCATATACTAATTATCTAATTATCTAATTAGTTAGCAAAATTAAGACGTAATTAACTTATACCGTTTATTCCCGACGACATGTCGTTGGTAACGTGAAAAAAAATAACATTTTGCAATATTTTCCCTAAGCCATGGCGTCGGGATCGTATTAAACTTGCATTAAGCCACTTATTATCCCTACGCCATGGAGTCGGTATTGTATGAAAAATAGAATTCAGTTTATTTTTTCCCGACGCCATGGCGTAGAGAAAGTATGTAAATTTATGAAATGTTTATATATTGCCGACGACTAGGCATCGGCAAAATGTATCACATATGCCACAATATTGCAGCATTTTAGCAATTTTCCAAAATTTTTCCGGAAAAATTCTACATAACCTGCACCTGCTGTTTTCAACCAAAACCTCTAAGCCAATATGCAGATATCCCAAAACAACTCATAACGACTAAATCACATATATAATCGCTAAAAAGTTACAAATTATACAAAACGGGTGATATTAACTACGCATCTAGGTTAAACATACACAAAAGTTGCTAAATCACCAATTTTCAATTCTCCAAAATGTTCAAAGTATACAATGGCCAACATAAGGATGAGTTGATCAAAAGCATAGTCTAAGCGGGTTTATACATCTACACAAAATAACCCGTAAATATACCTCCATCAATCTACTCGTCATCATCATCATGATCCGAGCCCTCCTCATCAAGATCAACACTACCGCCTCCGCCATTACCGCCAGCGCCACTCCCCGACCCGACGTCAGATCTCGAAGCAATCTGGCTCATAAGCTCGGACCACCGATCGGGAGGATGAGTCTTTATAACCTTGAAGAACTCACTAATCTGGCGCTGAACGGCCTTCGACTCTTTCGCCTGCTCCTTTGTCTTCTTTTGGAGGTCTGCGATCTTCTTGTCTTTGGCAGCCATCATCTCATCAATCTTTTCGCTCAAAACCCAACCCACACCGGCGAATTTTCCTCCCTGCTTGCCCTTGAGAACAATGGCAAGTATCTCAACCTCCGTGTAGGGTCTGCGAAGAGGGTTGTTCGCGCCTAAATCCCGTAGGCGACACATCTCCTCCTACAAATAATTGGGTTGTAATCTCTTATATTTTTCATTTCTTAATTATGTAAATATACAAATAATTGGGTCATAATCTCTTATATTTTTCTTATTATGTAACAGCCCAGATTAAAAGATAATGGGTGCGGATATTTTATGTGGAAGAGTGAATTTGACGAGTACTTAAGAATAATCTCTTCTGCTTCAACATCTGAAGGTTCTGGATCTGCACCAACAGAATGTTCAAGTTGTAATTACAAAGATCTTAGGATAAACATGCTGGAATCACAAAAACAGCTGCTAGAGACAAGAGTAAGGATGCTCGAGGCAAGACTTGAAATGGCAAGGATTCCTGATGACCACGTATGTCAGTCGGATGCAATACTTCGTGAGCTGTTAGGTGACATGGAAAATCTCCGTATGTAGTTGTTGTTATTGTTTTGCTTGATGTTGATGTTGTTGTTGTTGGAATAATACGTATGTAATATGGCTTTTTCTGATAAGAACCATATTCGTCATAAATTTCGGCTCCATACGTATTAAGAACTTCATTAAAGAGATACATCGACGATAAAACCATTGTCCACTCCCGTTCCGGCATGTAATCAGCCATTGTTATGTGTGTTTTGTGCGAATTGACGATTGGGTTTTTTGTGTCTATTTGTGTTTTGCCGAATTGAGGATGATCGGTTAGGTTAAACTGTAAAAAATAAAATTATATAAGTTTATTTAAAATTGTACACTTTTAAATAATTATACGTAACATGTTCAAAAGATCCCGCCAAAAAATTGCCTGAAAATACAAAGTCAAATTCGACTTTTATATTGCCGATGACCTGTCGTCGGCATTATATTGACATAAATTTTCAACGCATCTCCCCCTCTGTTCAAGGTTTTTTTTTCGTGTAGCGTATGTTGCCGACGCCACAGTGGCGTCGGCATTGTGTTCGTCGCTTGTTCTCCTGATTCTTGTAGTGTCACCGTTTTCAGGATCATATTCATGTGCAAGTTTAGAGAATTTTTTCCAGTTATTGATGTAGTCATATGAAATATCCGACATGAAATATTTATTTATTGTATTAATACCCACATCAAAGGGAATAAAGTCATTTCTTACAGCTTTCGGTAGAAATACAAGAATTGTCTGTATGTATTTGGGCACAAGTGACTTAAGGTCTTTCTTACCGGAAACAATAGCATCTAAAAGATTTTTTACAGCCGCTTGAAATTCGCTTACACCCACATGCAATTCAGTATTAGTAGAAATGTTGCTATGCATATACGACTCAATACCTAGATCTCTAGAATTTGTGACTGTCTCCTTTCCCTTTTTCCAGCCCATCTCGTAAATACCATGGTTGACAACCACAACTATGAGCATGTAAAGGTCATAGCGACGAAGCCAGTAAGTGAGGACGCCTTCCTCTTCTCCTGGGCCTATTTCTAACCTTATAATGAAATATTCTTCCTTGTCATTTAGTTTTAAAAACCTTTTTTCTTCACTTTGTGCCAATGTTCTGATAGCGTCTACCTTGTCGGGATAACAGTGGGTAAATACATTATACGTTAGATCTGGTGTTGGGTATTCCAATTTTTCATATTTCCATTTTTTATCAACTTTATCGTCTTTTTCTTCTTTTTTCGTGTCTTGTCTTTACATTTTGTTGGGTTGATGGATTTTTGAGTTGCTGCTTTTTAGGTGGCTTAGGAGGGTTCTTTGACTTCTTTCCCATTGTTTGTTATAGGGTTTGGAGGTGAGAAGGGTATGTTTTGAGGTTTAAAGAAGTTGTTGAGTTTCAGGGTAGGTTTTGAACTACAGAGAAGTTGTTGTACTCCATTAGCTAGCTGTAGGTGAGAGGGAAGATTGTTTTAGGGTTCGGAGGTGACAGGGCGGCGAGGTTTTGAGGTTTTCAGGTGATAGGTAAGGTGGTGAAGTGGAATAGGGGTAGCAAATGATGATATGCTATTTTGCCTTTTAACTAATGAACAAAGTGGTTTTGATCTATGGGAAATGTTGTGTGTACTTAGTCGAGTTTTCATATACTAATTATCTAATTAGTTAGCAAAATTAAAACGTAATGAACTTATACTGTTTATTCCCGACGACCTGTCGTTGGTAACGTAAAAAAAAATAACATTTTGCAATATTTTGCCTAAGCCATGGCGTCAGGATCGTATTAAACTTGCATTAAGCCACTTATTATCCCTACGCCATGGCGACGGTATTGTATGAAAAATAGAATTCAGTTTATTTTTTCCCGACGCCATGGCGTAGGGAAAGTATGTAAATTTATGAAATGTTTATATATTGCCGACGACTAGGCATCGACAAAATGTATCACATATGCCACAATATTGCAGCATTTTAGCAATTTCCCAAAAATTTTCCGGAAAAATTCTACATAACCTTCACCTGCTGTTTTCAACCAAAACCTCTAAACCAATATGCCGATATCCCAAAACAACTCATAACGACTAAATCACATATATAATCGCTAAAAAGTTACAAATTATACAAAACGGGTAATATTAACTACGCATCTAGGTTAAACATACACAAAAGTTGCTAAATCACCAATGTTCAAGTCACCAAAATGTTCAAAGTATACAATGGCCAACATAAGGATGAGATGATCAAAAGCATGGTCTAAGCGGGTTTATACATCTACACAAAATAACCCGTAAATATACCTCCATCAATCTACTCGTCATCATCATCATGATCCGAGCCCTCCTCGTCAAGATCAACACTACCGCCTCCGCCACTACCGCCAGCGCCACTCCCTGACCCGACGTCAGATCTCGAAGCAATCTGGCTCATAAGCTCGGACCACCGATCGGGAGGATGAGTCTTTACAACCTTGAAGAACTCACTAACCTGGCGCTGAACGGCCTTCGACTCTTTCGCCTGCTCTTCAGTCTTCTTTTGGAGGTCTGTGATCTTCTTGTCTTTGGTGGCCATCATCTCATCAATCTTTTCGCTCAAAACCCAACACACACCGGCGAATATTCCTCGCTGCTTGCCCTTGAGAACAATGGCAAGTATCTCAACCTCTGTGTAGGGTCTGCGAAGAGGGTTGTCCGCGCCTAAATCACGTAGGCGACACATCTCCTCCTACAAATAATTGGGTTGTAATCTCTTATATTTTTCATTTCTTAATTATGTAAATATACAAATAATTGGGTCGTAATCTCTTATATTTTTCTTATTATGTAACAGCCCAGATTAAAAGATAATGGGTGCGGATATTTTATGTGGAAGAGTGAATTTGACGAGTACTTAAGAATAATCTCTTCTGCTTCAACATCTGAAGGTTCTGGATCTGCACCAACAGAATGCTCAAGTTGTAATGCCAAAGATCTTAGGATAAACATGCTGGAATCACAAAAACAGCTGCTAGAGACAAGAGTAAGGATGCTCGAGGCAAGACTTGAAATGGCAAGGATTCCTAAAGACCACGCATGTCAGTCGGATGCAATACTTCGTGAGCTGTTAGGTGACATGGAAAATCTTCGTATGTAGTTGTTGTCGTTGTTGTTCTTGTATTTGTTGTTATTGTTTTCCTTGATTTTGTTGTTGTTGGAATAATACGTATGTAATATGGCTTTTTCTGATAAGAACCATATTCATCATAAATTTCGGCGCCATACGTATTAAGAAATTCATTAAAGAGATACATCTACGATAAAACCATTGTCCAATCCCGTTCCGGCATGTAATCAGCCATTGTTATGTGTGTTTTGTGCGAATTGATGATTGGGTTTTTGTGTCTATTTGTGTTTTGCCGAATTGAGGATGATCGGTTAGGTTAAACTGTAAAAAATAAAATTATATAAGTTTATTTAAAATTGAACAGTTTTAAATAATTATACGTAACATGTTCAAATAAAATCAACATTAGTAAGATTATGTACGCAATCCACTTAACAATTATATGGATTTGACTTTTATACTACTTTTAAATAATTTATGAACACTTCAAAATAATTTATGTAGGCATTGTTAAAAAAAATTGAATTGCATTAATCACACGCTAATCACCCAGTAATTATATGGATTTATAATCCCGACTACGTGGCGTCGGGAATATATGAGCGCCAAAAGATCCCGCCAAAAAATTGCCTAAAAATACAAAGTCAAATTTGACTTTTATATTGCCGACGACCGACATAAATTTTCAACGCATCTCCCCCTCTGTTCAAGGTTTTTTTTGCCGTGTAGCGTATGTTGCCGACGCCACAGTGGCGTCGGCATTGTGTTCGTCGCCTGTTCTCCTGATTCTTGTAGTGTCACCGTTTTCGGGATCATATTCATATGCAACTTTAGAGAATTTTTTCCAGTTATTGATGTAGTCATATGAAATATCCGACATGAAATATTTATTTATTTTATTAATACCCACATCAAAGGGAATAAAGTCATTTCTTACGGCTTTCGGTAGAAATACAAGAATTTTCTGTATGTATTTGGGCACAAGTGACTTAAGGTCTTTCTTACCGGAAAAAATAGCATCTAAAAGATTTTATACATCCGCTTGAAATTTGCTTACACCCACATGCAATTCAGTATTAGTAGAAATGTTGCTATTCATATACGACTCGGTACCTAGAACTCTAGAATTCGTGACTTTCTCCTTTCCCTTTTTCCAGCCCATCTCGTAAATACCATGGTTGACAACCGCAACTATGAGCATGTAAAGGTCATAGCGACGCCAGTAAGTGAGGATGCCTTCCTCTTCTCCTGGGCCTATTTCTAACCTTATAATGAAATATTCTTCCTTGTCATTTAGTTTTAAAAACCTTTTTTCTTCACTTTGTGCCAATGTTCTGATAGCGTCTACCTTGTCGGGATAACAGTGGGTAAATACATTATACGTTAGATCTGGTGTTGGGTATTCCAATTTTTCATATTTCCATTTTTTATCAACGTTATCGTCTTGTTCTTCTTTTTTTTCATGTCTTGTCTTTACATTTTGTTGGGTTGATGGATATTTGAGTTGCTGCTTTTTAGGTGGCTTTGGAGGGTTCTTTGATTTCTTTCCCATTGTTTGTTATAGGGTTTGGAGGTGAGAAGGGTATGTTTTGAGGTTTAGAGAAGTTGTTGAGTTTCAGGGTAGGTTTTGAACTACAGAGAAGTTGTTGTACTCCATTAGCTAGCTGTAGGTGAGAGGGAAGATATGTTTTAGGGTCTGGAGGTGACATGGCGGCGAGGTTTTGAGGTTGTCAAGTGATAGGTAAAGTGGTGAAGTGGAATAGGGGGTAGCAAATGATGATATGCTATTTTGCCTTTTAACTAATGAATAAAATGGTTTTGATCTATGGGAAATGTTGTGTGTACTTAGTCGAGTTTTCATATACTAATTATCTAATTATCTAATTAGTTAGCAAAATTAAAACGTAACTAACTTATACTGTTTATTCCCGACGACATGTCGTTGGTAACGTGAAAAAAATAACATTTTGCAATATTTTCCCTAAGCCATGGTGTCGGGATCGTATTAAACTTGCATTAAGCCACTTATTATCCCTACGCCATGGCGTCGGTATTGTATGAAAAATATAATTCAGTTTATTTTTTCCCGACGCCATGGCGTAGAGAAAGTATGTAAATTTATGAAATGTTTATATATTGCCGACGACTAGGCATCGGCAAAATGTATCACATATGCCACAATATTGCAGCATTTTAGCAATTTCCCAAAATTTTTCTGGAAAAATTCTACATAACCTGCACCTGCTGTTTTCAACCAAAACCTCTAAACCAATATGCCGATATCCCAAAACAACTCATAACGACTAAATCACATTTATAATCGCTAAAAAGTTACAAATTATACAAAACGGGTGATATTAACTACGCATCTAGGTTAAACATACACAAAAGTTTCTAAATCACCAATTTTCAAGTCACCAAAATGTTCAAAGTATACAATGGCCAACATAAGGATGAGATGATCAAAAGCATAGTCTAAGCGGGTTTATACATCTATACAAAATAACCCGTAAATATACCTCCATCAATCTACTCGTCATCATCATCATGATCCGAGCCCTCCTCGTCAAGATCAACACTACCGCCCCCGCCACTACCGCCAGCGCCACTCCCCGACCCGATGTCAGATCTCGAAGCAATCTGGCTCATAAGCTCGGACCACCGATCGGGAGGATGAGTCTTTACAACCTTGAAGAACTCACTAACCTGGCGCTGAACGGCCTTCGACTCTTTTGCCTGCTCCTCTGTCTTCTTTTGGAGGTATACGATCTTCTTGTCTTTGGCGGCCATCATCTCAACAATATTTTCGCTCAAAACCCAACCCACACCGGCGAATTTTCCTCGCTGCTTGCCCTTGAGAACAATGGCAAGTATCTCAACTTCCGCGTAGGGTCTGCGAAGAGGGTTGTCCGCGCCTAAATCCCGTAGGCGACACGTCTCCTTCTACAAATAATTGGGTTGTAATCTCTTATATTTTTCATTTCTTATTTATGTAAATATACAAGTAATTGGGTTGTAATCTCTTATATTTTTCTTATTATGTAACAGCCCAGATTAAAAGATAATGGGTGCGGATATTTTATGTGGACGAGTGAATTTGACGAGTACTTAAGAATAATCTCTTCTGCTTCAACATCTGAAGTTTCTGGATCTGCACCAACAGAATGCTCAAGTTGTAATGCCAAAGATCTTAGGATAAACATGCTAGAATAACAAAAACAACTGCTAGAGACAACAGTAAGGATGCTCGAGGCAAGACTTGAAATGGCAAGGATTCCTGATGACCACGCATGTCAGTCGGATGCAATACTTCGTGAGCTGTTAGGTGACATGGAAAATCTTCGTATGTAGTTGTTGTCGTTGTTGTTCTTGTAGTTGTTGTTATTGTTTTCCTTGATGTTGATGTTGTTGTTGTTGGAATAATACGTATGTAATATGGCTTTTTCTGATAAGAACCATATTCATCATAAATTTCGGCGCCATACGTATTAAGAACTTCATTAAAGAGATACATCGACGATAAAACCATTGTCCACTCCCGTTCTGGCATGTAATCAGCCATTGTTATGTGTGTTTTGTGCGAATTGACGATTGGGTTTTTGTGTCTATTTGTGTTTTGCCGAATTGAGGATGATCAATTAGGTTAAACTGTAAAAAATAAAATTATATAAGTTTATTTAAAATTGAACAGTTTTAAATAATTATACGTAACATGTTCAAATAAAATCAAAATTAGTAACATTATGTACGCAATCCACTTAGCAATTAAATGGATTTGACTTTTATACTACTTTTAAATAATTTATGAACACTTCAAAATAATTTATGTAGGCATTGTTAAAACAAAATTGAATTGCATTAATCACACGCTAATCACCCAGTAATTATATGGATTTATATTCCCGACGACGTGGCGTCGGGAATATATGAGCGCCAAAAGATCCCGCCAAAAAATTGCATGAAAATACAAAGTCAAATTTGACTTTTATATTGCCGACGACCTGTCGTCGGCATTATATTGACATAAATTTTCAACGCATCTCCCCCTCCTTTCAAGGTTTTTTTTGTCGTGTAGCGTATGTTGCCGACGCCACTGTGGCGTCGGCATTGTGTTCGTCGCCTGTTCTCCTGATTCTTGTAGTGTCACCGTTTTCGGGATCATATTCATATGCAACTTTAGAGAAATTTTTCCTGTTATTGATGTAGTCATATGGAATATCCGACATGAGGTATTTATTTATTGTATTAATACCCACATCAAAGGGAATAAAGTCATTTCTTACAGCTTTCGGTAGAAATACAAGAATTTTCTGTATGTATTTGGGCACAAGTGACTTAAGGTCTTTCTTACCGGAAACAATAGCATCTAAAAGATTTTTTATAGCCGCTTGAAATTCGCTTACACCCACATGCAATTCAGTATTAGTAGAAATGTTGCTATTCATATACGACTCAGTACCTAGATCTCTAGAATTTGTGACTTTCTCCTTTCCCTTTTTCCAGCCCATCTCGTAAATACCATGGTTGACAACCGCAACTATGAGCATGTAAAGGTCATAGCGACGCCAGTAAGTAAGGACGCCTTCCTCTTCTCCTGGGCCTATTTCTAACCTTATAATGAAATATTCTTCCTTGTCATTTAGTTTTAAAAACCTTTTTTCTTCACTTTGTGCCAATGTTCTGATAGCGTCTACCTTGTCGGGATAACAGTGGGTAAATACATTATACGTTAGATCTGGTGTTGGGTATTCCAATTTTTCATATTTCCATTTTTTATCAACTTTATCGTCTTTTTCTTCTTTTTTTCGTGTCTTGTCTTTACATTTTGTTCGGTTGATGGATTTTTGAGTTGTTGCTTTTTAGGTGGCTTTGGAGGGTTCTTTGACTTCTTTCCCATTGTTTGTTATAGGGTTTGGAGGTGAGAAGGGTATGTTTTGAGGTTTAGAGAAGTTGTTGAGTTTCAGGGTAGGTTTTGAACTACAGAGAAGTTGTTGTACTCCATTAGCTAGCTGTAGGTGAGAGGGAAGATTTGTTTTAGGGTTTGGAGGTGACATGGCGGCGAGGTTTTGAGGTTGTCAGGTGTAGGTAAGGTGGTGAAGTGGAATAGGGGGTAGCAAATGATGATATGCTATTTTGCCTTTTAACTAATGAATAAAGTGGTTTTGATCTATGGGAAATGTTGTGTGTACTTAGTCGAGTTTTCATATACTAATTATCTAATTATCTAATTAGTTAGCAAAATTAAAACAGAATTAACTTATACCGTTTATTCCCGACGACCTGTCGTTGGTAACGTGAAAAAATTAACATTTTGCAATATTTCCCCTAAGCCATGGCGTCGGGATCGTATTAAACTTGCATTAAGCCACTTATTATCCCTACGCCATGGCGACGGTATTGTATGAAAAATAGAATTCAGTTTATTTTTTCCCGACGCCATGGCGTAGGGAAAGTATGTAAATTTATGAAATGTTTATATATTGCCGACGACTAGGCATCGGCAAAATGTATCACATATGCCACAATATCGCAGTATTTTAGCAATTTCCCAAACTTTTTCGGAAAATTTTTCCGAAAAAATTCTACATAACCTGCACCTGCTGTTTTCAACCAAAACCTCTAAACCAATATGCCGATATCCCAAAACAACTCATAACGACTAAATCACATATATAATCGCTAAAAAGTTACAAATTATACAAAACGGGTGATATTAACTACGCATCTAGGTTAAACATACACAAAAGTTGTTAAATCACCAATTTTCAAGTCACCAAAATGTTCAAATTATACAATGGCCAACATAAGGATGAGATGATCAAAAGCATAGTCTAAGCGGGTTTATACATCTACACAAAATAACCCGTAAATATACCTCCATCAATCTATTCGTCATCATCATCATGATCCGAGCCCTCCTCGTCAAGATCAACACTACCGCCTCCGCCACTACCGCCAGCGCCACTCCCCGACCCGACGTCAGATCTCGAAGCAATCTGGCTCATAAGCTCGGACCACCGATCGGGAAGATGAGTCTTTACAACCTTGAAGAACTCACTAACCTGGCGCTGAACGGCCTTCGACTCTTTCGCCTGCTCCTCTGTCTTCTTTTGGAGGTCTGCGATCTTCTTGTCTTTGGCGGCCATCATCTCATCAATCTTTTTGCTCAAAACCCAACCCACACCGGCGAATTTTCCTCGCTGCTTGCCCTTGAGAACAATGGCAAGTATCTCAACCTCCGTGTAGGGTCTGCGAAGAGGGTTGTCCGCGCCTAAATCCCGTAGGCGACACATCTCCTCCTACAAATAATTGGGTTGTAATCTCTTATATTTTTCATTTCTTAATTATGTAAATATACAAATAATTGGGTTGTAATCTCTTATATTTTTCTTATTATGTAACAGCCCAGATTAAAAGATAATGGGTGCGGATATTTTATGTGGAAGAGTGAATTTGACGAGTACTTAAGAATAATCTCTTCTGCTCCAACATCTGAAGGTTCTGGATCTGCACCAACAGAATGCTCAAGTTGTAATGCCAAAGATCTTAGGATAAACACGCTGGAATCACAAAAACAGCTGCTAGAGACAATAGTAAGGATGCTCGAGGCAAGACTTGAAATGGCAAGGATTCCTGATGACCACGCATGTCAGTCGGATGCAATACTTCGTGAGCTGTTAGGTGACATGGAAAATCTTCATATGTAGTTGTTGTCGTTTTTGTTCTTGTAGTTGTTGTTATTGTTTTCCTTGATGTTGATGTTGTTGTTGTTGGAATAATACGTATGTAATATGGCTTTTTCTGATAAGAACCATATTCATCATAAATTTCGGCGCCATACGTATTAAGAACTTCATTAAAGAGATACATCGACGATAAAACCATTGTCCACTCTCGTTCCGGCATGTAATCAGCCATTGTTATGTGTGTTTTGTGCGAATTGACGATTGGGTTTTTGTGTCTATTTGTGTTTTGCCGAATTGAGGATGATCGGTTAGGTTAAACTGTAAAAAATAAAATTATATAAGTTTATTTAAAATTGAACACTTTTAAATAATTATACGTAACATGTTCAAATAAAATCAACATTAGTAAAATTATGTACGCAATCCACTTAGCAATTATATGGATTTGACTTTTATACTACTTTTAAATAATTTATGAACACTTCAAAATAATTTATGTAGGCATTGTTAAAACAAAATTGAATTGCATTAATCACACGCTAATCACCCAGTAATTATATGGATTTATATTCCCGACAACGTGGCGTCGGGAATATATGAGCGCCAAAAGATCCCGCCAAAAAATTGCCTGAAAATACAAAGTCAAATTTGACTTTTATATTGCCGAAGACCTGTCGTCGGCATTATATTGACATAAATTTTCAACGCATCTCCCCCTCTGTTCAATGTTTTTTTGTCGTGTAGCGTATGTTGCCGACGCCACAGTGGCGTCGGCATTGTGTTCGTTGCCTGGTCTCCTGATTCTTGTAGTGTCACCGTTTTCGGGATCATATTCATATGCAACTTTAGAGAATTTTTTCCAGTTGTTGATGTAGTCATATGAAATATCCGACATGAAATATTTATTTATTGTATTAATACCCACATCAAAGGGAATAAAGTCATTTCTTACAGCTTTCGGTAGAAATACAAGAATTTTCTGTATGTATTTGGGCACAAGTGACTTAAGGTCTTTCTTACCGGAAACAATAGCATCTAAAAGATTTTTTATAGCCGCTTGAAATTCGCTCTCACCCACATGCAATTCAGTATTAGTAGAAATTTTGCTATTCATATACGACTCAGTACCTAGATCTCTAGAATTTGTGACTTTCTCCTTTCCCTTTTTCCATCCCATCTCGTAAATACCATGGTTGACAACCGCAACTATGAGCATGTAAAGGTCATAGCGACGCCAGTAAGTGAGGACGCCTTCCTCTTCTCCTGGGCCTATTTCTAACCTTATAATGAAATATTCTTCCTTGTCATTTAGTTTTAAAAACCTTTTTTCTTCACTTTGTGCCAATGTTCTGATAGCGTCTACCTTGTCGGGATAACAGTGGGTAAATACATTATACGTTAGATCTGGTGTTGGGTATTCCAATTTTTCATATTTCCATTTTTTATCAACTTTATCGTCTTTTTCTTCTTTTTTTTCGTGTCTTGTCTTTACATTTTGTTGGGTTGATGGATTTTTGAGTTGCTGCTTTTTAGGTGGCTTTGGAGGGTTCTTTGACTTCTTTCCCATTGTTTGTTATAGGGTTTGGAGGTGAGAAGGGTATGTTTTGAGGTTTAGAGAAGTTGTTGAGTTTCAGGGTAGGTTTTGAACTACAGAGAAGTTGTTGTACTCCATTAGCTAGTTGTAGGTGAGAGGGAATATTTGTTTTAGGGTTTGGAGGTGACATGGCGGCGAGGTTTTGAGGTTGTCAGGTGATAGGTAAGGTGGTGAAGTGGAATAGGGGGTAGCAAATGATGATATGCTATTTTGCCTTTTAACTAATGAATAAAGTGGTTTTGATCTATGGGAAATGTTGTGTGTACTTAGTCGAGTTTTCATATACTAATTATCTAATTATCTAGTTAGTTAGCAAAATTAAAACGTAATTAACTTATACCGTTTATTCCCGACGACCTGTCGTTGGTAACGTGAAAAAATTAACATTTTGCAATATTTTCCCTAAGCCATGGCGTCGGGATCGTGTTAAACTTGCATTAAGCCAATTATTATCCTACGCCATGGCGACGGTATTGTATGAAAAATAGAATTCAGTTTATTTTTTCCCGACGCCATGGCGTAGGGAAAGTATGTAAATTTATGAAATGTTTATATATTTCCAACGACTAGGCATCGGCAAAATGTATCACATATGCCACAATATTGCAGCATTTTAGCAATTTTCCAAAATTTTTCCGGAAATTTTTCCGGAAAAATTCTACATAACCTGCACCTGCTGTTTTCAACCAAAACCTCTAAACCAATATGCCGATATCCCAAAACAACTCATAACGACTAAATGACATATATAATCGCTAAAAAGTTACAAATTATACAAAACGGGTGATATTAACTACGCATCTAGGTTAAACATACACAAAAGTTTCTAAATCGCCATTGTTCAAGTCACCAAAATGTTCAAAGTATACAATGGCCAACATAAGGATGAGATGATCAGAAGCATAGTCTAAGCGGGGTTTATACATCTACACAAAATAACCCGTAAATATACCTCCATCAATCTACTCGTCATCATCATCATGATCCGAGCCCTCCTCGTCAAGATCAACACTACCGCCTCCGCCACTACCGCCAGCGCCACTCCCCGACCCGACGTCAGATCTCGAAGCAATCTGGCTCATAAGCTCGGACCACCGATCGGAAGGATGAGTCTGTACAACCTTGAAGAACTCATTAACCTGGCGCTGAACGGCCTTCGACTCTTTCGCCTGCTCCTCTGTCTTCTTTTGGAGGTCTGCGATCTTCATGTCTTTGGCGGCCATCATCTCATCAATCTTTTCGCTCAAAACCCTACCAACACCGGCGACTTTTCCTCGCTGCTTGCCCTTGAGAACAATGGCAAGTATCTCAACCTCCGCGTAGGGTCTGCGAAGAGGGTTGTCCGCGCCTAAATCCCGTAGGCGACACATCTCCTCTTACAAATAAATGGGTTGTAATCTCTTATATTTTTCATTTCTTATTTATGTAAATATACAAATAATTGGGTTGTAATCTCTTATATTTTTCTTATTATGTAACAGCCTAGAAAAAAAAGATAATAGGTGCGGATATTTTATGTGGAAGAGTGAATTTGACGAGTACTTAAGAATAATCTCTTCTGCTTCAACATCTGAAGGTTCTGGATCTGCACCAACAGAATGCTCAAGTTGTAATGCTAAAGATCTTAGGATAAACATGCTGGAATCACAAAAACAGCTGCTAGAGACAAGAGTAAGGATGCTCGAGGCAAGACTTGAAATGGCAAGGATTCCTGATGACCACGCATGTCAGTCGGATGCAATACTTCGTGAGCTGTTAGGTGACATGGAAAATCTTCGTATGTAGTTGTTGTCGTTGTTGTTCTTGTAGTTGTTATTGTTGTCCTTGATGTTGATGTTGTTGTTGTTGGAATAATACGTATGTAATATGGCTTTTTCTAATAAGGACTATATTCATCATAAATTTCGGCGCCATACGTATAAAGAACTTCATTAAAGAGATACATCGACGATAAAACCATTGTCCACTCCCGTTCCGGCATGTAATCAGCCATTGTTATGTGTGTTTTGTGCGAATTGATGATTGGGTTTTTGTGTCTATTTGTGTTTTGCCGAATTGATGATGATCGGTTAGGTTAAACTGTAAAAAATAAAATTATATAAGTTTATTTAAAATTGAACACTTTTAAATAATTATACGTAACATGTTCAAATAAAATCAACATTAGTAAGATTATGTACGCAATCCACTTAGCAATTATATGGATTTGACTTTTATACTACTTTTAAATAATTTATGAACACTTCAAAATAATTTATGTAGGAACTTTGCCGACGACGTGTCGTCGGCATAATAACCAAATAAATAATCATTTATACTACTGTCGACGCCCTGACATAGGCATTGTTAAAACAAAATTGAACTGCATTAATCACACGCTAATCACCCAGTAATGATATGGATTTATATTCCCGACGACGTGGCGTCGGGAATATATAAGCGCCAAAAGATCCCGCCAAAAAATTGCCTGAAAATACAAAGTCAAATTCGACTTTTATATTGCCGATGACCTGTCGTCGGCATTATATTGACATAAATTTTCAACGCATCTCCCCCTCTGGTCAAGGTTTTTTTTTGTCGTGTAGCGTATGTTGCCAACGCCACAGTGGCGTCGGCATTGTGTTCGTCGCCTGTTCTCCTGATTCTTGTAGTGAATGGTGCGTGACTAAATGTTTGTCTCAGTTTTCTGTTGTATTAATTTCCAAATTTTAAGAAATAAATAATCATTTGTGATGTTAAAATGGAAGTCATTAAATTAAGGCTATTTTCGTACTAATTTCACGCGTGTCTCTCTATATACTTAGGTGGTGTTTGTTTGTGACTTAATTGACTTAATATGAAAAAAACTGAATTGTGAATTCATTAAGTCATATTAAAACTGTTTGTTTGTGACTTAATATAGAAAGATGACTGAAAATATTAAGCAATAAAACTGAGGGTGTCTGCATTAAGTCATCTCTTAATTAGAAATGACTTAATAAAAAAATTTAACAAACAAGCCCTTAATCTATGATTAGAGAATCAAAGTCAAATCCAGAAGCTGTGAAAGGGAAGTGAAATTGTTTGAAATGAGATGCTCTACATATGATAATCAAAATAAATTTGAAAGTTGTGATCAGGAAGTGCATAGTAGATGTCCACCAGCCATCCATTTAGACCCTGCCAACCATAAGAATCCGCTAGACTTCAATCCACAGCGATGGGAGGTAATGCCTATAGTTATATCGACTGAAATTTACTGGTGGTAATACTTACCAAACGGGCCAAGTCAAAATAATGTATAGCTAAAAGAGGAATGTGTCAAATGGGTTAAACGGTTGAACACTCGAAAGTTACCCAAAGTCTGCTTCTAATGAATGTACCTAGTTATATTGTTTTCATTAATTTTCTAGGAAAAAATTATCTGTGGGTCAACACGACATGTTTTGACCCATACTATGAGCCCTTACCCAACCAGCATAACCCACCTATATTGCCACCACTAGGCGGCCAGAGGTTTTGTGTTGGAGCAGATTTCGCAAGAGTTCAGATGGCAGTCTTTCTTCATTGCCTAGTGACCAAATATCAGTATCTAGTAATAAACAAAATATTAGCATTCAAGAGAGAGTGAAAGAAAGATATACTAACCTGATTACCCTTTGAAATATCAGGTGGAAACCAATTAAAGGGGGAGACACTTTACCGAATCCAGGTTTCAATTTCCAAACGGCTTCCATGTTCAGTTTTTCAAGAAAGATAAACAGAACGAAGATCCAAAATATGAATTAGCTACTTATCCCAAAGAGAAATGAAGATACTACTGCAGTTCTCACATATGACTTGCACCTCGTCGTTGCAGTTTCTAGTTTTCTATCAGCTTTCATTCGAATAAAGGGACGACTAGAGTTACTCCCTGTGATTATCTTTGTGTTTTATGTTGGTATGTATGTTTTCTTCTATTGGATTGTAACTCCTCTATGGAGAATCATTGCTGACACACATATTGTCGGGCATATGTGTTTAAGAACTTTGTCATTAATGGAGTACTAAGATAAGAGTGTCAGTCCTTTATTTCCACTATTCTACCCTCATAAACATATACATACCTTAATAGCAAACAATGAATACGCTCTAAAACGAAGATTGACACTCGTCATCAGGTGATATTAGCACTAAATAAAAACGAAGCAAGAGTGAAAGTAGGAATAAGTTAACAGACATTACTAGCTCCATCCCTCTATCCCCTTCTCTTAGAACGCAGATGTTTATGGTGCATATCATCCGATGTAGCATGCCCGTGCTTGATCACCACCTTTGAGGTTCCATCACCATATAGTGGGTGCATGTTACTTGATCCCTTAAGTCGGCCATGTTTATGCTTGTCTGTATGAGTGTGTCTATGCTCTTGATCGATAACTCTTTGTCTTTTATGATGACCGTCTGTATGATGATGTTTCGGTTTCTTCTTATGATGTTTATTATGATGGTTAGCAACTGGCGCATGATGATGTTTTCTCATGTGTCGGAGTTTCCGTTCTTCATCCCAAAAATGATCTTCCCACCAGTCATAAATAGGATCAAAAAGACCGTTTTCGTGTAGCAGCCAAACTAGGAGGATCACTAAACGCATAAAAGCGAGAAACAAAAGTCATTTTCAAAGCCGCATTACTGACTCTCCAAAAAAATTGAAGTATAATTATAAAGAAAATTCATCATAATAGCCACATAATTTACGGTGTTTTGACAAAATGCTATAAAAAAATTGTTTACACCCAATCACTACCAATTTCTCATCTTATTTTGCAAATACCTTACATTAGTGAAAAAAGTGTATCTTTTTTGGCCTAATTTCACCAAAAGAAAAAGTCAAGAGTCTGCAAAAAAGTCAAGTTACAACATATTGTCAAAATTTGCAGAAAGAAGTTCCAAAAAAAAGTTTTGCTATATTGGTGGTCATTTTGGTCAAAACAAAAAATTTTATAACAATTTGTTAGAAAACCATATGTGATTTGGCTATTTTGATGAATTTCCGTAACTAGAGAAAGTACTAATAGTTTACCTGTAGGGAATATTCCCAAAAATAGACCAAACATCAGCACCCAGCTCATACAGAGATAATGTATGTGGCAACGGAAGTCGAAGAAACTTGAGCATTTCGCTCTGTTGTCATAAAGCATTTCAATTTAGTTAAATGTTTGAGAAAATCCAAACGAAATTTTTTATCCAATGTTTAACATAGACAGATGGATATATGACACAATAACCTGCAACTTTTTCCAGTGATGAAGTCAACCATACCCTCCCAAAACGCATGCCACCATTCCTCAATCGATTCAAAGAAGCCTTTTGTGCCACCATCCTTTACTGGTTCAAATGCTGTCTGTGATAAAAGTAAAATATGTAACTTAATTAAATAATGTATAATAACTATGATAAAAAACTGAAAAAAAGTTGCCAAGTGTTTGCCATACTTGTGTTCCATTGTCCAAAACAGTGGCTGTTGTTGTGAATTGGCATTCGGCTCTATCAATTTCATGAAAATCAGAATCTTTTAATATAGCTGCAATGACATATTTATATATCCAATTAGTTAAGACGCACATTTCTTAATAAAACTAATATATGATCATTATCACGTACCATGACACACATATTTTGCAGCCTGATCATTTGTTGGGTACAATCTATAATATCGGGTTACAACTTCTTTTGGCTTCATAATAAAAAATTGTTCCTGCAGCAAAGTGTATAAAAACTTTATTTCTCCTCTCTCCAAAACTTTCTAAAATTAAGGGAAAATATTTCATATGAAGTAAGATTAATGATTCAATCCAATGCATACCTCCATTAGGTCGATACCTACAGAACAATCAAACTGCAACAAAAAACAGGAAAAAATAGTTACTAGTAAGTATAATTGCATATACAGTTCAATATATACTTCAGATCAGCAGAAATTTAATTCGTAAATGCTATAAGCTTCGCTAAAACTACCGTTAAGCTGTATGAAGCTTCCACTTCACCAGTGTTGGTAGATGCGATTGTGGCAGTTCCATACTGAGTGAGGGCTTGAAACGTGGGAACCGTGATGCTAACAATTCTTCCGGGACTCCTGCAGCAAAAAATAATAATATATGAATTAACAAATTTAATTCTTCTAATTTTATACAGTACATGTTTATGGAATTTAGTCACTTTAAAAAACTGTACCAACCTTTGATAGACAAATTCTATATCGTCAGCACTCAGTTCTACTAGAAGATTTGAAGTTAGACCTTCAGGTATTCCTATCGAAAATGACTGGATTCCTGCATTCTGTATACAATGACCGATGATACAAAAACTGCATATAGGCATAAATCACGTTATAGTATTATTTAGAATCATGGCTACTAACTGGATGCTGATTTATCCTTTCAAATCTTCCTTGCAGACCATAAAGAGGAACCTGGTTTCTTTGGATCCTATTCTGATCAGCCTATAACATCAAATAGAAAGTCCCGATGATTTTTTTTTTTTTTTTTTTTTTCTTAATAAACAAAGTACGTGATAATGTGGCGTGTTTAAATGCATTTACTTACTTCCCAGAAGTTCCACAGCTGATTATGCAGACAACTATACCGTGGTGAGGAGCAAAAATCTGGTTGACCATTGAAAGCTTGATAGCTGACACCAATTTTATTACATTCCATACCATCTAACGTGAACCTCACTCGTTCAAGCAGCATCCACTTCGAATAATCTGTTCCTAAATCTTTTGGTTGTCCTGGGCCACCCTTTAAAAGACCAACATAAACTTTCATTTGTCCCATTATAGTTATTGTAACTGTTTTTTATACGTCTGAGGCATTAAAAGATGGCTTTGTCTCCCATTTGGGTCATTTTTTAACCCGTAATCTTATCGTGATTGTGTTGAAGTAAACATTATATATAGATATAACATTTACTATACAAAAGTGACTAGTTCTCAAATATTAAAACAGGTTATAAAATGACACACAGGACACAAAACGATCATTAAATGACATAAATGTACAGAAAAAAAGTAACTATGACAGGAAATTCAGTGGTATAACGAGTGAAAACTAAGGTTATAATATATTCTACATCGGTCATAAAAGTATTATTTATAGATGGCTAAAATAGTGATGTGAGTAAAAGAACCTGTCTCGGAATAACAAGAAAGAAGTCTTCAAAAGAAGGTATGTCAGTGTATCCAAAATATTCCCCAATGAGGCTAACTCGCAGAAAGTTATCAGCTGATGCGGCTGCTCGATTTTGAGGACCAATAATCACTTCCTACGGATATACAACCATAATAACAGCAAATAAGACAATCAAACCTAAGTATAACTAAATATGTACCACTTAATTTACCCGTGACCAAAGAAAGGATTTTTTTTTTTTTTTTTTTTCTCAATAATGTAGGTTTTACAGAACATGACAGCAATCAAATTAAGATGGAAAACATATCAAATTCAATCATAGTTAACTTGAAGATTGTTACAAATGGCTTACAGAAGTTTCCGATCCTTTTTTGAGTACCACCCGAATGCTGAACCCAAGTGAATGCGTGCCAATGCCAAACACATGGAACCTAGATAGACATCAGAAAGCCAGTTTTAGAATTGGATACAATCTTTTGGCAATAAAGTATTGATAAGAGTTCCTAAAACAGAAAGCCGGAAAATATATGAACCTAGATATTAAAAATTATATGTTGAATGGTTTTTAATAAACGTATAAAAAAAGAAAAGACTCTTTTGAAGACGTTGAACAAGCTATCTAGAGAATGTCAAAGTCCATACCATTCACCAGTAAAACGTAGGCAGTGTGCAGTGTTCCGCTTTCCTTTCCTCATCTTATCAACTGATTAAAAAATTGATTATCGGAAAAAGAATATGTATGTGATTAATAGAAAAGGTAACCAATCTGACAGCACTTACAAAAATTTCCACATGATGAAGGCACCCGACGCCAGTTCCCACAAGGACAGCAAATTGGCTAGAACATGAAGTGTCAAAGAAGATTTTTATATAATATGAACACATAATTACAACAACAGCAATACCCAATCCCGTCAACATATTAATAAATGGTGAAAGCAGGCCATGAGATAAAACTAAGACGTATCAAGATTATTATGGAAGCAAAATCGTTATCATCCAACTTCATGTATATTTTTACTAATATATGTTCTACATATAAATGGTACAATGAGGCTAAACTCCGTGAAATATTACCTGAGTATGCTCAATAACACGTCCGTAGCCATCTCGCAACCTATGGGTTACACACAAAGTTATACTTGAGATTTACAGTTTTGAACGACAAAAGAAGCTTTATACAGAAACATAGTCCCAAAAGAGTTTTATCTAGTTATCACTTATCAGCAATTTTCAGTGAAGTTAAACACTCGAGATTTGTGATTTTTCAAATCAGGCTAATAAAGTATAAATTTAAAAGACGGTGATACATTTGAGCAATGATGATTCTTGCCTCTCACACTCAGCTCCCACAATATTTGCACCAGCATTAGAATCACACTTGCGAGTCTGATGATAAAACTCTTCAGGTCTATAACAAACGTCCTGAAAAAAATAGTAGAACTATTATAGAGCAGATAATAGACTAATAGTTATAACCTTCATCAAACAAGAAACATCCAAAATAAGGTTTCGGACCCAGATGGTGCGCTATCTATTCCAAGGCCAAGTTATAACTTGCTTTTCGTTATAAAGTTGTGGAATTTGATGATTTTAATTTGGTGATGTTAGATATGACATGAATTTATTCCAACATCAAGTAGTACGTGTTTTCGGTTGGTTCTTAAGTTAGGAGCTGCTCCCATGAGAGAATCAGTAAGTTAATCAAACGATAGTGTATATAGCATTCTACTACTTTTGATACCGAAATAGGTGATTGGGCCAAGATTGCATACGATACACAATAGTCTACTCGACGACTCATCCCTTTCACTTAGAACTATTGGGTATATATGGAACATAGCTCAAAGTCTAGAAGTTGGTTATTTGGTTGTTCGGACCATAGAATGTTTTGTGTGGCGCGTTGAATATTACTGAAATCGTCTCTTTTTGGAAACTAGCTAATTGTATAAATGATCCAGAGAAGGAATATTCGTTGCATAAATGGTGTTGCATAAATGGTCCCTCTCGGGACCATTTTATGCAATAAGTTTTCAACGAATATTCCCTCACAGGACCGTTTATACAATTAGTTTCCACAAAGAGACGATTTCAGTAATTTTGAACACACCACATGGGCCATTTTTGCTCTAATATATATAAAACAAAAATGCATACTCGAATATAAGTCAAGTGATACTCAGCATAAGCAGCCGATTTATTAATCGTAATTTGTGGCGGATCACGGAGTGTTTTCATGTTATCACTTGAATTCTCCTCAACCTCGTCAACTTCCGCAACAATCGACGCTTCTCCACCGCTCTTAAAAAACAAACACGAAAACAATAAATTTAAGTATCTAATTTATGTAGTTACGCGAATAAATAAATAAACGAACAGATTTGGTCACGTACTGATTCGCTAGGAACTGACATGTCGATAACGATTTTTTGAGTACAGTTGAGAGGAGCGTTGAGGTTATCCCTTTGGCATTTCTGGAGCTTCGATTTCGAGAGGATTTGTACGCCGCCGTTTACGATGTGGTTAGTGAGGATTATGGAGATGAGTATGAGAGGTTTCATTTTTATGTGTTTGTGTCGTGTGTTTTTTGTGTTAAGATGAAAAAAAGAAGTGGGATTCATATGGCGGGAAATAACTGTCAAAGGTTTTCAAAAACATAAGTCAAGAAGTGATTGTACACTACGCATCGTACGTTGTACGTTACTCATTCGTCAAGAGTCTATATGGGCCTGGTGCAGTATTGCAAACCTATTTTTTATTTATTTTATTCTTTTTGCTGTCTTGAAAAGGCAAAATTAATAAAGAAAAAAATTACAAAATCAGGGCGCATCACTGCTTTACTAATAAGAGGTATGTTTTCACGGGGTATGGTTGGCGCAAGGCGCTGGGGTTAGGGCTTTTATTTTAAGCCGAAGTTGAAATTTGTATTTTGTAGACTTGTTTGGCAAATGGGCTGGGGCTGGGGCTTATTATTGCAAAATGACTAAAAAGGTTATAATTAAATGAGTTTTATGGTATATGTTAGATATTTTTGTGGGTAAATATGTAATTAATGGTTCATAAGCCCCGGGCTAAAGTTTTTAGCCCCTTTTATGAGGCTAAAGTTTTAAGCCCCTTTTAGGGGCTTATGATTTCATAAGCCCGCATGATAAACGAGACTTATTTTATAAATCGGCTTATTTTAGAAGCCCAAACCCCATAAGCCCCTCCATAAGCCCTCCCCAAACACACTATTATGAAAAAATTATGCTTATTTTTTCAAAAAATAAGGTATTTAAAAGATAATTTTTATTTGGCAGAACTTATAAGAGATTAACAAAAAAATAATTTTTTATAATCTCTAAAAATAAAATGTTACTTCATGTAGCTTATAAAAATAATTTATTTTTATAATTTTTTTCAGCAACAACACCAGCATCAGCATCAGTAGAGGTGTAGACGAGCCGAGTACTGCCAAGCTCGAGCTCGTCTCGAATACCAAAACTCGAGTTTGTCGTTCGAGCTTTGTATTTCGAGCTCGAGCTCGACTCGGGATATAAAACTCGAGCTCGATTATTTCTACATTCATGCTCGAACTCGATAAATACTCAGTATATCAAGCTCGGCTCGACTCGATTTCTATGAAAATTAAGTAAATGTATTTATATAAAAGGGTAAATGTGTAATTTAATTGAAGCTCGATAAAGCTCGCGAGCTTCACGAGGCGAGTATTTTGGAGCTCGAACTCGACTCGGAAATGTAATAGCTCGAACTCGAGCTCGACTCGTTTAAATCGAGTTGATTTCGAGTAGTTTACGATTCGATCTCGAATAACTCACGAGTTGTCTCGTCTCGTTTACACCCCTAAGCACCAGCACCTGCACAATTTATTTTTGTCAAAAATAAAGGGCTTATCGGGCAGTATCAGTTGAAGTCAACAAAAAAGTAAAGTCTTCCCCGAATGGCCCAATCCACATTTTCCTTGAATTACGTTATTTACGTTAGAAAAGATCGAAAAACTAAAAAGTAAAATAAAATACAAAAGAGAAATGATAGAGGGGCCTAAACTTAGGCCTAATTTTAGGCCTAAAAACTAGTGGCATCATCTTGATGGCTACAGATAGGGACCCACTTATTTTACAACCATCAGGATGATGACATTTGTCTTTAGGCCTAAAATTAGGCATAAGTTTAGGTCCCCTTATCATTTCTCAATACAAAAATATAAAAATGTGTGAATCTATACAATTGTTTTGGATTAAAGATCAGGACAAAATATTATTTACATACCAAATGATCAATCTCCATCATCCATTTTTATTTGCCAACAATTTAAAAAACTCACTTTCATACTCTTTTTTCAAATATTAATAACTTTCAAACCGTTAATCGTTAAGCGAAAAAAAATATCATTGCGACGAGCATTTAATTGTCTTTCTATAGATAGGCACTTTGATATACTTTCGACAAAAAAAAAATCGTATTTTTCAAGTTTTTTTTTTCCAAGTTTTTTCACTTTTTTACGTTACTGAAATTTGCATTAAAAAATCATATATGATTAAACACTAATTTGAATATCACATGTGATATTAGTGTTATATCATATATGATATTAGTGTTATATCATATATGATATGTAATATCACATGTGATATTAGTGTAATATCACATATGATATATCATATCACATGTGATATCACATATCATATAGGATTTAACACTAATATAACATGTGATATTCAAATTAGTGTTTAATCATATATGATTTTTTTCATGCAAATTTCAAGTAACGTAAAAAAAGACGAAAAAACGTGAAAAAAACGATTTTTTTTTCTTTTTTCGAAAGTATATCAAAGTGCCCGTCTATAGAAAGATAATTAAATGCTCTTCGCGACGGTGTAAATATTTTCACTTAACGATTAACGGTTTAAGAGATATTTAAATTATAAAAAATATGTGAAATAATAAAATGTTTTTAATCTCAGTAATTGATTTTTTTTTTAGATAGATGGTGGAGATGAGTCACTTGATATGTAAGAAAAGTTTGGTATGTAAAATAAATTTCCTTATTGTTTTGAAGTGTATTATTATGGTAATGTTATAAAGTTTGACAAAAAAAATAATTAAAGATAAAATGTACATAACATAAAACTATTAGAAAAAAACTGTGTTTTCTCGTCAATAGGGGACAGAGAATCAATTAGAGAGATAGAGGGTGGCAATGACAGCACTCTTATTTATATAATATTGCCTCAAATAGTCAAACCATATAAAGAATTGCAAAAATAAAAAATGAGAAATTCTACGTCCACTAAAAGTTTATAAAAAATTGTTCATATAATGGTATGGCAAGTGAATTGGACCAATCATGTTGTATGTGATGTTTTCCATTTCATACTTTTCACCCACTATATTCACGTGACAAATGTGTACGTGTGCGGATTTTGTTTTGTAAATATTTTGTTGAACTAGCATTTAGTTGTGTATGAATTGGCTATTGTTCAATTGAAAAAATGGACGGAATCATAACTAAAAATAACCAGATGCATTTATAAAATTCTAAATAAGACTAAAAATATAATTTTGGGACCAGACGCATGTTTGAAATTTGAAAAGAATTGGCACAACGTCGCAAAAATTCATAGGTGTCCTAGAACCCACCCTAATTGAAAAATCCACGTGGAGCAACAAAGCTAGAAAAAAGAAAAGAAAAGAAAAAAAGCAAACCGAAGAATGTAATGCGCAAGTCTGGTTCGTATGAAATTATGAATTGTTAGTGAGATTGGTTTTACTTTGTTATACATTCACTTACGAAAATATTCTTATAAAAACGCATTTGTGATACCAACTTGGTGGTTATGATTTTTTAATCACATCATTATCCACGATGTTGCTACCAAAATACCAGGCCAGGTCTCACTGATTCGAGACATGCTCTACCTGAACTAAAACTTAATCCGAGATGCGGTAACACTAAGAAGAGAGATAATCCAAAAGCAATGTGGTCATCGATGTTCGAGTTAGTAAATAGATTGGTGGTGTAAATTATTGAAAGTGTAAATTACAATGTCCACTGTATAAAGAGTTGTATGCGCTATGAGAACAAGATCATCTCACTTTGTCGTCCATCCGATCCCTTTAAAAACACCATATCGACCCATTAACCCACCAATTGGTCAAAATTGTCATCTTTACAGATGTGACAACTTCAACTTTCTTTATATATATAGGAGATAGAAACCATGCCAAAATGAAAGAAAAAGAAAACATGTAAGTGATGCACATGCTGCAGAAATACAAGCGCGAAGGAGATTTAAAGTACAACATTTTTTTGAGATTTCTAAAGGAGGTCTGTACGACATGAGTCTAAAAAAAACATTTAAACATATCTGATCTTTAACATAATCTTCTAAACTTTGCATTATGCACCCAACCATGTGGATTACTTACTTTCTTAGGGTTCTTGTAGTATAGCTTCTAAAAGACTTAACTTATCAACTTCTTTGAAATCTAAGAACAGTCCTGCCTGTACTTTCAGACACTTCATATAGCTAACGACGGGGGACCACTGGGCGGTCTTCCACCATTTCATACTGAACAACAAAGTTCTCCTACAATTCAAGTTAAACAACAATCAAACTTGGCATAATTCAAGAATGTAATAGCATGCGTATATACACGTGTGTGGGGCTGCACCGACAACACATGGTCCGGTTCCCAGTCCCTGTATTTTAATAAAGGGCACAACTAATACTTTTCTTTTCAAAATCAACATATTAGGGACTACAGTTTCAAGAATAAAGTGTTTTAACTTTTTAAGTCCCAAATATACCTTAGCTGCTCATGTGGCAAAATAACCCTTTAATGCCGTAGCATGAAGGTGTGGACTCTAATGTGGTTGTAAAATGCAAGTGTCGACCCTCGATTCTATTTTTCTTAGTTTTTGACAAGACGAAACAATTAGACGATTTTTCTCAGGAAATCATAAAAAGTGTAATCGAACTTCTCGAAGAATAACACAAAAACAATAGCGATAAAAATTTAGACTGTTTATTTCCTAACCAACCATTTATTGCTCGTTCTTTGGTTCCAAAAAAAATCAGCTTTTGGTTTAGATAGCGTACATTCTGAACCAAACACACGCTCCTAGAGATTATGACGCTCCTACTTTCTTAAAACATTTCCATCGCAGAATACAATAGAAGAGACAATCTTATGCATATGAATTATGATGTTGAAATAATAATGCAGAAATTTAATAATACGAACCTTTCGAACAGTTTCCCAGGTGTTGGGATCGAAACAGTAGTAACAACCTCTCTCATAAGTGCTTGTCTTAACTAGCAGTTCCATGTTTGGAGCCCTCGAAAACCACAGACGTAGTTCTCGGTGGTAAAACCATCCTCTGTTGTGCCTGCAACACAATGTCAAGAGACAACGTATCAAAATCAGCAATAACTTCACATATATCACTTATCAGGGGAATGCCTCAAATCATATCAAACCAATTTCCAGAGGTGGAGTTCGACTCATTTACATGATTACAAATGAGTTCATACGTGTTGTAACTATTTCACACATAAATAAACCAATTGAGCTAAAGGAGAATGTGCCAACTAGGTTGAAAGTCCCCTGAAGTTTAACTTTAATGCATAGAACCTCATATTTACATTATCTTGGTAAAGGTATTGTTTGCAGCATCATAATCAACACATTAATTATTTACATATAAATGATAATGAACAAAAATTAGTGTTTGTGGGTCAAGCCAACCCAGGTCGGGCCCCTGTTGACTAGTACTATAATATGGCTCGTTTCAACTATCCAGCCTTTTTTTATCTGTTACAACCAACTCTTAAGATGGTTTCAGGTGAGTGTTGATTTTGATAATTTCTACTGTTCAACCCCATTGCAAAATCAGTAGATTAAACTAAACAGTTGCTTCGCAGAAGATCTAGAAGCATAAGTTACATATAAACAGAAAAAGAGCCATTTAAGGTACGACCTTCGGACTTTCAGAGCATAAATGAGTAGCATTCTTCTATGTTTTTTCACTTACTATTTTAAGTATGAGGTGCCTCGAAAGGGTTAATTGCAACTTTTCCTATCTATCTGAAGATCATTTGGATGATGAGCCATACAATGATACAATGGTCATTCCAACCAATCAGCAAAAAGTTGGGTACGCCCAAAGTCCTACTAACTTTGGCGTTTATTACTCTCATACAGCAAACAGAAGCAAGGAGATATAAATATAGAACTGCTCAATGGAGGATGGATGAAAATGTTATAAACGGATGGAACCTAATTCCCAAGTAATTTGATCAACTAAAAGAGCCATGATTGGTTCGTTCATTTGATTGAAAGTGACTAGTCTTCAGCAAATTAAAATATATGACTCATATGTAGTACACATTTACACTTGGGTAAGGCATTCATCAGGCAGCAATTTGCACAAGCATTTGTTTAGCTTTTGTGTAGCAACTCTTTTTGATCAATTATAAACACAGAAGAGACATGTGGAATATAAAATACTTGAAAGAGGTGAATACATACAGTTCATTTGCTGCAAACAACTGGGCCTCGTCCTTTGGCATGCTGTCAGATTTACAAAAATGATAATTGTCAGAAAGAATACAGCAAAAGAAACTTTCTGAAGAAGAGAGAGAGTCACCTATAGAAAATATAAAACAAAGTCTCCGGAGAAAATCTTGAGAAGCTATCTTGCTGCATCAAACAACAAACTATGATAACCATAACTAAATTATACCAATAATAATCTAATTTAGATGAATAAAAAACATAGAAGGTCTTATGTATTAAAATTGCATTTGACGACCTTCAACGCATTTGACCCAATTTCATAAAGCTATTTTTACCCGTTTAAACCTTTGCTAGTATATGAGTCAAAAAGGCTGTTTGGATAATGGATCAGGTTTGTCAAACATAATTCATCCTAAATACCTATTTTGTCAATTATGTTTACAATAATTTCATATTATCTTTTATTTGATATACACTTTGGATCACCTTCAACCGATTTTCGAACAAGCAATTTTCTTAACTTAACCCGTCATAAAAAACTTAGTCCGAATTGACTGGTTCATAAGTATATGGGTGAAAAATGTCACATCTACTTTTTATATCAAAGAAAAGTTCACAAGGCAAAAAAAGCTCACATTTAGGGGAGCTGGTGTTTTTGAATTAAAACACTCAGGAATCACATAATGAGGCTCTCCCTTTGCAGATTCATCAGACCATGGAGATGAAAACTTCTTATACAGATTGTCAGGCGAATTCAAGTTTAGACCAAGTGTCATCAGATCAATACCCAAAGCAAGAGGGGTCAAATCAGGATTGTTCATCCTTATGACATTCAATAGACCTAGCAATCCAAATCTGTCAGCAACGGGTTGAGGTGTTTGAGGGGACTTCATATCTTGGTCCCTAAATGGGCTAGTGAGGCGTATCTGCGACTGTTTCTGAAAATGTTGATACTGCTGCATCAGTTGATCATAGGTTCCTCCACCTGATACTGTGTTTGACATGTTTACTGGCCTTGATCCAGTGGCAAGCATCCCCGAGTTTCTTGCCTAAAGAAAGTCATATGCCATGCCTTTAGATAACTTCAAAATGTCTATAAAGAGTAACACTACATTATCAAGTTTAGATAGAAAATAAATAATGAGAAACCTGTGTTCTCGAGATGAGAAGAAAGGAGAAGAAAGTGTAATGTTTGAAAAAGAAGATTTGTGTCTCTAAAAATGAAAGAAAGGGAACATGAGTTGTCGATATTCAGTTTAGATATTGTAAAAAAAACTGCGTTACTTTAGGTAGCAGGGTAGTTTGGTCACTAAAAATATCTCTTTTTTTTCTTCCTCTCCATATCCGTCCCAATCATTTATTTTTTCATAAAAGAGCTCAAGAATACACCTTAAGGATCAAAATCGTACAAAGTTATGACATGCAAATATGAATTTTTTTAATAATATACACTTGCAAGGGAGTATACACCACCTCAGAACCATGAAAATGGAGATCTTGACTGTTTGGAGGAAGGTATGAAGCACCAACGTTGATTGGAGCATGCTGCTGTTGTTGATGTGATGCATATGCACTTCCTAAGCTGAATACAGACGATCTTCCAACCTGAAAGCCAAGAAAACGGTAGTCATTTGTTGGTTGGTCTATGAGAAACTTTCTGCAGTATTAATTTTCAATAAAATTGAGGGGCTGGAGGTGTACCGGCAAATGTTGCTGGGATTGCATCCCAGACACAACATTGTCGCGAAGCTGTTCCTTCTGATGCATATTAACTTGAAAGTCGTTACCACCTGTTATAGAAAAAAATGGTTGTGATCGTTAACAAGTACAATTTGCCTTATGTGACACAATCACACAACAAGATAAAAGTAATGCAATTTGATGAAATAAGAAAATGACTATTTTTAAGATTGATGTTTGACTTCTTATCATAATTATATTATCGATGTCAAAAGAATTCCACCGAGTATGGCAGCTACAATATAATAATACTTTTAGATTTTTAATAACAGGGCAACATGCTGGTAAACGTAAAAAAGAATGTCATTATTCCCTGTTAAGTATAAATGCTTGATTCTTGATCAAACTGGAGTTGTCCACTTTGACCCATAAATTAATCAATAGGTTGATCCGAGGTTATTATTTTTCTCTAATGGGTCATCAAACAGGTAAAATCAAAAAAGTTGGCTAGCCCAACGTGTATTTTTAATGCAGAAAACCTCCTAAATCATCTTATTCTAATAATTAGATTGTTATTCAAATAATATAACTATTTCCGGATAAACCGGACCCATTTAGACGTTACCAAAATTTACCAATTTTGACCCCTTACCCTACCCACCTATTTTGACAGACCTAACTGATACTGCTACTTATCCTTAAAGACTAATATTTATCTGATGCCTTAAAAGAGCCAACTAACTTTGAAAACAAATTAATAAATGCCGATGCATTCCTATAGCAACAATATCCAAAGATACGTGAAGATATCAATTTATTAATCATTAAAAAGAGGCAAAAAAAAATGCACTCAAATTTCCAAATTAGGGGAAACCGAATCTGGAAAATGAGATAGAAGCTTCATACATAAGATTTACGAAATAGAATTTGATATTCTAATTCTGATTATACAATACTAAACATACCTCCCATGGATTAATGAGATAAAGAACAATATTACTTTGAAACTGATAGATTAGATCGGTAGCCAGACAACGAAAAATGGTTTACAAAAATTAAGGCTTTAATTTTTCCGTCGCGCAACTACTTTTACAGTAGAATGAAAAATATGGGCATTGATATCTCCGTTCGCTCAGCTCTTCGGCTCTCTTCACTCTTCATTTCTAATCCTCCATAAGGCAAATCAAATAAACATAAATGTAATGGAAGAATCTTGGATTATTGTTTTCCCCAAATGGAGTTTTAGATGAGGAAGATAAAGTGAGCCTTTAAGGGGAAAAGAAGAGAGGATCAAAAAACTTTCTGAGACGGTCGGTCCAGTTGGTAGATTTAGGAGGTTTCTCTTATATTCATACACGTGGATTATTCGAGTGTCGGTACGTGTTGGAGCTTTCTATCTACACGTAAGGCTCTGCCAGATAATCACATTGACCAGGGATGTACTGTCCTTATTAAAAGGATTAGTCTACTTTAACTGAGTTTTTCATTTAATGTATTTGCATTATATTACTAAAAAAAATTATATTTCATTATATGTTCCCGTACATTTTCTGATTGATAATACTGTTTAATACCTTCAAGTCTTCAAACTAGCCAATGATCCATCTGATCACCTACTTAATTACTACAGAGAAATGATTGGCACGACTAAATATATGCCTAAACTTGTGCCTAAATATGCATGTTATTAGTTTACTGGTCTGTGAGAAATTGGGCCCTCTGTTTATTGACATGTAGTTTTAGGCATAAGTTTAGTCATATATTTAGTCATGTCAATCATTTCTCATTACTATACTGTTTTGCTTCTGACACTATAATAATACTGTACTTACACAATACTATTGTTAACCTAAAGGTCTCCTAGCTTTCTGATATCAACTAAAAGAGCAATCGTATGGGCTGAGAAAAACAAATATTAACTGCAAAACCTAGTACTGAATGAGCTGTCAGTTACAACTCTTAATATTGCAACAAATCCAACAAGAGAAATAGATTATTGTGCAGGTTTTTTTAGATATGAACTTCTGAACAAACATATTAGATGGAGCACTTTCTATATGTGTTAGCAGGCTAAAGATACATAACTCGATGCTCTTATGATTACTAGGCCCCTAATGGAAATAGATGGGTCACAGACGTCACAGTAACATTAAGAGCATTCACACCCTAAAAATAGATTGTTGCGTACCAAGAGTTGCTTGACTCGGGATACAAACAAATGAGATATTATGTATACTAACAGAAGATTGCGATTAAGTTCACACCGTTTACAAAGAAGTAACTAAATCATCAAAGAAAAAGAAAAACCCTATCATTGGCATACTACCTAGCTTGGATCAGATTTATGAGCATCTACAACATAATCGACATCAGCCTACCAGAAAGAAAATCAAAAAGAAGGCACCAAGTCCAATATAATACATAATCCTCGCGACTCTTTTGCATGTACTCGGGATATAAAGAGCAAAACTGAAACAATTTACTTGACAAGAACATAAGAACGTCAGTGAAGATGACTAGTGTACCTTTATATCCAGGTAAAGCAGGAAAATCTTCGTTTTGGATGCTGAATTCTTGGTTTTGTTGCATAAAACCAAGATTTTGCCGGCGTGCCAACCCCCCTGCACAGTGATGAGCAAATACATTACTGTAGTGGCCTACTCAAAACAAGAAAAAAAGTAACTCGTTAAATAGTTCAGTCGATATATTACCTAGTTGTCTTTGAGAGCCACCAGCAGAGCTAAGATGCCCACTTAACTGAGGAAAATCGTTCATGTCAAAAGAATGATCACGATTTAGCTCACTTAACAAAGCCATTGAGTTTATATGACTATTCCCTGCTTGAAATTGATTTTGTGAGAGTGGCCCGCCAGCACCAGAATAAGAATTTCCAAGAAGAGATGCCATCTGGGGTCCTGAAGTTCCCGGAGTCATTCAAACAACACACGAGTTACTATTGGTAGAATATGTAACACACACGTACTGCAAACAATGTAGTAAGACTGGATATTCCAAATGTTCAAATGATGGTTACATAAAAAAACCATTTAAATAAACAAATCTTCGTAACAATTTAGAAAAGCCAAAAATATTGAAAAATGCTATGATCTAGTATTACCAGTTAGATTTAAGCGAGAAGCAACCCCAGGCATATTCAGTCCACCAGAGCTTAAACTTCTTCCGATGTTTCCACCATTAACAAGGTTATTCATCGCCATTGAGCTTATAATTTGTTCTCTGTTACCTATACCTTGAGCTATACCTGACCCTGAAATATCACTCTAGCGCATATGAGGAAGTGTATAAAGGACTTAAATTCATTGCAACACCAAATGCAAGAAAAAAATTAAAAAATAAAAAATAAAACAATAGTTATTTACTTAAACTGATACAACACCGTACCTCCATTGTTTGTCATTCCTGACAGTCCAAGCGAGCTGGCAGCAGATTGCTTCATTCAAAACGAGAGCACACATGAAAGTTAGCACAATCACATCAATAAGAAAATTAAAACAAGATATTTTAGTAAACAGAGTATGAGAAGAGATTTCCAATGTTACATGCGGTTACAGAGGTGTGATTTGGGTTGGTTCCGTCATAAATCAAATTTATGAAATATTAGCATACAAAAGAGTGGATGGGATGACAGAAATTTACCTCCCTTTAATACTTCAATATATCAAAGCGGCATTTTACAAAATTTAGCAAAAATAATTACACGCACAATTGAACAACATGTCGTATATTCCAATCTTATTTTCACACATTACAAAATGCACAATAAACGGTGATAAATACTTGACAAATGTGTTTAAATCTAATAATACCTGAGAAAGTCCAACGGGAAGATTATTTACTGCATATCGTCCGTTAGATATACTTCCTGCAGGCGGTTGTACACCATTCAAAGGACCATTTAATCCCGCATTTCTAGATGTGTATGCCCCAGGCATACTAGGAATGTTATAGTTCCCATTTATGCTTCGCAACCCTAGTACATCTTTACCAAGTTAGTATAAAGATAAAACATACGAATTGAACGAGTAAAGTGTTTAGGATTTAAACTAGACCGCACCTATTGCATCATTGTGATTCATATCACCAGCAGAGGAACCTAACTGAGAAGAAAACGCTGTAGTATAAGCTCTTCCAGTGGCGTCTGGAAATGTTGATGATGAGCTATTCACACCCGACTGCAAACCAATAATCATACCAATTCAAACTTAACAAAAATTTCAATAATGAAGCCGGAGTGGCATTTTGAATTAGACGCCAGTTTGTCCAATTACGATATAGTAATTGAGTTGAGTTTTAGGAAAAGATGTTACATTAAGTATTCCGGACATTGTGGAGGAAAGATCAGACAAATAGCATCAAAGCCTTCCTCTTTTGGGCGTTACTTTGGCAACACTATCTCTGTAATAAGAAAAGGTGTATACAAGAACTATAAAATTTGTGGTAGAATACGCTATTTTAATGAGTACACATCTAAAAGTACTAGCACAAATTCACAAATATTCTGTAACTCTATTGGTTGATTTAACACTGATGATTGATACTTCATGTCCTTACTACGGGCCATTTTGTTTCTTCATTGCGTATGACAGATAAGAATATAGTCGGGTAAAAAAGTAACTAGAGTTCGTAATTTCAAATTAAGTAAAAGCAAAAGTCTTGAGAACGTAAGCACCAAAGAAACAATACCAAATTTGAAGGCCCGTGAGGATTACAAAACTGTTTACGTTACCAAGTGTTGCAACTTGCATGTTTTTTCTTAATGACATAAACGACAAACACTGTCTCCTGAATTATGCATTCAAGGATCCATTGATCAATTTCAAGTGACAGTCTATCATCTTAAATGTACAACTTTCCAAATTTAAAAAGATACGTTCCGAACTTCTATAAAGTTTTCCCTTGCTTTTACAAAATTTAGTAACCTTAAAAGTAACTTGAGCCACAGACGAGTTAACGATAAAACAGTGTTTCACTATTCACTGCTTAAAAGTAAGACAAACTTCCACAGAACGTGCATTATTCAACTATTTCCAGCTAAAAAAAATCGCGTAAATGCACTAAATGTAAAATTTATACAAATCATAACTAGACTTCATTAAAATGCATTAAAACGCAATATCGTCAAAAACCATCACACATTGTTAACCAAAAACGATCCACATTTTCATTTTATCTAACCAAATAAACAAAAATAATACCATATCCGTTACAAGAGTTTCACTCGTACTTTAAATCAAACTCCTTTCTTTAAATTCACAAAAACCACAACAACAAAAGAACAAAAAATAACATTTAATCAAATTTTTATAAAAAAATAACAACAAAAATTATATCCGATTTACGTCTCGACAAAACAAACACAAAACCTAACTTACATTACACACATTCATCACCACAACAAAAAACTAAACCTAACAATCATCAACAAATTCATCATTCAATCAAATTAATCAAAAAATACAATCATATATAGAAACTAAACCCTAAAAACAACAAAGGTGAATTCTGATCGATTTTTAATTGATTTTTGGACGAAATTAAGCAAAATTTGGGTTAAAACTGTATGTGACACGTGTGATTGGGTGAGATTACGAGATGAGATATTTATACCGAGATTGTGATTGATTGGGTAGGTGATCGGTGATTTTAAATAGTGGCGATCGTCTTCTTTGTTATTTGTTGTTGAAGGTGTGAGTGTGTGTCTGTGTGGGTTTTTATTTATTGAAAAGGGGGAGTATGTTGTTATTTCATTTGTTAATGGGGCCGGGGGCCCTCTTTTGCTTTTTATTTCTCTGTTGCTCGGGGTTTAAATTGTATAAAGGGGATGTACTATTTTTACCTTCTCTACGACGGAGGGTTTGTACTTTTGATTTTTTTTTCCCTCATTTTTTTCAGTATAAATACAGTTTTTTGTCATTTTCTTTTCCGTATTTTTTACCGTTTTAAGTGTTTTACTTATTAAACTTTATATTTCATGTTCCGCATTTTCAGATTTATAGTTTTTTGATATAAACAAAATTATAAAAATAAAATAAAAAATAAAAAATAAAATAAAAAAAATGCAAAAAAATAGGGAGGGTGGAAATATAAAAAATAGGGGGGTAGAATATCTTGTCCCTTGTGTAATTTGTGTATGGGTACACTTATGACTTATTTAGGGTGCTTTTAGTTATTCGAAAAAACACTATTTTCTAACAAAATTTTCTACAAAACATAAAATCCTTATTATCTACTTTAATATACAAAACTACAAAACATTTTTCTTGTTTTTCACCCTACTTCCTTTAAACTACTCGAACTAATCTATTTTTTTACATGTTTTCGTCCGTTTTTATACGTTTTCGTACGTTTTTATATGTTTTTATACGTTTACATCCGTTTTTATACATTTTTATACGTTTTTATTCGTTTTTATACGTTTTCATCCGTTTTCGTCTGCTTTTACACTTTTTTATACGTTTTCGTCAGTTTTTATACATCTTCATCCGTTTTTAAAAGTTTTTATACGTTTTCATCCATTTTTTTCATACGTTTTCGTCCTTTTTTATACGTTTTCTTCTGTTTTCATTCGTTTTCGTTCGTTTCGTCTGTTTTTATACATTTTCCTCCATTTTTATGCATTTTCATCCGTTTTTATACGTTTTTTCGTCCGTTTTTATATGTTTATGTACATTTTGTCCGTTTTTATACGTCTTCTTACGTTTATATACGTTTTCGTCTATTTTTATACGTTGTACGGTTTAATAAGGGTTTTATACGTTTTTATGTTTTGTACGTTTTGTATGTTTTTATACGTTTTTATCCGTTTTTATATGTTTTCGTCCGTTTTTATACGTTTTCGTCCGTTTTGATCCGCTTTTAAACATTTTCATACTCTTATCCGTTTGTGTACGTTTTTAAACGGTTTCATACATTTTTGTATGTTTTTATACGTATGAAAACGGCTAAAAATGGATAAGAACTGATGACATCAAATAACGTCATATTATTTTATATGAGATTTGATACTTATCGTTTACTTTTGTAAATGGATCAAGTTAGAAAAGTCTACTAAAGTGACGAATCATACGCCGTATCATCCTAGAGAGATACGTCGTATACCAAGATTTGGACGATTATGAAGACCATTGCCTGACTTTGAAGAATAAGCCGTATGGATTTCTTTCATACGTTGTATTTGAAACTTTGGTCGACGACAAGATCTGACTTGTTTTACTCCAGATACGTCGTATGACATCATCAACATACGTCGTATCTATTCTCAAGACTTCACCAGAATTCCATAAGAAGACAACATACGTCGTATGAAGATTTGTGATACTTCATATCACTATGGCGGTGTACTAATATTTTAGAATATAATAATCTTGGACCCCACGCGAAGTTACCTTGATACGCCGTATTGATACGTCGTATCAAACATGTTTCCATAAAGTATAAACAGAAGACCTGCAAATGAATTTTAAAGAGGCACAAGAGGATATAACAACCAAGTACAAGACCAGAGACATAAAGAAGACCAAGAAGGTCCTGCTAGTGCATATTTACATAGAAGAATTCACTTAACTCATTTTAGTACTCTATAATCGTTCAGTTAGGGTTTTTTTTTTATTTTTATACTTGAATCTTTCAGAACATGTTATCTTGTATTATGACTGCGATTATAGGCTAATACCTGTCATGTTTAATGATTATTTGATGTTTAGATTTGTTACTAATTCGATAGGCAGCTTAAGCTTGTGTTTTGATTACATTTATTACTTCATTAATATTGTTTTGCATGTTAATGTAAGTCCTAGAAGGAATAAATAATAAAATTGATAATCATTAATGCGGACTTTATGCGGATTCCGACTAATCGTGACATGATTATATTAGCTAAAAAATGCTTAATACGAGAATTTAAATCCTAGTAATGAGCTAGGTTTAGGAACGAGATACGCCAAGTTGTGAGTACCGTCGCTACAGGTTTTAGACTTATCAAACATCTTATATGACTAAACAATGGATAATACGTTTTTTCTTACTATCGACTTGACCTCTTCTCTATTATATGTGTCTCTGCTTGTGTGTGTTATCTGTCTCCTTGCTTTTACAGTTTTATTAAATCTAAACCTTGTGCCAGTCTCTCAGGCTGAAAACCCCTTTCTGCGTTAGAATTAGGTTTAATTAGACTAACTTATAGAATTAAGCAAAATCTGGGGTTAAAATTGTTTGTGATCGAGTGTTATTGAGAGATGAGATATTTATACCGAGATTGTGATTGATTGGTTAGGTGATTGGTGATTTTAAAGATTGGCGATCGTATTCTTCTTCTTTCTGTGTTATTTGTTGTTGAAGGTGTGAGTGTGTGTTTTTGGTGTGTGTGTTTGTGTGGGTTTTTATTTATTAAAAAGGGGGAGTCTTGTTATTTCATTTGTTGATGGGGTCGGGGGACCTCTTTTGCTTTTTTATTTCTATTTTTCTCGGGTTTATATTGGGTATGGGTACCATTTATAAACACCGTCGTTCGTCAAATTTCACGGTTTACATTAATGTAAAAAAAGTTGAGATATTTACATTTTTTGTTAATAAACATTAAACATTACATTCTTAGACATGAATGATGCAAAAAAAATTGTTATCTACTAACGTGGTTCTAATTGGGGATGAGCATAAAAAATGAAAAACCGAAAAAGCCGAACCAAATAAAGGGGGCGGTTTTGATTTCTATAAAAAATGAATGTTTGAAGCGGGTTTGGTTGCTTGTGAAAACCGAACCGAAAAACCGTGTCACCTCACCTTTATATACTTTCAAAAGATTTAAAACAATCTATTCTGCTTAGTTATTTTAACGAAAGATTTAGTATATCTCTTGAACTTTTTCAAAACTTATTTAAAATGCTAAGACTTGCATTTCATATTTTTATGGATTTATATTTTATTGCTTCGTACCTTATTTGATAATTTTTTATTATTAGATTTTATGCTACTATTAATCTCGTTTTAATAATATTGTGTGGAAACCTAATTTCTATGCTTGATGGGAAACTTGCAAGTTATTATTTTTTATTGATTGAAATTAGAACGAAATAATAATGAATTAGGTTAATATCAGTAATCTGAAAGGTAAGATGTGACAACTCGTAAATTCCTCGATGCGTCGTAATTGGAGAAACGTCGATTTGAACGATCGTTTGATTTAATTTGAGACACGAGTCATATTTTATATCATTTTTATTGGAATTAATATTTTAAAAACAATGGCGTAACTCTCGAGTCACGAATCCCTCGTTTTCTAGTCGAAACGAGTCCCGAACCTAATATATTAAAAGTTTTACAAAGTTACATTTAGGGTCCTTGTGATAGTTTTACTGCAGCCCCTATACTTTCAACTTTACAAGAATAGTCCCTCATGGTAGTATATATACCCAACTCACACACACCTCCCTCATTTTACTTCACCACTTTCTCTCTCTATAAAACACACATATATAACACACTTTCTCACTCTAACTTTCCGGCCACCACTCCTAGCCGCCGGCCACCACTGCCGTCGCCGGAAACCGCCACCGTCGGAAAATGTAAACAAAGATAGATCGTGAGCTTGTGGTTCCAACCATGGGTTGCACGCGCCTTTAGAACCACCCACGCTCCCTAGATCTTGAACCCTAGTTTCGGATCTTTAGGGTTTTGATGTTAAACGTTTTCATGGGTTTCTTGAGTGGCTTGGTCACGAGTTGTACTCGTGAAAGACATCACAACCTCTCTTCTACCTTCTTTTCTCACGGTAACACGCACCACACTTATGTATATTTATTTTTGTTCTTTTCTTGATTCGTATACAATATTATTTGTGTTATATCTTTCGTGGATAAAGGGTGTCAAAACGGAAACAAGGAAAGAAAAAGGAAAACGTACCATAATGTTTGTAAACCTAATGAAAATATGTTTGAGACTTGGTCTCGTATGGGTTAGAAACGGATTTGAAACGTGGTGGAAACATTTTTTTTGAAAACAAGTCATGGAAGCGTTTTTAACGAGTTTCTTGTGGTATTATAACTGAATCATGGTGTTTGGATTAAAAAGTGGTTGTGGCAGTTTCATGTGAGTCGACTCGGTGGACTGAGTTGACTCAGTCGAGTCATGGTAAACTTGAGTCAAATATGTGAGTCAAGGCTATCATTGGTGTCGGGTCAGAAATGGTGTCGAGCTCATTTTCTAATTTAATCAAAGTCTTGGTCTATTGGACTTATTAGATGGGATGTAAGTGGAGTCCGGATCTGTTATTGGTCACGGACCAAATCTGTCACGATTGGTATTTATATGAGATAGTTGGCTGTTTTGGTTTTCGGGATTGACTCAGCGAGTCGGGTCAATCCGGTGGGTCGAGGTAGCGCACACGTTTGGTATTCGGGTCGGGTTAAGTCGTGACCCATGCGTTCTAGACTTGTTCTACGAATTGAGTTTTCGGTTGAGATTATTATGGTTTCGATTGTGGTTGCGCATGGCGTTTAGCCTAACTATGGACAAATGGGTTGAATATTTAAGTGTTTAATAATCATTTTGTTAAGTATGATATTTAATATTCATTGGATATTGGTTAAATTGGATCGAGATAATGAGAAACTTGGACAACGTAACAAATTAATTATACGTCGATAACGAGATAGAACTAACGTGATACACGATGTTAGACTTGATTTAATAAGTGCTTATAAAATGGTGTGGTAATAGTAAAGGAACTAAGCTACGTATTTAGTAATTGATATAGATATTTTATATACGTTATAAGAATATAAATTTGGAATAACGTTTATTATGCAAGTTATATGGGTATTGAATTTCATTTTGTTAAACGTTTTGACTTATATGGGTCCAGATATTTTATCATCATATATTAACTAATAACGAGATAATTAGATAGATATTGTCAACAAATACGGTTTCGTTTGATTATAAACCTTTGTTTACTATGACAATAGTTCATGTTTTCTAAAGCACGCGGCGACCTTTATATCGACAAATATGATTTTATTTAACTAAAAGTCTTTATTGACTACGAGAATGACTTGTGTTTTATAAATACAAAGTATCTTTTATAAACTTTTGATAACATTTATATTGATTGGTATGTTGTATTCTATTAAACGTTTTGGTTTAAATAAGTTTAGTATAACTGTTTTTTCGATAAAGCTGAATATTCTGTTTTCACATCTACGCTACTATCGAATTATATAACTATATATATTATGGACGGATATGGTTTAATCTATTATAAACCCTTGTTAAATACGATGGTAACTCGTATTTTGTTACACATGCTAGCTTTTACAAACTTGTTGGAAATATTATTTTGATAATATAACTTATAGTCGTACTGGTTTGGAAACGTTGGAATGAATGAACGTGTCATTTATAGTGCACTATTTACTATACCTTATATGAAGTAGTTTGGGGTAAACTTGTATGATTATGAATAACGATTGAGAAACCTTTATTTATTGAGCGATAAATGGAAACTTGCCCTTTTATTATTGAACCAATATGTTTGGGAATTGTTGGGTAAATAGTCGAAACTTATCAATTAACCTATTTATGTTACATAAATAGTTGTCGCCATTTCCTAGTCTTTGACTAGCTTGAGTATTGTCAGTATTTCTTAACTTGGTCGATGTCTTTTCCTCTTTAGCGTGAGTTATGTTTTGATAAACTTTTGGCGTGAGTTGTATGCCGCGTCTATGTTTCTTACCACCACACGAAACGTTAAAAATGAACTTTTGAGATATGAATTATGAACTTTTGGGAACGATAATGTACTTTGGAAAGTTACGACATGAATTATCCACGAAAACTACAACACATTACTTTCTATTGATTTCTTTATCGTATGAGCCGTATTCTAAGTATATCGTATACGCATTAGGTTGCGTCACAACTATTCTATTGTACTCGTCGTACAATCTTTTGGATGCCATGGAGATTAACTTTAGATGTCAGTCGTCTCAATAGTGAATAGTGCATTGTTGTGGCAAAGGTGAGTTTCATAGCCCCACTTTTATCTACGTTTTAAACTATTTTGGGGTGAGAATCATGCTACTGTTTTTGGACCATGAAAACTATTTGGATTTGCTTATGTGCTTGACTTTATAGATAGATGTGCGGTAGTTGTTGCCTTAGACTAGGTTGAACCGTTGCCTAGCTAAGAATAGACTTCTACATAGACCTAGTTCGGGGTTGGCAACTGTTCTAGAGGTTGCCACGACAGTGCTGGACTAGAGTCGCGGGGGCCCGAGTAATCCCTGGATACTGGATGTGAGTATATGATTGGAGATCTGGGTAGGATCAGTGTGTGAAACGGTATTTATCTATCTTAGGTCTTGCATAGCAAATCAACTCTTACAGGTCTACTATGATTTTGTTGAACTTAAACCTATGAACTCACCAGCGTAAGCTGACCTTTTAGCATGATTTCTCAGGTGTTTGAGAGATGTTTGAAATACGTGATCGGTGGAAGCTTGGCAAGAAGGCGAGGTTCAAGGATCATTTCTGACTCTGATAAACTTTGGGGACCTATTTTATTAAATCATGTTTCGGGCCTAATATTTACTCTTTGGGATTAAATGTTTTAAATACTTAAATTTGGGATTGGTTTTGACTGTTAAATGACTATCTTTTTGCTATACTTGTGTGCGATACCAATCCAATAGTAACGCCCCGAAAACTTGATTAAGTCTTCCGCTGTACCGAGATCTGGGGGTGTTACATAAGAAAAGAAAAACCGAATAAGAAACTAAACCAAACCGATTTAACGAGTAAAACCAAACCAAGAAGTTGGCAATTTTCAAAAATCGGACTTTTCAGTTCGGTGTTTGGTTTTAACCACAAACCGTCTCATGTTCACCCTTAGTTCTAACAAAAAGGGTATTTTCATCTTTTTACTTGTAATAAGAATGTTTTTTGGAAGTTTACTCTTATTAATTATTATTAGTAATTTTTACTATTATTAGTATTTATTCTTATTCATATTATTAGTGTTCCATTATTTTAATTATTATTACTTATTATTATTATTATTATTATTATTATTATTATTATTATTATTATTATTATTATTATTATTATTACTTTTAAATTTTATATTTTTATTATATTTATTTTATTATTTTTATTTTTAAATTTAGAATTTCATTATTATTATTATTAACTTTTTATATTCATTATTACTATTATTATTATTGTTATTAAAACCAAATTCCCATCTTTCCAACTTAAACCCTTTTATTCGTCTTCTTCAAACCAAAAACACACACAAACCCTTTGTCAACAAAATCATTTTTGTTGATGAACTGGGTGAGATAAAGATGATGATGTTAAAAAAGAGTTTGTGTGTGTTTTTGGTTTGAAGAATATGAATAAATGAGGTTTAAGTTGTAAAAGATGAAAAGTTGAAAACTGATTTTAATAATAATAATAATAATAATAATAATAATAATAATAATAATAAATTAAATAAATAATAATAATAAATCAATAAATAGTAATATAGAATTAAAAAATTAAATATAAATTTTTTAAAATAATAATAATAATAATAATAATAATAAGTAATAAAACTAAAATTAATAATAGTTATAATAATAAAAGTAAAATGCAAAATACATCCCTTTTTACAAGCAAAATGATGAAAATACCCCTAATGTTATAACCATGATAGCAGATAACGGGAAAAAAATTACATCGTTCGTCCTTAGGGACGTATATTGTCAAATGTTTATTGACGGAGAGATATAGATGTTTCAACTTTTCTGATAAAGATGTAAACTGTGAAAATTGGCAAACCAAAGGGTTGTATTTTAAAGTTTACTCAATACTTAATTTTCTCACAAAATTAACTCGAATATTAACGGGTTGTTTAATATTTCCGTTCTACATCACAAAACTTGTTTGACCCGTCAACAAGGGTAATTTGATCATTTCAATGAAAGTGATGAGATCATCTTGCTCGTATGTCTTAACTCCACCATTCATCATATACCTTTTCCGATGAACACTTGGGCTAAGACTTATAAAGAAAACTCTAAACAAACATAGGTTCACATGGTTAATGATTCACGATCCGTTCGCAAAGAATGGGACATAGCTCAGATACTAGCTCCAATGAATCAAAACATGATTCTTTTACTTCTCAGCTAATGGTATGAAGAAAGCTTATAAGCACGCTATAAAACAACGTGAATTCAAAAAGTTTAATTGTCGTCACAGTTTGAAAAGGTAGTTGCTTGTAATTTCCATTGCTACAAAGATTTTATGCAATAAATGTTTTAATTGCCTTGTTTAACAAGTAATCTCCTAGGGGTGGAATTGAGATTGTAAAATTGGATTTTTATCTCTGTATTATAGGTATGTTATTATGTTATAGTTTTGTTAAAGAAGAAGAGAGCCGATCAAATGAAAAACCATGGTCCATCAAAAAATTTTAAAAATTATAAAAAGTAATCATATCCGTTGATTAAGTAACATGGTAGTATTTTTCCTCTATTACCCACTATTTTTTTTAATATGTGCATCCTTCCTATACATTTTGTGATCTTTATTTACAGATTTACAACATTTAAATCTACAAATTCAATCTACATCGCAACTAAATATTAATGTTCTTGAACACCACCATCTAAACCTACCTTTCTTGATCCGCCACCATCGCCACCTACGAGCCATGTCAGAAAATCATAGAAAACTACGATTTTAAAATTGATTTAGGGTTAATTTCATATTTAATTGTGTTTGTATATGTGAATCAGATAACCTAAACGAATTTAAAAACTAATTTGCACTCTTACATTAAACTCAAATAAGACCAAAGTCCATGTGGTGTTCGAGAAAGTGGCGGATGCTGTCAGATCTAATGGTTCTCAGAATATTGGTCGGAGGAGTGGATTGTTGAGGTGAGTGAAAGTGTGGATGATGGCGACGGTGGCTATTGTGGGTGATGGTATTGTGCTAAGTGGCGAAGACGTGATGAATTTTATGAGAAGGAATTTTTTATGTTTTTATATCATATATTTCGTTCGTAGGAATGTCCTTATAGTACCTTGAACAAAAATTATAATTCAACAATAAAACAGTTTGTTCATGATTGCTAATGTTTTTCATCAATAAATTTTCATAAATTTTCAGCATTAAAACTTCTAAACTTTGATTAGAAAAATGAAAAATATGAGCGGAAATGGAAAAAAATGGTTGGAAAAGGTAAAAGGGAGTGACACTTGTCACTGTATGATGACTTTCAGAATTTGCATATTTTCTCTCAATTTTCTCAAGATCCTAAACCTTAAGAACAATTTGTTAAGTTATATAATCTTGAATGATTGAATAGATGATATTTATTTACGTGGTTTACATTTTGTTTATGATAAACAATAAAGTATGTTTCTATTATTATCTTATATAATTGAAAATAAGTATGCTCGAATATATGATTATTTGTGTGTTTGTTAGAAAAAGTGGGCCACACCAAAATATGGAGGAGAAATATTATAAGTGCTCGTTTGGTTGACAATTTTAAAATTGGTGTATTTATAGTTTGGAGTAATTTAACTCATGTAGTGTTTCAAATCTAGAGTTTTAAAATTTGAAAACATGTTGGTTGACAATTCTTCAATGGTGCAAACTGTTCTTCATCATGACGTGTGAAAGGGACAAAATTAATAAAACTAAACTTAGTGTAACCAATAGCAAATTAAAACCACCCGTTTTAAGAGCCCTACAACATATTAACTCTTGTGTCCTATATATTTAAAAGCCATCCCCACTAGAGTAGATTAAAAAAAAAACTATTTTAAGCACCCCACAACAATTAACCCCACCCATCTTTTTCATACCAAACGCGTTTTTTCTTTTTTCTTTTTTTTTTATATCTAACTACAACCAAATTCCCCTAAACAGCCCCTAAGGGTATTTTAGTCGCTAATGGACAAAACTTTAATACATTATTTATTTATTGATTATTTTACTTAAAAAGTGACATATTTAGAAGTTAGCATATCGACCAATTATGTATAATGACAAATAATCTAAAACAATGTTAAGTAAAATGACAATAGTAGATTAAATATAATGAGTTAAATTTGATGGTAAATTAAATATTTATAAAGTTTACACTTTCTCTAACAATCTATTTGTGCACACAATATGAATCAAAATTGAGATTTATTAGACTCTAAGACCTTGACTATGAGACCTTACCTCTAAGAAACCTTTTATATGGTTGACTAAAACATAATTATTATGTTAATGTATGTATAAATGAACTTATCTCCTTTGATGCAGTTTAAGACAATGCCTTCTGCACATTGTGCTAGTTACTTTGAGATGGTACCGCGTACGCAAGGATGAAATATATTAGGGGTCTGGGTTGTGGTCCCCCAAAAAATCTCGCTTATAACTTGTTAGGAATTAGAAAATTCAGTCGTTAAAGAGTCGGTCACCTCAAGTATAAGCATTCAATAGAAAGCTCGTAGTCGTAGTTATGATATGTTAGTTAGTAGTTTGTTAGGTAACACCGTGGAGGACGGAAGGGTCTTTACCCACTGTATGCCTGATCCACAGCCTGTAGGTGGCGTTTATTTGTAAGACACTATAAATACCCTCTACCTCCCAAGATAGAGGGTTGGAGCTTCAATACTATTTTTCTTTGTTTCACATAGTTCCCAACTTTCTTCCATTTCTCTCTCTAGAACTTTCTCTCTCTAAACTATTGTGAACGCCCCATATGTTATTGATATGATGTGTTAGTGAAATCCTATATCTTACAATTGGTATCAAGAGCAATAGTTTGATCACTCATCTTTTATGCTCTTTGTTTTGGGTGGATTTCATAAGGTTTTTGGGGTATTAAGTGTTTAGAAGAGTTGGATTCATTTGGACAAATTCTAGTGTTAAAGTTTGAATTTTGCTTGTACTTTTGTGTTTAGGATCATCATATGTGTTCATGTTTTGAATTGGAAGGCTTAAATCATTGTGGTTTGGTTGTTTTTTATTGATAAACTGGTTATTTGTGAAGATAGGACGAAGCGAGTTGAGTCTCGGACTTGCTTTTCTTCAAAGCGAGTTGCTTTGTTTCTGTATGCGAGTTAGTATATGCGACTTGGCTATTTAGCGAGTTGATTTTCATGCGACTTGGGTTCTAAGCAAGTTGTGTGTCTTGCGAGTTGATACTAAAGCGAGTTGGCTATTTAGCGACTTGTTCCATTAAGCGTGTTGAGAGTGTTGCGAGTTGATGCTAATGCGACTTAGCTATTTAGCGAGTTGTCTCCTTGAGCGAGTTGGTTGTTTAGCGAGTTGATAACTAAGCGAGTTGTGTGTTTTGCTACTTGTCACTTCTTCGTGCTACATTCTTACGGTTGTTCTCTTGGTTTAGTAAAATCCCGTGAAAGAATCAATTTCCCGGTTTAATCAAAGAATTGTAAAATCCCGTAGAACTTGTAATCATGGCAAACATCGTTCCTACTATTGTTTCTTCCGTAGCTGAGGACGTTCAAGCAGCAGGGTCAGATACTCGTCCACCTATGCTTGACAGAACTGATTATGATTCATGGGCTCAAAGAATCAGACTGTACTATCTTGGAAAGGAAAATGGGGTCAACATTCTCAAGTCAATCGATGAAGGACCTTATCGGGTTGAGACTACTAGAGACTTAATTGATACAGCTGCAGATAGAACAATGATATATGGAATAGACAGACCAAAGACATATGATGAGCTCGATGATAAGGAGAAAAAGATATTCGATGCTGATATCAGGGCTTCTAACATCATACTTCAAGGTATTCCAAAGGATATCTACAAGCTGATCAATCACAACACTGAAGCCAAGGCAGTGTGGGATAATGTCAAGATGCTTCTCTCAGGTTCTGAATTAACTGTTGAAGACAGAGAATCACAACTATATGATGACTTTGAGCACTTCAAGATGAGACCAGATGAGAGTGTCTATGAGTACTATGTGAGATTCCATAAGCTTGTGAACGATATGAGGAACATCAAAATGACCATGCCAAACATTCAGCTGAACTCAAAATTCGTAAACAACATGAATCCCGAGTGGCACAAGTTTGTCACCTCTGTGAAGCTAACAAAAGGATTGAAGAATACAAACTATGAGCAACTCTATGCTTTCCTTCTCCAGAATGAGAGACATGCTATGTTTGAAAAAAGGATTCTGGAGCAGTTCAAAACCAATCAGGGAGAAACAAGTTCATCAAATGATTCAACTGCATTTTTCACCAATGATGGAACCACTACCAAAGCATCTCAAGTCATTCAAGATCCATACTTCAAACAACCTGATGCCAATGCTGTCATGGAACACTTTATCAATAAGCTGGCTTATATGGTTAAACAAAACTTAACCTTCTCTCCACATACCAACAAACTTCACACTAACAATGAAATCAGGACTGCATCCAATCTACACAACCATGCTTTGGTCAGAGATGGAAAGGTTACAGTACAACCAGCTCAAGGAATACAATATGAACAAAGAAGAGTTGGAGTAGGAGGAGGGTATGTGGAAAATCAGAATAGAGGAAGGAATGGAAATCAAGGACAAGTAAAGTCGATCAAGTGTTACAACTGTGGAGGTGAGGGACACATTGCAAGGAACTGCAGATCGCCAAAACGCCCTCAGAATACAGAATTCTTCAGGGATAAGATGTTGTTTGTGCAAGCTCAGGATAATGGTGCAGCTTTGGATGAAGAGGAGTTGTTGTTTTTGGCTGAAGGAAATGCTAAGACATATGATGCAGATGTGGATGAGCAACCAATTCAGGAGATAGGCCATAATCATCAGAATGCCTTTCAAGTAGCTGATTGTGATGCATACGACTCTGATGTTGATGAAGAACCTACTGCACAAACCATTTTCATGGCTAGCATTTCTCCAATGGTCTCTCCTAAAGTCTCTTCATCACCACAAGCTGGTCCATCCAAAGACAAAATCATTTCTGAGGTACTTAAACTATACGATGAAGTTGATGAGCAAAAGATACATGATAAAGTACAATCAACTGTAACTATTGAGTCAGATATTGAAAATATGGGCAATGTCGTTGTTGTCTCATATGATCAATATGTGAAACAAAGTGAAAGTGAGATTGTACCATGCGATGTATCTTATGCAGTCAATGATGACTATGCTTTTGAAGAATACACTGCATGTACCCCTGATGAGTCTGTTATCTCTGAACTTAATGCTTATAAAGAACGTGTTGCTATTTATGAACAACGAGCTAAGTTTGAGTTAACCACTCATGAGCAGGAGATGGATGACCAAATGCGTACAACTATTAGACAAAGTAAGTTTAGAGAAGAAGTATTAAAACAAGAGTTAAACTCCTTACAAGAAAAGCTTTCTAAAATTGCTAAGCAAAAACAAGAACTTCAAGAAAATGTTAAAATGCTTAAGCAAGAATTCTGTGCTAAGAAATCAAAACTTTTGAATGATTTTTCTAATCTAAAAACCTTGAAAAACAAGCTTGAAAATAAGCTGTACGTACAAGGAAATACCATTCAAACTGCTCACTTAATCACTAAGCACAGAGTCTTAAGTGATAAGCATAGTACTCCCCTTGTTGAGGAACCAAATCCAAAGGTCATTAAAAAGGCTAAAAGTGCTCATAAGGTAATCTATGATGGTAATAAAATCCTTAAGCCTAGACAGAAACCTAGTTGCGTTGAGTGCACTGAGGAAGATAGAAAATTAGATGATGCATCTAGGGAGAAAATGAATAAGAAGCTAGATGATCCTGAATGTAAAAAGAATAACATAATGATCAAACCCCATGATTACAAAAAGGAAAATTGGATTTCCTTAAACAAGTTTAAGCCTCAAACTTTGTTAACACCTGAACAAGTGTTTTGGAAAAAGGACTTAGATAAGCAAAAAGCTGAAAATATTGTTGAAACAAACCCTCCCCTTAGGAGAATGCCTACAGCGACTGTGTATCCTCCCAATACACCAATGCATTTAGTTCCTAGAACTATTGCCACTAAGAGCAAGTCCTTAATCAGTCAATATGTGATCTTTCAATTATTTGTTGATTTTGAGAAAACTTGTAAGAAAAGAATCACACCCACTGGGATAACTGAAGGGGAAAGGGGTTTTGAACAAACAAAAGAATGTTATTTAACTGAAGTCATGCCTTTCTTTAAACAATTAAAAGATCAATTTGAGAGTCTTAAAAAGGGGATAGATACAGATATTAAAGGGATGGAAAAAGAATTTGATGCAATGATAATTGAAGTTAGTGACTATGAGCGGGCATTAAAGTATAATGAAATTGAGAGGAAGAACTTGCATACCTTAAATGAGAATCTGATCTCTGAATGTATCTCTCAAGATGTGTTTTATACTGCTACTAATTGCTCTATTACTGCTTCTCAATTTCATGAATTATCTGTTACGTTGAAAGTCTCCCATGATCGTGTCATTGAACTTGAAATCAAAAACTCTAAACTAAGTGATAAAATTGAACAGGATGATCATGATAATTTGGTAAAACATTTTTCTAAGCTAGAAGTTGAACATTTTGACTTGCAACTAAAATATCAACATCTTAAAGAAAATGTTAAAACCTCAAACATCAAGATATCCTCGGATGTTCCAGAGTTTGATGCAGTTTTTGAACTAAACAAACGTGACGAACAGATTCAAGCTCACTGTAACACGATCAGAAAGTTGAAAGCCCAAATCTCTCAATTAAAGGGTGAAAAGAACAATATGACTGGCTCCCAAATGCCTCCTCCTTTAGATTCTCGGAATTCTCAAAATTTTCATCTTTAAAACTTGGTTAATGCCTTACAAAAGGAAAATGAGAGTTTTCTAGAAGAAAATGAAAAGGTTAAACGTCATTTCAATGAGTTATTTGAGTCAATTAAAGTCACTCGTAACAAAAATAACGAAAACATAACCTCGTTGCAAAAGGAAATTGAGAATCTGAAGAGTCAGGTAAAAGGGAAAATGCCAATGACCAATGGGGAGAATAGTGCATCAAAGGTGCATGGTTGTAATAAATATGCTTTGTATGTGAAATATGTTCCTCCTCACCTTAGGAATAACAAACTTGCCATGCAAACATATTTCTCTTACCTTAAGGACAACCTAGAATGTCTCCGTGAGATTGTAGAAGAGGATAAGTTAGAGAAACCAGATGATAATGCAATTGGCCATGCATGCTTATATGCCAAATGATCTCAAGAACTTCTAGAATAATTACAATATGCCCTAAAACCTTAGGTGAGCAAGTCAATCCCTTGATACCTTGTTCAATGCCTAGTGCCAAGCATGCAAGTCATTCAATGCCAAATGTTATGAACGTGAACCTTAGTGTGCCTTCAAGTAGTTCAGATTCCAAATTTGTTAGTGCTAAGAATGTGAACTCGAGTGTGCCCTCTAGGAGTTCAAATCCCAGCACTTCTACTGTTAAGAGAGTGAACTTTAATGTGCCTTCAAATAGTTCAGATCCCAGTACATCTAAACAGGAAATGCATAAATTAGCAAAACCAACTAATGTTCCCATTCCCTATACAGGAGTAAACAGTGACATTAAAGCGAGCAGGTCAAAGTCTCAAGACAATACAATGAATGATAGGACCTCGCAAGCTAAGAATGTGCATTGGAAGAAAGTAGAAGATCACCCTAGGAACACTAAGTTTGAGTTAAATAAAACAAATCGTGTTGATTCTAGTATTTGCTATAAGCGTACTGTAATTAATTCGAATTATGATACTATTTGCAAACCTTGTAATGATGTCTGCTTGAATTCTGTTACTAATCATGAATGTGGTGTGAATGCTTTGTCTAATGCTGTCATATCCCTAGTCAATAGTGTTAATGCAAAATATCATGCTAAGAAGGCAAAAAGGCAAAGGCGAAAGAAAGTTAGAAAACAGTGGAAGCCTACAGGAAGAACATTTAGTAAGATAGGTTATCAATGGATACCTGTTGGCCATAAGATTAATCAGACAATGCCCTCAAAAAAATGGATGCCTACTGGTAGAAATATTCCCTTAAGAAGTGAACATACTTTGAATAGGGCAAATACGGACACTAGTACTGCATCTATTCATAATAATTCCATTGCTTCTATTTCTGACATGAATGTTTCCATTTCTGATGTGGGTGTTCCAATCACTGTTACTAACCAAATGGAACCCATTCTTGCATGGGGATCCCAATTATCCAGTTATCCATTCTTGTCTGTGGTCAACTGCAGATCGTTCAAATCATTCTGTGGTACCTGGACTCAGGCTGTTCCAAGCATATGACTGGAGACCGGTCGCGGCTCATGAACTTCGTGAGTAAATTCATCGGGACAGTTAGATTCGGGAACGACCATTTTGGAGCTATCATGGGATATGGAGATTATGTGGTTGGTAAAAGTGTGATTTCCAGGGTATATTATGTGGAAGGTCTTGGTCATAATCTGTTCTCTGTTGGTCAATTCTGTGATTCTGATCTAGAAGTGGCTTTTAGAAAACATTCTTGTTTCGTTAGAGAACTTGATGGTGTGGAATTATTAAGAGGTACTCGAGGTTCAAACTTATACACCATCTCCATCGACGACATGATGAAGTCCTCTCCAATCTGCTTGCTGTCAAAGGCTTCTAAAACAAAGTCTTGGTTATGGCATCGTCGTCTCAATCACTTGAACTTTGGTACCATAAACAACCTTTCCAGAAAGGATCTTGTCAGAGGTTTACCCAGATTAAAATATGAAAAAGATCATCTTTGCTCAGCTTGCCAATTGGGAAAAAGCACGAAATATGCCCACAAACCAAAACCCACAAACTCTGTAATGGAAGTTCTTCATTCCCTTCATATGGATCTGTGCGGACCAATGAGAGTGCAAACAATAAATGGGAAGAAATACATTCTAGTAGTTGTTGATGACTACTCTCGATTTACTTGGGTAAAGTTTTTGAGGACAAAGGATGAAACTCCAGATGTCATCATCAAACTAATCAAACAGCTTCAGGTTCGACTCAACAATACAGTCAGAATTGTTCGAACAGACAATGGCACAGAGTTTGTTAACAAAGACTTAATTCAGTTTTATGAAAGTGTTGGAATCAGTCATCAAAGAAGTGTTCCACGAACTCCTCAACAGAACGGTGTAGTTGAAAGACGAAATCGAACTCTAGTAGAAGCCGCAAGAACAATGCTTATTTATTCAAAGGTTCCAATGTTTCTATGGGCTGAAGCCATTGCCACTGCTTGCTTCACCCAAAATCGCTCCCTTACTTACACCTCTCATGGAAAAACTCCATATGAACTTATTCATAAACGAAAACCTGATCTCTCTTACCTTCGTGTGTTTGGTGCCTTGTGTTATCCAACGAATGATGGTCAAGACTTAGGAAAATTAAGAGCAAAGGCAGATATTGGAGTTTTTGTTGGTTATGCACCAAACAAGAAAGGTTACAGAATCTACAACAAAAGAAACCGAAATATCATGGAAACAATTCACGTTATGTTCGATGAGCTGACCGGTCATATGGCTCCTGAACAATCCAGTTCTGGACCCGCACTTCAAAACAGTCCCATTGGTTCATCTCTTGTACCAAACTCTTCTCCAACAACTCCCTATGTACCTCCATCTGAAGATGATTTGAAGAAATTGTTTGATCCTATGTTTGATGAAGACTGTGAGCCAAGTGCTATTGAATTGTCAACTCCTTCAACAGAGGCTGCTTCTATCTCTGTCAATGAAGTCAATCCTTCAGCGTCGATGTCATTAAGCCAAGAAGCGCCTGCTGCTGATCAATCTGTTTCATCAACAAATCTTCAATCATCCAATGTACATCATGGAAATGCCTCTGATTCACAGGATGAAGTTAATCCCTTTGCTACTCCCGAAGATGCTCCATTTGAAAATATATTTGCTCCTGAATCATCATCTGAACCATCTTCATCAGGAGACATCGACTCTGCTACTTCGGTTCCACAACCACAACCACATGAGCATCTTAGAAAATGGACACATGATCACCCATTGGATAACATCATTGGAAACCCTTCTCGTCTGGTATCTACTCGTAAACAGCTTGCTACTGATGCCTTATGGTGCTTCTTTAACTTCGTACTCTCAAAGATCGAACCTAAAGATGTTAACACTGCTATAAATGAAGACAGCTGGTTCAATGCCAATGAAGATGAAATTCATGAGTTTGATCGATTAGATGTATGGGAATTAGTACCAGCTCCAGATTGTGCTATGATCATTGCTCTTAAGTGGATCTTCAAAGTGAAGCTTGATAAGCATGGTGATGTTTTGAAAAATAAGGCTAGGTTAGTGGCTAAAGGTTATCATCAAGAAGAAGGGATAGACTTTGAGGAATCTTTTGCTCCATTTGCTCGTATCGAGGCGATCAGAATCTTCTTGGCTAATGCTGCTAGCAAGAACATGGTTGTTTATCAGATGGACGTTAAAACCGTATTTCTTAACGGAGATCTTAAAGAGGTCGTCTACGTCATCCAACCTGAAGGATTTGTGAATCCAGAGCATCCTACTCATGTTTATCGTTTGAAGAAGGCTCTTTATGGTTTAAAGCAAGCTCCGAGGGCATGGTATGATACGCTATCAAAGTTTCTTCTATCTACCGGATTCAGCAAAGGAGCAGTTGATCCAACGTTGTTCACCAGAAAGTCAGGCAAACATTTAATTCACGTTCAAATATATGTTGATGATATCATATTTGCCTCGACTGACCCCAATGAATGTGATCGTTTTTCAAATGAAATGGGTTCCAAATTTCAAATGTCAATGATGGGACAAATGTCATTTTTCTTGGGATTACAAATTTCACAAAGTCCCGGAGGCATTTTCATAAATCAATCTAAATATGCAAATGAGATTTTGAAGAAATTTGGATTTGATTCTAGTGACCCTGTTGACACTCCCATGATTGAACGAACCAAGCTGGATGAGGACCACTCAGGGATCATGATAGATCAAACGAAATATCGTAGTATGATTGGATCCCTGATGTACCTCACAGCTAGTAGACCAGACATCCTGTTCGATGTGTGCATGTGTGCTAGATATCAGTCTAAGCCTACTAAAAAGCACCTTGAAGCGGTTAAACGGGTCTTTCGGTATCTCCAAGGAACCATCAATATGGGACTATGGTACCCGAAGGACACCGGTATGTCACTAACTGCCTATGCAGATGCTGATCATGCAGGTTGTCAAGATACACGTCGAAGTACGTCTGGAGGTGCTCAGTTTTTGGGTGATAAGCTTGTGAGCTGGTCTTCAAAGAAGCAAATGAGTACTTCTATTTCCTCTACAGAGGCTGAATACATAGCCATGTCATCTTGTTGTGCTCAAATCCTATGGATGAGATCCCAATTATCTGACTATGGCTTTGAATTCAACAAAATCCCTCTGTACTATGATAATAAAAGTGCTATTGCTCTCTCTTGCAACAATGTTCAACACTCAAGAGCAAAGCATATCGACATTCGACATCATTTCATCAGGGAACAAGTGGAAAAATGTGTGGTGGAACTCTATTTTGTGAGGACTGAATACCAGTTAGCAGACATCTTCACTAAAGCTCTTCCTAGAGAACGTTTTGAGTATATCCTTCCACGTCTTGGTCTAAAGAGTTTACAACCGGAAACACTCAAGCGTCTTCAAGAGGAGGACGAGGAGTAAAGGTCTTTATTCATCTATCTCTTGTATATATTTTTTCAAAAAGCAAAATACAAAACTTGAAAAACCCTCAAAAAGAAAATATAAAAATATAAAATTTTCAAAATCCATAAAAATTAGAAAATCTTAAAAAAAAATTCCAAAAATATTATTATTTTGTCATGTTTTTCGTTATTCGATGTCATCTACGGACTTTGTGTTGATATTCAAAGAATGTCACGGGTCTTTAGATGTTTTTCGAATGTACATAGTTTAAAAAAAAAGGCGGAGAAAAATAGTGGTTTATTGTTTTTTCAGGCAGTAACCCGTTTTCAAAGAAAGAATAGAGCCATGCTATATCTGGTTTCTCAAATCTCAGGCTCTGATTCTATAAATACAATTTCTTACTATCTAATGAAAACTAATTGCTTTGAAAAATTACTTGGACTCTATTTTTGAAAATCATCTGAACTTAACAGTTGTCATAAATATCTATCTCTCAATCAACAACTTATGTCATTGATTGAGGGGGAGAATGATTTTTCAATTTAATTAAAAAGTATATTTTTCAAACAATGGTACCAGACCGTGGTTATTATTAAGTTTTCAAAAGATATTCAAGCATGTTTAATCTTTGGAGTCTAAAGTCTCAAAATTCGATCCTTATCAGTTAAAAAGTTTCTCAAGATCAAGTCACAATTCTCCTTAAAAGCTTTCAAAATCAATTTAAATCTACAGAGATCACAAATCTCAAATGATTTGATAATTGTGATCAGGGGAGAATTTATGATTTAAATTAGATTTAAACTGATAATTCGATAAATGGTTTTATAAGGGTGTACAAGCTCTCCTCCCCACATGTGACAAACGATTTCAAATTTTCCATGCACATGTTGAGGGGGAGCATCTATTTTAAACCTCAAATTATTGAAACGTGACTGAATTGTCTCTAAGTGCAGGTTCCTTCTAATATGTGCAAACTCTTTCATGTTTTGAGGCACATATTGAGGGGGAGCGAACTTGTGAAAACCTCATCCTTCCTTAAAATGTTTTATCTACTCAAATTGATTAGGAAGTGATGATGATCATTTTAGAAAATGTTAATCAAAAGATTGGACCTTTCATTCTTAATCTAACGATTTCAAAGATCTCTTGCCTCCATGTGCTAAACAAATTTTAAATTTTTATGCATATGTTGAGGGGGAGCATTTCTAAAATATCAAAACAATTAAGATACAAAATACTTTGATTCTATAGCACAAGTATATTGATTAACTTTTCAAATGGTTTTCAATTGGTTCCAATGGCAGATGAACGATACCAAAAAGACCGACCAACTTTACTTTATGTATGGTGATATAAGGATGATAAGGTTAGGTTGAGGTCCCATGATCCGCCAGAACCGGAGGGATCTACCCAGGGACAATCCACTAGTTAGTGTAGAAGTCCTTAGGTATGATGATAAAAGGAGAAAAATGAGATATGGGAAGAGTGCGGACTGAGACAGAGCTAGTACTGGAATAAACCCAACAAGGTTCTAGCTATGAAGTCTCGGTAAGCACTGAAGGGGTTGAAGAATGAAAAAGAATTGAATGAGAAAAGGGTGAAAAGAAATAGCCCTCCATTTATTAAACCATAGGGCAGAAACCGGGTACAATTCATATGCTACTGATGGTAACATCGGTATTGAAGAAAAGACGTCATGGACCCAGTGACGCTCTGCACTACAACTTCCAAACCACTCAAGTTCCTCTTATAAGGGCTTGTTTCATTCTCACGGGGAACCTACATAATCTATCGACTTTCTCTTAGAGATTGTTGATATTGAAGAAGGAGACCCTCTCCCTAGTCTCCGGCACAGGAACCAAATATGCACAAATTGAGTCTAGAGCCTCGAGATCATCAATAAATCTCATTAGGACACTTTCAATGAAGACTCTCTGTTTCACACAATGTGGAAAGAGAGATTATATCTTGAGTCCTTCGCACTATCCTTGTGGTATTGCCAGAACATCCGAGTGATATGCAAAAATATTCACAATGAGGATGGAAAGCCTTCTGGAGCCAACATCTAACAAGCTCCTGGTAGGTGGCATGTGAGATCTATTCAATAGATCAATCATGTGACAACTGAACAGAAACAATGGGGCGATTCAATCTTTTGAATCAATCCTGGTTCAGGTTATGGATTGACGGATACCTTTGAAAAAAAAACCGGTCATTGTGCTTAAAAACTCTTTTCTTTAGCACATCGACCGTGTACGAATATTTCAAATCAAAAGGTGTTTTATGATTGATAATTGATTTTCATTAAAACCTTCGTTGTATTGCAAAAAAACAATTTCTATTGAGCAATACACGATTGTTTTTCAAATCTCTTTTCATCAATCAGTGAATCTTTATTCGTTGGTTCACTCACTCCGTGTTGTCTTCTTTGAGACGTTCTGGTTTGAGAACAACTAGAGCAGCTGCGAAACCCTGTCAAGGAAATTCTTCGGAATTATACCTGATCACAGGAAGTACTTGTACTGATCAATGGGGAACGGTGGGCCGTGTACCTCAATTCATCGAAAGTGATCAAAGACACTTTCGTGCGATTTATTGCTAACTATTTTATGCAGGTACATCCCGACGTTTGCAGCTGATCAGAATAAAGCGGTCAATCCATAGCCGCATGCTCACACAACACATTCATTTCCAAAGAAATCATGATTAGTGCATCAATGACTCTGATATTTTCACTCCATGCTTCTGCTACGCCGCTGCCAATGTCATGAATCAACGAAAGCTTCCGCTACTCTGATAAGAAGAAATCCTGATCCAAAATGTGAGCATGTCGGTCCAAAAGTCACAACATCACATAATACCAACATCACAAAGGAAGAGTCAGAGATTTAATATGACTGATGATCTCAAAGCAGGCTCAACAATCATTCTCACGTGGATCAATAAAAGACCTCCACTTAAATTCCCAAACATGCAATAATGAAGAATCAAAGACTACTAGCTACTGAGCAAAGGACTTAATCAAGAATCCTAGAACAATTTAATGTAATATCTGTTTGTATTCATTGTAAATTGAGGTGACCTCCCTTAGGGGGAGATTGTTAGGAATTAGAAAATTCAGTCGTTAAAGAGTCGGTCACCTCAAGTATAAGCATTCAATAGAAAGCTCGTGGTCGTAGTTATGATATGTTAGTTAGTAGTTTGTTAGGTAACACCGTGGAGGACGGACGGGTCTTTACCCAATGTATGCCTGATCCACAGCCCGTAGGTGGCGTTTATTTGTAAGACACTATAAATACCCTCTACCTCCCAAGGTAGAGGGTTGGAGCTTCAATACTATTTTTCTTTGTTTCACATAGTTCACAACTCTCTTCCATTTCTCTCTCTAAACTATTGTGAACGCCCCATATGTTATTGATATGATGTGTTAGTGAAATCCTATATCTTACATAACTTTCAGTTATATACTATGTAAATATATTAAAAAAAATACATTTTACGCCCTAAAAATCAGCTATAAAAGCCTTTTTTTTTCAATGTTCTACTCTTGCTTTAGTCCTCTGTTTTACATCACTTAGTTTTAAAAAAAAATAAAAGCCTTTTAATACATTTGATACAAATGTGTGATGAGTGAATAGAGTTGAATGTTAACAACTATTAAGTTTTAGAGGTATGATTTGCTTTCAGGAGCAATCATGGGAAAACTAATAACAATCTGTTAATACAAATAAACCGTAAAAAACGTTTGTTTATATTTAGCGATCTCGTTAAGTTTTGTTGATAACAAATATAAAGTTATTATAAGTATAATTATAAGAATACATGTTGTTTTGTAAAATATATACATTTGATTATTTACATATATGTTGTAAGAAAAATGTGTTGTAATAAAACATGTAATAGGTTGGGTAAAAACATGACCCATGACTCATATCCATGGAGCTTGATCCATAACCCATGACCCATTGCATGACATCATGCATAAAATCATGTTGGGTATTATCCATGATCCATGACCTAAAGTCCATGACCCCTGACCCAAGACCCATGACCCATTGACTAGGTACAGTGTATCTTGTTGGGTATCTATGATCCAAATTCCATGACCCATGGTCCATAACCCATAACCTGGTTTGGTATCCAAAATCCAGACTTAACTGACCCAGAGGCCAGATCCCTCGGATTACACTGGCCGGATCCCTTGGGTAAGGGATCCTCCGGATCCGGGTGAACTGTAGACAAAATATCTATAAATAGTGAGCCATTTCTCTATTGTTTCTCACCCTTCTTCTTACAACTCTCTCATACATTATCTCACTCTTCTAACCTCAGATCACTTGATCATTCTTGTAGTTCTTCTCTCTTTGTTGTGATTCTCTTTTATGTCTTTCACGAAGGCGAGATCACGATACTCATACAAGTAATCCAAGCAAAGGGTCCTTAGGTGATTTGTCCATTCACAAGATTTCAATAGCTTATCTTGTATTTCTTATTTCACATATTTGTTGTGTAATAGCTGTGTAAAGGTTTGGTTCTACCTCGTGGAAGAACTCGGTATTTAGCTTTGTACAAAAAAACGTGTAAGCGACGTTGTGAGGCTTCTCCGCTGATTTGAAGGAGCTTGTTGACATAGTGCTTGAACTCTCGAGTGGGGTACTAGAGGTGTGGAGTAGGGCAAGGAAGGTGTTCTTGTAGCCAAACCACTATAAATCACTTGTGTCGCTACTTTCTATCTTTTACTTTACTTGCATTATTTATTTACTTTATTTATTGTTTGGTACTATCTATTCATCCACAAGATTCCAGATAAGCTTAAATCTAAACTTTTGAAATCTAAATTTAAATCGGTAAAACTATTCAACCCCCCTTCTAGTTTTCCACACAGTCAATTTTTGTACTTCAAAATAAAGAGTAGCGATACAGGGGAAAATGCAACTCAAGAGAATAAGTGATCCAAAGCTTCAACAAGTGAAAATGTTCAACCACAAAATCAACCTCAAAATCAAACAGAGAAATATATTTATAAAATTCCAAAGCCAAATACCGAGGAAGTGGATCTTAATTCTTTGGAAAAGGATCCTGGGAAGCGAAAACAAATGTGTAAGTATCCGGGTAATAAGAAAGAAGAAGTAAGATTGGCTTACTTGAAAAAGGGACATTCCCTGATTCATTTGAAAATGTATCTTGCTAAAGTTTCACAAAAGCATCCCCGTATATTTCAATACTCGTGGTTCGGTATCTTTCCTAATTGGTTAAGGTATTCTTCTACAACAAATGCCGCATATTGCTTTGTTTGCTACTTATTTAGTGATTCGATAAATGTTAGTAATGGCTCAGATGCATTTATAGTGAAAGGATTTGATAATTGGAAAAAAGTCAATGATAGAAAATAGTGTGCATTCCTTAAGCATATTGGTTGTTCACAACATAGAAATGCTGTGACATTTTGTGAAAATTTGTTGAACCAAGAAGGACATATTGGAAACATTATAGATAAGCAAAGTGAAAAGACAATTTTAAAGAATTTTATACAACTGAAAGCATCCATTGATATAGTTCATTGGTTAACATTCCAAATTTGTTCTTTTCGAGGGTGAGATGAAACTCTTAACTCAAAAAATCAAGGCAATTTTATTGAAGTGCTAAAACCTTTTGCTTCATATACTGTGCAGGGTGCAAAGGTTGTGTTGGAAAATGCTCCTTATAATACAAAGTATACTCTATGGCTAATTCAAAAGGAAATCCTAAGTATTATTGCAAATAATGTTCGTAACCATATCCGGAGAGAAGTAAGTGATCCTTACTTTTGTGTCAAGGTTGATAAGGCACATGATGAGTCAAAAGAGGAGCAAATTGCCATTGTTTTAAGGTTTTTTCATAGAAATGGATTCATAAGAGAAAGGTTTTTAGATCTCGTACATGTTCATGATACTATGTTAGTAACCCTTAAAGGAGATTTATGGGAACAACTTTTGAATTATGAATTTGATATTAGTAAAATTAGCGGCCAAGGTTATGATGGGGCTAGTAACATGAAAGGGGAATGGAATGGTTTATAAGCACTTGTTGTGAAAGATTGTCCATATGCGTACTATGTTCATTGTTTTGCTCATAGATTACAACTTGCGTTAGTTGCTGCCTCAAGGGAAGTTATAATGGTTCATCAATTTTTCACAAACTTGACGTCCGTTGTTAATGTCATTTGTGCCTCTAGTAATGTAGGATCGTTATAAAGGTTGATATGGTGATTCGGGAGGTCGGGGAAGATGGAAGAACACCATCTTCATGTTAGAGAGAGAAAGTAGAAAGAGAAGGGAAATACTATGTGTTTTATTAATAAGGAAAAATGAAATACACAAAGAGTCTCACCCCTCCATGAAAGTATGAAGGGGTATATATAGGCCATCATACACAACACTTTACAATAATGACGGTTTCAGTACTCGTGTATGAGGCTTACATGATAACTAATGTAATCCCGTAAATGTCGTTCCATTTACGTGTTAGGAGCGATCCCAACAATCTTCCCCCAATGGGACGACATAAGGGATTACTTAGAACATTTCCTACAAGTACAAAAAACAATTAAAGAAAGGTCATCATAAGCTCTTCAAATGCTGAGGATGACGACAATTCACGCTCTTTGTCTTCATCTTGTACCTCGACTTGAGAACTTTTTCTTCACTTGTAGGCAAATGATGTAATGTGCATGAATTGGATTAACTTCCCCCCAATTCATGATGCATGTCTTTAGAAGCTTCTCCGTACACTTCTTTTTGGCGAAGTTTCTGAATCAGCTTCCCCCCAAACTGACAACCGTCTTTAGCAGATTCGAAACTTTGATGTAGTAGACTTTTCTTCTAACTTTTGAAGTTTTCAGTACGCAGCAGAATTTGTAGATGAGCAGTAAACCACACCAGGTAAATCTGTCTTGTTACGTAATCACAGTTGTACACAATGCGGAAAATCCGTTCGGGGGTAGCATGCAAGAAATCAACAAGATCTTCTCACGAATGTAGATGCTTCACCCTGTTTGTTGAGGTCTATCGGAATAATAATCACATGTGAATATGAAATTACTCGATAAAATGACCGTGTGTGAGGCATCATAACATCATATTTAGGTAACTTCACACCAGATAACCCTGTGAAAGTGAGACGATAACACCGAAGTAAGACGTTTGAGCCACATATCGTCTCATTTCTTCCCCCTGATTGAAGAAATTCATGAAGGGAAAGGGTTTTCTCAAAAAAATCAAAGAAACAGAGACCACCTACACTCTCTTCCCCCCGATGTTTTCAATGAATCAGAATCATACACCACGTATGTTGATGATGAAATTGGAGACAACGCAACCATGTATGTCCAATTACTCGAACAAGTGTGAAGTACCATAAATATCTCGTGAGAATCAAGTGCTGATAAAACTTCTCTACTCGTTAATACTCTTCTCAACTAACTCTTTACCGACCCCATTATCATTCTGACGGCTATTTGTAGTAACTACTGATGGAGAAAACTCAATATGATGAACTTGAGACTGAAGTAAAATAACCCGAATTTGTGACTTAAACTTGCACTATTGTCAGACGAAGAACCATTTTTCTTACCGGGTTGATAAACCAGATCGAAAAGGGGTAAACTAAAGTTTCACGAATTATCCACAACTTTTTGTGACACTTGAGCACAACAACGTAACTCCTTAAAAGTGATAATTATACGCTATGAGCACAACAACGTAACTCCTTACATCAGGTATAACTAGACAACTCAATTCTTTGTCATTCGTAATGGTTAAGGCTCTAACAAGGATCTCGAAGACTCATGCATCCAACCATCCCCGATATCTTCAAGATACTAAGTACACGCACCCGTGATATCCCACTTCAACCTCAAATAAATAATAATGAATTCTCGCCGTAGTCACATCTTGCGGTTAAGTGCCCAACCAGCCTTCGTTACTTGGTTAGAATGAACTATGATAATGGTTTTTCCCGATCTTATCAAAAAAATGTATTCCCGTGAAAATTTGCATCAACCAAAACACCAATCATTTTACAAATGAGTATCAAAATTTATGGCTAAATATTAATATTAGACCACAAAATTCAGATGCTAGATTTGTAATTCCTACATGACGAGTTATAGTCCAAGTAGTATTACAGCCCACATGGCCCAATCACAAGTAATGGCAGTCCAACATTCACAAGCCCATTTCAGAAAAAATTAGACCCGATCCATTAAATTATACCCGTCAGTTTTAGGGTATTAAAACACACCAACCCTCATTTGTAACCTTAACAACTTTTGTTAACCCTAAAATACTTAATCCGCCTCCCACACATCACTTCTCATCAAAACACATATCAGATTCACTCAAAATCATCAAGTCTAACTCCATCTCAACAAATCGAATATCAAACCCATCAATACCATTCACAACTGATCAACACAAACACAATTAGAGTCGTACCATGGCCTTTGATGAAATAATCAGCATAAGACGAATCAAAGAAATCCCTTTAACAGCTTCAAGATCCTTTGAAGGGTCACAATAGGTTCATCAAGTGTTGTTTTAATTTCCGTTTATTATTATTATTATTATTATTATTATTATTATTATTATTATTATTATTATTATTATTATTATTATTATTATTATTATTATTATTATTATATATATATATATATATATATATATATATATATATATATATTTATAACCATCACTTCATTAGAAAATCAAAAGGATATTACAAGAAGTTGGTGGGAAGCCGAGACACTAGTTGGGCTCCCACTCCTTTCTGAATACAAAAACTTAGCCTATGAAAAATAAAAGCCCCACTCTTGACATTATTCGAGTAGCTAACAACAACAGTCTTGATATGTGAAAGTGTATCCAAGGATTCCGCATCAAGCTCCCCAAAAGTCGAAAAGGCAAATAGGACGAACTTGTAGCCATTTTCTTCACATTTGGACATATATTTTTTTTCTTCTCCACAGCGTTATGTAAGGCTACCCCTGGAGCCCACAAATTTGCATCAATACCCGTAAAAGGAGAGATCCCAGTGACATCCAAACATGTGTCCTTACCTTGGATCCAATTGAATAATAGCAAGTCTGCTGGGCGTAACTCTTTCCCATCCCTCGAAAGAAACCCCATTGGGGCTTTCTTTTTCACCAAAATCCCAACCTTGAAACATATGTCAACAAGAATATCACGCACCAGGTTATGTCTAAACTTCACCCCCACTTCACTGGAACAGTGAACTGCATGGTCTCCCCATTGGTCCATACGATGTTTGCAACTCGGACAAGGACTACCTTCAGAAAACATAGGTATGGTAAGCCTGTAACACAATACCGAACGGAATTGGCGATGATTCATCCTTTGGCCTAACCCATCAATAGGTATGGTAAATAGGAAATCTTGTGCATGTGGAGCCTGGGTACAACTGAGGATAGCCACTTTCCTTGGACTTAGCGAATACTTGAAAACAAGATCTTTCTCGATGACACCAAAGTTGTTGTTGTTATTATTATTATTATTATTATTATTATTATTATTATTATTATTATTATTATTATTATTATTATTATTATTATTATTATTATTATTATTTTCATCAAACGAACAAAAGAAATTATTATAACGAGAGTGTTATAAATCATTCTTTCTTAGTCGGATATAGAAGTGAACCCAAGCTTCAATACAGATCTGTGAGGATTTTGGTTTTATTATTTTTAAAGAACTCTAAAGTTCTTAAATCTCTAAAAAAAATGTGAAAGATAACCATACTAAGATCTGATTGTATTAACTTTTAATGTTTGAGTCATGATGTAGAAGTCTTGATTGATGATGCTAATTTTCTTTCGCATGAACCTTCAATGTTTTTGATGTTTCCTTAAGCGAAAGAAAAGTGAAACTGAAATCAATAATAGTATCAATTAAAACGAGTCTTGATATGTGAGATGAAAACATGAGATGGGATAAATAGTTGATGGGATTTGTTGAAGTTGATGTTGGGTCGAGTCTTGTAAGAATAAACTGAGGGCATTACGATGATGTTTGGTATAATGGTATTGTGTATTGAGGTCAAGGTCAAATGGTTTTACGGATAAGGTTGTGGTCATTTGGCAGTTTACGAATAACTCATTCTTATTCGTAAAAATTGCTCGTAAACTTTTTCTTACACGTAAACCTTGTACTTATTCATAACCCGGGACTTAGTCGTAAAGTAGAGTTCCTTACTCATAAAGGGGTTCTTATGAATAAGCTTACTCGTAAAAAATTTACGAATAAGGCTTATTCGTAAAATTTGGTTATTACGAATTACTTTCCAAGTAATTCGTAAATAGATCTGTAGACAACTCTTTATTCGTAATAAAAGGGTTTTGACTAATTTGTTGACTTTTCAGATTCGACCTTTTCTCAGACTAAGAATTCCGACCATGTTTTCTGACCAATAAATCTGTTTAGTTTCCAAGAAAAAACCCAGAAAATGACATAAGAAACTTTGATTTTGGACCAGTTTGACCAGATCTGAAGAACTGTTGACCACAAGATATTCCACAGTTTTGTTATAAAAATGTCTTGGAAAAAAGATTGAAGACATTGGACCAAATTATGATACATGAAACTGTTATGAAACTGATAACCACAAAAGATATGATAAAAAATTTACCCATAAGAGAAGTGTGACAAAACAGTCTCAAAAAAACAAATTAGCCACCATACAAAAAATACCATTTTTGACAAGATAAAACCACAAAGATCAGCCATAGTGATAAAACAAAACCTAGGCTCCTTATACCACTTGTAGGATCTTATAAAGGTTGATATGGTGATTCGGGAGGTCGGGGAAGATGGAAGAACACCATCTTCATGTTAGAGAGATGTTAGGATTTAGAAAATCCATGTTGAAGAGTTGATCACCCCAACTCTAGTCTAGCATATGTTAGCTCGTAGACATTACGTTATTTACTAGTTATTTATTTAGTTATTTAGTTTAGTGCAACATCGTGGAGGACGGACGGGTCTTTACCCACTATATGCCTGATCCATAGTCCGAAGGAGGACGTTTTGCATGTAACTATAAATACCCTCTACCTCCCAAGGTAGAGGGTTGGACCTTTCACTCAATCTAACCTTTCTTTCTTTTGTTTACTTTCTCTCTCTAGAAAGGATCCCATCTTCTACTTTCTCTCTCTAGAACTCTAAATCATACGCCCATATTGTGCTTATTTTTGTGATTGTGAAAACCAATATCTAACAATTGGTATCAAGAGCCATGGTTTGATCACTCATCTATCATGTTCTTGGATTTCTAGTGGTTTTCATAAGGTTTTTGGGTTTGAATGAGTTTAGAGTAGTTTGCATCATTTGGATCATTTCTTGTGTTAAAGTTTGGATTTTGATAGTACTTTTGTGTTTAGAATCATTATAAGTGTTTAGGTTGTGGTTTGGAAGGTTTGAACCATCGTGGTTGAGTTGTTTTTGGATTGAAAAGTGGTGATTTTGAAAGTTTGTTGGATGCGAGTTGAGTCACGGTATGTATTTCTTGGATGCGAGTTGTCCCATGTTTGATGCGACTTGTCTATTCTGAGTTGGCTTATTGAAGCGACTTGTCATATACTATATGCGATTTGTCACGATTTGAGAAGCGAGTTGTCTTATATGCGAGTTGTCTACTGAGACAAAACGATAAGAAAGGACAAAGTAGTGGGTGTACTTGTGTACTATGCGAGTTGTCAGCCTATGCGAGTTGTTTGTTAAGCGAGTTGTCTAGGGTGCGAGTTGTCCTGAGTGCGATTTGTCTGAAGCGATTTGTCAAAAAGAGGATTGTCAGAGCGGTTTGTCAGTGTGTTTCGTCAAGGACTGAGATTTGTCAATTCCTGCGATTTGTCACTAAACCTAACATACAACCCTTGTTTTCAAACCATAACACCAAATTCATCTTTACTTCCTTATCATCTTCTAGTTCCTTTACTACATCCTACTTCTAACTCTCTTACTGTTTGGTCTTGATTTTAGTAAAATCCCGCGAAAGATTCTATTTCTCGGTTTAAATCACAGACTTGTAAAATCCAGTGTATACAACAACATCATGTCTTACACTCATGATTCAGTGATTTCTGAAGTACTTAAATTTTATGATGCTGAGGGCAACAATGATAATGTATGCTACACTGAACGATTAAAGATGATTGAATTAATCAATGGGGATGTGAGATCTTCATGTTCTGAGTACAATGAGAAAGAATTGCACCTGCTAGTGCTACAGAATGCCATGCAAAAGGAATGTTGCATTATACCCTATCAACAACTTCACTCTCACCTCATGTTACTTCTACCCATAACAATGGAACGAACATGTATTGCCCTCTTCCGTCAGGACTTATCCACATTAACAGGAACTTTGATGTTAAACTTAGAACAATTGGAGCTACAACTTGACAAAGAGAAGGTTCAAAAGGATAGTTCCAGAGCTGAACTTCAAGTGATCTACAAAAAATTTCAGTCATATATTAGATGGGAATTCTCATCAGATTATGATCATCACATGACTGAAATGTCCTTCAAAAGACACACTAGAATGGAAATTAACGCATTCATTGAGACATTTATCCAACTCATGCGTGGAAAACTAGAAGGGGGGGTTGAATAGTTTTGCCAATTAAAACTTCCTTTTTAACTATTTAGATCGACTTATGTCAATCTATTTGGATGTATGTGTTGGATGTTGATGAACAAGCATGTAAAGGCAAGTAATGAAAAGATAAGAGTAAGAAGCACAAAACCACAACGCGAGTATTTATAGTGGTTCGGCTACAAGGACACCTTCCTTGCCCTACTCCACTCCCCGAGTCACCTACTCGAGAGTTCGTAAACACTACACCAATCTCCTTATGGCGGAGAAGCCTTCACAACGTCGCCTACCCTTTTTCCGGTGCTAGGCTAACCACCGGGTTCTTTCACTCCAAGGTGAACCACACCTACACAACGTCGCCTACCCTTTATAAGGTACTAGGCTAAGTACCTAGTTCTTTCACTCCAAGGTGAACTACACTTTCACAACGTCGCCTACCCTTTATTAGGTACTAGGCTAAGCACCTAGTTCCATTGCAATGGAGGAACTACTACCACACTACACCAACGACTAATCCCAAAGGAGATCTACTCCTTTACAACATCATTAAGGATATCAATATCCTTGGATCTAATACTAGTCTATCTTGTACATTAAAACACACCATATCGAATGTACATCTAAGGCACCTTTCACTAATGCCTTTGACTAGATCTACAAGACACCCTTCACTAATGTCTTGTGTCTTGACTTCTAAGCACCTTTCACTAATGCTTCTAGTCTTGACTTCTAAGCACCTACCACAAGTGCTTATGATATAGACGATAGATACCCTTCACTAATATTTTGTCTTGACACTTGAGACATTTTTCACTAATATCTTCAACACTACACTTCTTAGAAGAAAGAAAGGAATCATCAACAAGAAGACTTCAGTAGCCTTGATGATGAGGAAGAATGGCAACTCATGGACTTGAGCTTGCTCGACTTCAAAGGTGGTGATCTTGCCTTTAAGAGGAACCTAAAAGATCACACAAAAATAAAACTGTAGAAAACTAGAAGGGGGGTTGAATAGTTTACCGATTAAAAACTTTGTTTTGAAACTTAATGAAAGATCAATTGATATTGATCTTAAGTATGTTAATGAAATATGCAAGCAATATGTAATAAGTAAATAAGGAAAGAAATGATCAAACCACAACAAGTTGTTTATAGTGGTTCGGCCTACAAGGACTCTTTTTCCTTGCCCTACTCCACTCCCCGAGTCTCACACTCGAGAGTTTAACTTCACTAGTCAACAAGCTCCTTTCACCGGCGGAGAAAACCTTTACACTTCGCTTACACTATTTCCGACACTAAGCTAGATGTCGAGTTCTTTCCAAGGGTACAACTACTCCCACACACAATGTATTTTGAGGACTAAAATACTAACCACTCACACTCACAAGATTATGATGGTTTGATACAACAATGAAGTATGGATCAACACTAGATCATACAACACTAAACAAACAAGACTTCCAACTTCTCGTTGAAGCTTGAATATGACTTGATCTTCTTTGCTACAAAAGAGATCACTAATATGATATGAAACTGAGTTAGAAAGGTTAGAGAGAAGATATGTATGAGAGTATGTTAGAAAGGGATGAGAAACTACTTGGCTTGGCATTGCTATTTATAGCCAAATTGGACAGGAGCGTCCACGGACCCCTTAAAAGGGTTCCGCCCGTGTACCAAAATGGTACCGCCAGTCTGACAGTCAAGATATCAAATCTTGCCTAAAGTCAACTCTATCTAAGTAAGATTGTGCAAGATATGAAGAGTACAAATCTTCACAAAATATCTAATGGAATCTTCCAATGATCTCCATGATGTAATACATGATGTCAAATGTTGTATTACTATTAATAGAAATATGCAAATGCTGAAGTAGTGTTTGTTTTTAAGAACCTAACACATTCTACAAACTACTATCATACATAATGATTAGAGTCATATCAACATGTTACTAATCATAAATGTAAATGCTTGAATGATAAATATATTGTTTGAGAAAGCTTGTTTTAATATCTAATAAACTTGACAAGCTTTAAGCTTTTATAAATTAAATTTACTTTTGTCGTTAACAAAACTTAGGCAAAGATCAAAAATATAAATAACGTTTAATGACGATATTTGTATTAACAATCTCCCCCTTTTTGTTGAGGACAAAATATAAATTTTATTTTTATAAAAGAAACAAAGTTTGTACAAGAGTTATAAAAATATTAGTTTTAGAACTTTGAAAAGGAAATGATAATGCAAGTGTATGAATTTTGACTTTTTATGAAAGTCAAAGAATTCACTTGTTGATGCATGATGTTGACTTTTTCAGAAAGTCAAAGTATGCAGTTTGACTTTTTCAGAAAAGTCAAATATAAATAATTTCCAAGTTCTATATTTTCTCCCCCTTTTTGTCTCAACAAAAAGAAGAGGCTATGCGGAATGTAATGAGCCCGAGCTTATTATCTCCCCCTTGTTCAAAGCTCCCCCTAAATTGGGTGCTTTAATGGGAAGATACATGGATTGTGAAAATAAAGCTACAAAAAAAATTGTTAGTAATAATGATCATTCACAAACATTTCCAAACACTATGTAATGACACCAACAATGTAATAAACAACATTCATTAGTTAAAATTTTTCATGAATCAAGATCATGAAAAGAGAACACAATGATGTGTTTTTAGTACAAGGAAAATAAAAATTATCCTAAGAAAGTAAAAAGAAAGACTATTCTAAAAACCATCCTAAAGTGATGGTGGATGGGAAAGAGCGTTGAGACGCTCAAGAATGTGGTTGAGGATGAACCTCATTTCTTCGTGGAAGTCATGGACCATAATCCGGGTCCGTTCCACGGTTTGACCCGTTTGCTCACAAGTTGAGCAACCATGCCTTGGAGGGTAGAAAGTTTGCGGAGGTTGTGGTGGTGGAATGGTGGATGTGTTGGTGGTGTTGGGGATGTTTGGAGTGGTCATGATGGATGCAAGCAAAGCACTTTGCATTTGCATTGTCTCACTTAAGTGAGAATCCACCATGCCTTTGAATTGGTGGAGGTTGTGGAGTTCGGCTTGAATCTCCTCTCTAGTGGGATTGTCATCCCACATGCACTCCGGAATGTCCTCAATATGATGGGACATTGATGATGGAAGTGGATGATCCCCGTATAAAGGACCATGAATGTCCTTGTGAATGGGGTGGAAAAGGAGAGGTCTTGGCCCTAATGGGGCGTTTGGGTCAATGGATGACCGAGGAGACTCATGAGCGATTCGCTCAATGGTGCCAAAGGATGGCAATGGTGGTGGATGACTTGGCCTTGGAGGCAAGTCTTCCAAGTCCTCTAGGAAAGGATTTGGTGATGTTGGTGGAGTTGAAAATAACTCCATGGGAGTGAGAGTGGGAGACCTTGGTGAAGGTGGTGAGGGTGTTTTGGATGTTTGGATGGGTGCCGGTGGAGGTGAAGTAGGTGTTTTTATTGGTGGTGGAGTGGTGATCACAATGTGTGATGAAGTGGGTGTAGCTAAGGTAAGATGTGTATCATCTCTAATGGGAGATGAGATGGTGAGTGGTGAAGATTCGGATGATGAGCTAAGATGAACAAAACAACAAGGCCTTACGCTCATTCTAGCGGTTTTCTTGCAAGGTTTTGGTGATGATTTAGTCATTTTTAACTTGGGTTTTGATTTGCTAGATAGTAGTGAGAATGAAGAAGGTGTGAGGATGATCATGGTAAAGCCTTTCAATTTATAGAGGTAAGAAATTGTTGAGAAAAGGTTTGATTTGATGTTGAACCATTGAAGAGATGAGGTTCCTAATGATTTGGAAGTGGGTTGAATGCTAGTCATATCACCCAAGTCAATCCATTCAAAGAAGATGGAGTGAAGAAGAAAAGATATGCAATAAATGTGTTCTAGTGAGTGGAATTTCCTAATATTCAGATTACCCACGGATTTGAAGGTACCAAAAATTTGGTTCCTTCCTTTATGCCAAAGGGCTCCTTGGGTGGATTTTTCAAATTTTTGAATTTTGGTGGGAAATGGATTTCTTATAGACTTTGGTAAATGATACTAGTTCTAATAACAGTAAAAACTAGTTAAGATTGATTTATAAGTGATGGAAGATAATTTGGAATCACGAAAAAGTCGAAATTCAGAAAATTACCTGGAGAATCCACGGCACCAAAATAATACACGGACGGTACCCTAAAAAGGGTGCCGTCTGGTCCGCCTGTACAGGTATGGCGGTACCAAAAGATATAAAGGACGGTACCAAAATTTTGGTGCCGTCGGATCCGTGGAGTGCTGAAAATTGGACAGAGTTCGTTTTTAGGTGTCGGGCAAATTTCCGAAACCTGAAATTTTTCTTAAAAGCTGTTATACTAAACATTTCTAGTTAGGAAAAGTAAATAACACATATCTAAACATAGAGGAGCATAGATTTTGAGCAAGGCTTATTGATTTTCACAATATAGTGAAAATGGGTAAAATTTGATAGCATACTTGTGCTATCCCCTTGCATGAGATTGTTAGCATACACCATTGTTTCAAGTTATATTATCATCCTACATAATAAAAACAACTAAATAGTATCAAACATTAACGATAATGCATTGTTCCAAACACTCCTTAAAGTACCCTTATTTGTCCAATTTCTTGTAAATCTTGTTCATCATCCTACCAAGGCACTTGAACATTCCCTTAGTTTGCTTGAATTCTGCTGATTCATTCTCAATCTCGGGAAGAGATGCGTAATACTCTTGAGGTGGAAGATGAGAACTTGGAAGACCATCCTCGGAGCTATTTGATGATGATGATGAAGGAGTTGGAGGTTTAGCTCTCTTGCCTTTAGTCTTAGCAACTCGAGCATCACTCAAAGGTACAAAGATGTGAGGGATGAGTTCATAGTGAAGATGCATCCCTTTTGGGGTTGGTGGAATTTGAGCGAAGTTTCTATAGAGACGGGTGAGAAGCATCCCGTATGGAAGAGCAACGGATCCTTGAGTTGGAATATCAATCATTCTCCTAGCTATGTAGTAGGCTAAGTTGAACGGTTGTCGGGTGGACAAGTTGTAAAGCATGTGGCAAAGACAAGCGTTTATGTGATCCCTATTCCCTATGGTGCTAATGACGTTTGCTCTAAGTAACTCCTCCCATTTCTTAAATTCGTGCTTAAGTTCATTGAGCTCCATTCCATATGGATCTCGGTCTACCTCTTTTCCCTTTCGGGTTACTCGGGTTGTATCCGTTTTTGGGTTAAAAAGGTGTTCACGGATGACATCCTTATCGGCTAAACGGGTTAGATAAGGAGAAGTGCGGTCGTTGATTGCATCAAGGGCGGTGAGTGACCACTTATCCATGTAGACACAAGTTCCTCGGTTGGGAATTCCTAGTACTCTAGCAAATTCACTTAAAGTGATGGTGTAGTCATTTTGGTTGATTCTAAAGCTAAGACAAAACTCATCATCATCTTCTTCACTAAAACCGGTCACACTAGCATAGAATTCTAATACGAACCTAGGACAAATTGGTTCATCAATGTCAAGAAGACAATCGAATTGAATGGCGGCTAGTTCTTCACGAAGATTGGTATGCTCAAGGAAGGATGAGTGAATGGTTCTACCCTCGTGGAAATACCTTGATTCTAGACCCCTAAATATTTCTACTTGTTCCTTGGTGAGTCCTTTGGTTTTGTGGTGTTTGGGAATGTAGTTAAGAGTGTCTTTGTGATCATAGAATCTTGCGGCTACCATGGTTATTCCTAAGGACAAGAATTAACATGTTAAAAGAAATAAATTTTAACGTTTTTGATTCTAGTGTGTGCCTATATGAAAACAATTTGGAGTTGCGGTTATCTCGACTCATTTTATGCACAAAATGGTTTTAGTGGAGTGTTTGGCAAATACCATGAGATAACCCAAATGCTCCTAATTCAATGTGGCTACATTTGAATATACCCGGGAGTGCATATTAGTTATGCAATACCTTTAGTATTCAAGAGCATGCAAGTGATGAAAATTCTAACGTTTCTATTTGTATTAGCAATGAAAAATGTTTTCCTACAAGTGAGAAGCTTTTCAAAACTTTTGACATGGGGTGTTTGGTTGTTTGAATAAGGCCTTATATTTATTATCTATCAATTAGTGGGAAACATGATTTGTTTATGCAATATGATAATGTAGTACCTAATTTCAATGACTAGTTATGCAATTTACCAATTGAATTCATATTTGGTATAAAAGCATACATAAAACCCATGTAATGATTTGTGATAGTTTTGTGCATAAATAAGAATCCTAGACTCAGAATTAAGAGATGAAGTGTAGTTAGGATACTTACAATGATGTTATCTTCAGTGATTAGTGAGTGGGAAGATGACAATAATGAGCTTGGTTTAAGTTTTACACGTTTTGGTAAAGTGGGTTGTGAGGAAGAAGATGTTATGTATAAAGCTGTTTTGCTTCTGTAGACACCACGGACCAGACGGCACCAAATTTTTGGTTCCGTCCGTGTTGTCGTTTGGTGCCGTGGCTACAGTAGCAGATACAAAACAAAATTGTTTTGGTTTGACTATTCTAATGTTTTAGGCTATGTTTATCCTACATGTTTGGTTCCATTAACCCTAAACCAAGTCTAAGAAGATTAAAAGGTTCTCGTTTAAGAGGTTTAGTAAAGATGTCGGCAATGTTGTCTTCGGAGGATACTTTCTCGATTGAAATGTTTCCTTTTTGAACATTGTCGCGAAGAAAGTGATGACGGATTTCAATGTGCTTTGTACGAGCATGTTGAACAGGATTCTTGCTGAGATCGATGGCTCCTTTGTTGTCGCAAAGTATCACAATGTCGTTGAGATGAATTCCGTAGTCTACGAGAGCTTGCTTCATCCAAAGAGCTTGTTGACATGCTTTTCCGGCTGAGACGTATTCGGCTTCAGTAGTAGAGATGGCTAAAGACGTTTGCTTCTTTGCAAACCATGAGGTGAGACAATGTCCAACAAAAGTGCAAATACCACTTGTACTTTTTCTATCGACATAATCACCGGCATGATCCGAGTCGGCATACACTATGGTTTCTATACCCGTTCCTTTGGGATACCATAATCCTAAACACGTTGTTCCCTTAATATATCTAAAAATCCTTTTTAATGCTTCTATGTGTGATGCCTTTGGGTTTTCTTGAAAGCGAGCACATAGACAAACACTAAACATAATGTCGGGTCTACTAGCCATAAGATAGAGTAGGCTACCAATCATTCCTCTATATTTAGTGTTATCTACGGATTCACCTTCTTTCGTCCTTGGTGAGTTTAGTGTCCGAGGACATGGGTGTTTCAGTTGGTTTGGAATCTTCAAGACCAAATTTCTTAAGCATGTCTTTTATATATTTAGATTGGTTAAATGAAATACCATCATCTAGTTGTTTGATTTGAAGTCCTAGAAAGAAGTTTAACTCACCCATCATACTCATTTCAAACTCGTCATGCATGATTTTAGAGAAATCATCACATAGCTCTTGACAAGTTGATCCGAATATAATGTCATCAACGTATATTTGAACAATAATAATTTGCGATTCCTTTTTCTTAGTAAAAAGAGTATTATCTACTAATCCCATAGTATATTTGTTATCAATAAGAAAAGTCTTAAGACGGTCGTACCAAGCTTTAGGTGCTTGTTTAAGGCCGTATAATGCTTTCTTGAGTTTGAAGACATAATGTGGTTTCTCAAAGTCGGTAAAACCGGGAGGTTGAGCAACATACACTTCTTCGTTAATAAACCCATTAAGGAATGCACTTTTAACATCCATTTGAAATAATTTAAAATCATAAGCACATGCATAAGCAAGTAATATTCTAATAGATTCAAGTCTAGCTACCGGTGCATAAGTTTCATCATAGTCAATTCCTTCTTGTTGATTATAACCTTGTGCAACAAGCCTAGCTTTGTTTCTAAATACTACACCATTTTCGTCCATTTTGTTTCGAAAGACCCATTTTGTTCCAATTATAGTTTGATCTTTGGGTTTTGGAACTAGTTTCCAAACATCATTTCTAACGAATTGGTTTAATTCTTCTTGCATGGCAATTACCCATGATTCATCTTTGATTGCTTCATTTATGGTTTTTGGTTCAATGGTGGATACAAAACAAAAATGATTACTTTGATTTTGAGCTTGTGATCTTAAGGTTCTTTGATTAAGTTTTCCTATGAACTTTTCTAATGGATGACTTTTAGATTCTTTTATATTGACAATTTCCTTATTTAATGGTTCATCTTCCTTGTTATTATTAATTTGACTTTCAATTATTTGACTTTCAACTAAGTCATCATCTACCAAAGGTGATGTCTTAGAGGGAGGTGGACTTTCGTCAAATGTTATGTTCAACGATTCCTCGACTATCATTGTTTCTTTATTTAGGACAATGTAAGCTTTACTAGTTTGAGAGTAACCAAGAAATACACCTTCATAAGACTTTGGGTCAAACTTGGTGAGATAATCCTTAGTATTAAGAATAAAACATTTACAACCAAAGACTTTAAAATATCCTAATGTTGGCTTTTTACCTTTATAAAGTTCATATGGTGTTTTGTTTAGGAAAGGACGTATTAGGACTCTATTTAAAATATATGTAGAAGTGTCAACGGCGTTACACCAAAACTTTTGAGGAATGTTTTGTTCATTAAGCATTGTTCTACTCATTTCTTGAATTGTTCTATTTTTACGTTCTACTACTCCATTTGATTGAGGTGTTCGTGGAGCGTAAAAGTTATGTGTTATACCATTTGTTTCACAAAAGTTTCCAAATTGAGTTTCGTTGTCAAATTCACGACCATGATCCGTTCGGATCGACACAATTTTGACACCTAGAAGATTTTGAATTTTCTTGCTAAGTATTTCAAATTTATCAAAAGCTTCATTTTTGGTTTTCAAAAACAACGTCCAAGTAAACCTTGAGTAATCATCTACTATGACCAAAGTGTATAAGTTGCCTCCATAGCTTCTTATAGCTGATGGTCCAAACAAGTCCATATGTAATAATTCTAGACACTTAGATGTGGACACCATATTTTTAGATTTGTGACTACTATGTGTTTGTTTACCAATTTTGCAAGCGTCGCAAAAGTGTTGATCATATTTTAGTTTTGGTAAATTCCTAACCAACTCTTTTGAAGATAGGTTTTGTATAAGTCTCATATTAGCGTGACCTAAGCGTCTATGCCAAAGAGATGAGCTATCGTCTAATGTTGTTAGGCAAAGTTTGTCATTATATGTTTTATCTATTTTCATGACGTATATGTTATTTTTCCTAACTCCTTTAGCTATGGTGATGCCATCTTTTAGTATTTTACTACCATTTTCATCGAATAGTACTTTATACTTTTTATCACATAGTTGGCTAATACTAAGTAGATTAAATCCTAACCTATCCACATGAGCAACATTTTCAATAGTTAGAGAGTCATGAGCAATCGTACCTTTGCCAATGATTTTGCTTTTGAGATTGCTACCGAAAGTGACATTACCTCCGTTATACTCTTGGTATGATGAGAAGAGACTTTTGTTGCCCGTCATGTGTCGTGAGCATCCACTATCTTTTATCCATTCGTCAGGTTCCAATCCAACTTTCAAGCATACCTAAGAAGCAAATAACTCAAACATTTGGTCCCCAATATCTCATGGGTCCGTTTGGGTTAAACATACCATTTATTTGATTCATGTATGGAAATGATGGATAAGGGTTCCATGGCATGTAATCTGGAGTTTGATATGGTCTAGGAAAGTTTTGATTCCAACCGTTGTTTTGGTAGTTAGGTTGAACGTTGTGGTTGCTCTTAGGAAAGGGGCGTTTGGCAAAAGAAGTTTTATATCGTTGTTGAGTAGTTTTTGATCTAAATTCATTTTTAACAAGTCCTACTCCTGATATAATAGCTGGTTTTAGTTTAACATTATCATTGGTTTTCTTTGTTATTTTAACAAATTCAGTACGGTCCGTATTGCGAACATTCTGTTCTGCTGAAGTACCCGCGGTACCCTTTTGCACAACGGACGGAACCCTTATTTTGGTTCCGTCTGGTCCGTGCTGTACTGCAACAATTTTGACAGAATGTTTGTCCTTTTCGGCCGTTTTGTTTTGACTCTTTGAGATTAATACTTCATTAAAACCTAGCCCATTCCTGTCTCCTGGTGTTTTATGGATTTTAACTATTTCATCGGCAAGAGCGATGTTTTTGTTAAACCTTTTAAACTTAGAATTATTTTCTATTAAAACTTCTTGTGTAAGCTTTAGTTTTTCTATTTCAAGATAAAGCTCTTGACATGATTTACAATCATCGTCATTTGCTTTTCCTTTTTCAAGACGTTTTGCTTTTTCTTTTAACTCATATACCTCATTTTCCAAAAACTCCTTTTTGGTTTTTAGAAATTTATTTTTAGTTATGATTTTTAGACTTAGCTCACACAATTGATTATATTGTTTTTGCAAGGTGTCATCATCTATAGAAGAATAAGAAGAGTCGGAAAGTACCTCATTTGACTTATGTGCCATTAGAGCGATCTCTTCCTTGCTTGATTCTTCATCGTCTTCACTATCACTCCAAGCACCACTTACAAAAGCTCGTTGAGTTTTGCTTTTAGGTGGCTTGGGACATTCTCCTATGAGATGACTTGCATCACCACATCTAAAACACTTTCTTTCACCTTTAATCTTCTTATCATCCCGATCTTTTCGGAATGGCTTCTTTTCTTCTCGAGGTTGTCTTACAAACTTTCCTCTTCTTCTAAAGAACTTCTTGAAATCTCTAACGGCCATGGCATACTCCTCATCTTCACTATCGGAACAAGATTCATCATCATCGCTTGATTCCGCCTTTGCTTTAAGAGCAACAGATTTGATCTTCTCCTTTCTTCCTTTGATGATCTCCGAATCTTTCTCCATTACCATTTCGTGAACTTTGAGGTTGCCAATTAGCTCGTCTAGTGACATTATTGAGAGATCTTTTGATTCTTCAATAGCGGTCACTTTAGCTCTCCATTTGGGATGGAGTGCTCTAAGAAATTTCCTGACAAAGTTCTTACTACGAAAAGATTCATCAAGTGCTTTAAGTGATGTAATGATAGTGTTAAAACGAGCAAAGCCACAATCAATGGTTTCATCTTCAGGGATAACAAATTGTTCATATTGTTGAACAAGAAGATCAATTTTGTTATCCTTGACTTGTGAATTGCCTTGATGTGTAACAATTAAAGATTCCCAAATATCTTTGGCGGTTTCACACATAAAAATTCTTTCATATTCTTTTCTAGGTAAAGCATTATAAAGCATCATTTTAGCTTCATTATTTTTAGCAACTAATTTCTTTTGTTCATCAACGGAAATATCCTTTGTTGTAGAACTAAAATCTCCTTTAACAATAATAAACCAAAGATCTATATCTTTTGATTTTACATATGTTTCAAAACGGTTTTTCCAATAGATAAATCAATTGGTTTCAAAGAGTGGTGGTCTTTGCATAGATTGCCCTTCTTTAAAGTTTTCAGAATCCATGGATCGTTTCAAGTTTATAAAATACAAGTTATTTTAGAAATTCTTGAGCAACGAGGCTCTGGTACCAATTGTAGAAAACTAGAAGGGGGGTTGAATAGTTTACAGATTAAAAATTTTGTTTTGAAACTTAATGAAAGATCAATTGATATTGATCTTAAGTATGTTAATGAAATATGCAAGCAATATGTAATAAGTAAACAAGTTGTTTATAGTGGTTCGGCCTACAAGGACTCTTTTTCCTTGCCCTACTCCACTCCCCGAGTCTCACACTCGAGAGTTTAACTTCACTAGTCAACAAGCTCCTTTCACCGGCGGAGAAAACCTTTACACTTCGCTTACACTATTTCCGACACTAAGCTAGATGTCGAGTTCTTTCCAAGGGTACAACTACTCCCACACACAATGTATTTTGAGGACTAAAATACTAACCACTCACACTCACAAGATTATGATGGTTTGATACAACAATGAAGTATGGATCAACACTAGATCATACAACACTAAACAAACAAGACTTCCAACTTCTCGTTGAAGCTTGAATATGACTTGATCTTCTTTGCTACAAAAGAGATCACTAATATGATATGAAACTGAGTTAGAAAGGTTAGAGAGAAGATATGTATGAGAGTATGTTAGAAAGGGATGAGAAACTACTTGGCTTGGCATTGCTATTTATAGCCAAGTTGGACAGGAGCGTCCACGGACCGCGGACCCCTTAAAAGGGTTCCGCCCGTGTACCAAAATGGTACCGCCAGTCTGACAGTCAAGATATCAAATCTTGCCTAAAGTCAACTCTATCTAAGTAAGATTGTGCAAGATATGAAGAGTACAAATCTTCACAAAATATCTAATGGAATCTTCCAATGATCTCCATGATGTAATACATGATGTCAAATGTTGTATTACTATTAATAGAAATATGCAAATGCTTAAGTAGTGTTTGTTTTTAAGAACCTAACACATTCTACAAACTACTATCATACATAATGATTAGAGTCATATCAAGATGTTACTAATCATAAATGTAAATGCTTGAATGATGAATTTATTGTTTGAGAAAGCTTGTTTTAATATCTAATAAACTTGACAAGCTTTAAGCTTTTATAAATTAAATTTACTTTTGTCGTTAACAAAACCTAGGCAAAGATCAAAAATATAAATAACGTTTAATGACGATATTTGTATTAACAAAAACTACAAACATAGATCTCTTGGATCTGAGGTTAGTGAGTTTTTAACTCAGGGAGAAAGTGTGTTAGAAAGGGGTGAGCAACAATGAAGAAATGGCTCACTATTTATAGAAGAAAAAATCTACTATTCCTCGGATCCCACGGATCCCTTCCACAAGGGATCCGTCTAGCGTTAAGCTAGGGATCCGTGGGACGCTCCCTTTTACCCATGGGTATTTTGGTTATGGGTCATGGGTCATGGGTTGAACCATGGATCTTTGGCTAGATACAATGTATCTCTTGAGTGCAATGCACTTAGTCACTTGGGTATGGGTTGATCCATGGGTTATGGATATTATCCATGTATGATATAAGCATGATGTCATGCAATGGGTTATGGGTCAAGCTCTATGGGTCATGGGCTTTGGTTTGTACCCAACTACATTCAATGTATTTGCCCAATGGGTTATGATACTTAAGTTTCTACCCATTTATATTACCCAATATACTACAAATTAGTTATGTGTATATTTTACCCAAATATGTAAACACTAGTTGTTGTACATATGTAATATTAAATTATAAAATCACTTATACTTGTTTTAGCGTTTTATGTGAAAATGTGAATATGTTAAAAACTGTTAGTTCAAACCATTTTTGTATTTTATTTGTTTCGTTAAAATGATTTTACGTTTGTTATCGACAAAACATTAGAAGATCGTAAAATATAAATAAACGTTTTTACGGCTTATTTGTATTAACAATCTCCCCCTTTTTGTTGATGACAAAACATAAAATTATTTTAAGGAAAAGCTAAAATTCGTAATAGTTTGAATTTGTAGTTTTTACTTTCTTCTCCCCCCTTTTTGTCGAAACAAAAAGAGCTTCGAAAGAAAGCAACACATTGTTTTTAACAAAAACATGTGAAAGATATATATAAAAAAATAGAGAGAAAGTAACGGGAAAGGATCTCGTCTTTACTCCCCCTTGACGAGTCCATCCCTATGTAAGGGCGTCAAGAAAGTGATACTAATCTAGTTTGTTTGCAAGTAAGTTTGAAAAAGATTTCGTCTAAGTGACGAATGTGCTCCCCCATGATGATTGCAATTTTGCAAGGGGATATCACAAAATGTAAACCTAATATTGCAAGTAATTTGCAATGTATTGCTTTGACATAAAGCTCCCCCTAGCTTTAGGATGTCAAAGTCTTCATGTGTAAATTGAATAACTACAAAACAAAGGTTAGACAACAAGTATAATTCACAATTTCCTGCAAATGTGATCCAAGTTAGTAGAAAATAGTTTTCTGTCACACGGATCCCACGGTTCCCTCCTGGTAGGGATCCGTCTAGGCAATTCTGAGGGATCTGTATTAGCTGATGATTAATTTCAGCAAAGGTGATATAACAAGTAATGTTATCACAAAAATGAATACAATGTAATCATATGCTCAGAAATATAACAAGTAGCATGTAATTTCATTTAATAAAACTAGAGTTATGATATACATGACTCTAAAAACTAAGAAAATAAGAAAATACATGAATAGGAATTTCTAGACCAACTATCGCTTGATGCTAGGAAACCACTAAAATCTTCTAGCTCAAGTTTTGTTAAGGTAAATCTCTTCAAAACGTTCGAGGAGATGATAGAACATGAAACGTTGGTCTTCTCGTACTTCATGTATCAAACCTTCAACATGTTGACAATGATAGCAATCTTTGTCATGGCTAGGTAGTGGTGGTGGAAGAAATGGAATGGCTTGATGCGAAGGATCAAGTGAAGCGGCTTGTGGAGCTTCAAACGATGGAGGGATTGGTGGAGGTGCATTTGAGAATGGCTCGACCAAGAATGATGGTGATGGTAGAGAAGTGTCAACTTCCATATGGTCGGGTGGTTGACTTTGATGATTTCTCATAATCCAAATGGGATTATATGATGGAAACGGCGAAAAGGAAGCTGAAGCAAGTGTTGACTCAACACCTTGATTTTGTATCATTATTCCTCCTAATGAGGAGAATGTTGTCGGCGGAGGCGGATGAGACGGCCTAGGAGGAAAATCCTCTAAATTGTAGAGGTGTGGTGATGATAGTGGAGATGTAAAAGAAATATCTCTAGGAACCAATGGTGATATTGTTTGGCCTAGGAGGTATGGTGGTGTTTGGCATAGGTCGTTTTGTGGGTACTATCCTTTTAGGAGTTGGTTTGATTGGTTGAGGAAAGATCCTATCATTTTTTGGCTTGACCGGAGATGATTTGGTTGAAGAGATTTCGTATATAACACGAGCCTTTTTCATGGGTGGTTCTTTGGTGGATAGGTTACTACTTGGAGTTTTCCTCATGATGAGATGACTTCAAGAGGTTTGTAAGGGTTTCTAAAGTGCTGAAAGTTAGGATGAAGGTGATGACTATGGAAGTCCTAACAATGTGGTTTATAAACCAAGAGATTTGGCAAGTGCATTTAAGCCTTAAGCCACTAAGATTCATTGGAATGTGATGATTAACATGCATAAGAGTCAACTTCAGAGTTTGTACTGATCTAGGAACTCATTTAAGATGAGATTGAGTGTTTGAGTTAGAAAGATGAGTTGAAATGATTGTTTTAGCAAGATTTGACATAAACTGTCATCCGGATCCCACGGTTCCCTCATCAGAGGGATCCGTCTAGGCTAATCCTAGGGATCCGGCTATCAACAGCTATGAAAGAGTGGAAATGATGTTTCTAAGATCTAAGACCTATATCATCTTGAGTGTTTCAGTCCTCCTAAGTGTCTTAAATGAAGAGGTGCTTAAGTATATGGAGGTAATGAGTGATGTAGCTAATGATTGTCTTTTATGGAAGGATTTGAAACTTTCATGAGTGCCAATGGATGAGCAAGGATGACACTAAAGATGAGAGTGTCAATTGAAGCTAAATGATCCTAGAGATCAGTTTGTGATTTAGGATAGTGTTTTGGAAAATATCCTAGAAGCTTTGAGATGGGAAAACTAGAGTTTGATCAACTTTGATCAATTTTGAGGTAGGGATGGTTTATGATCAATTTTTCCATAATCGAAAAGATTTCTAAGACTAGAAGTGAGGGATCAAGTGAAAAATAAAGTGTGAGTTTAAGAGCGGAAGAGTAATGGATTAAAAATGAAACGATAGATCTACAAGCTTCTTATAGTGTGATCTAGGTGAGTTATGTGTGAGTAGGAAGGATCTACCTATCTTGATAAGGACTTAATTTGCCTTAAGACACTATGTTTAGCTTAGTGTGAGGTGTTCTAAGGATATGTTTGAAATATAATGCTTGCAATTGCATTTTCTGTTTGCCGGATCCCACGGTTCCCTAAGTGTAAGGATCCGTCTAGCACAAACTTTGGGATCCGTCCATCTGCTCAGCAGAACCTTTACTAAAGGTATGCAATGATCTTAACAATGCATTATATTCCAAGGTTAGTTTAAAAGGGGTTCTAACACTAAGATATCAAATGTAAGATGTTTTTATTTCATGAAGGAAATAGGATTACATTGATAAAGCACTAGTACAAGAGAATTGATCCTATTTTGAAATACTACTAGGTTACTTGAGTGTCTTCGCTAGGAGGATCATTACGTGATTGATGAGTGTTAGTGGAATCAAGAATGAAGAAAGTCTTTATGAGAGATATGTTTAGCGGTTCCATCATCTTGTTCACAAGTACGTACAACGGACTTTGAAATTGAGGATGGAAGTGCATAACGTTGTGATAGAGGCGTGTCAAGAACATTCCATAAGGGATGAGTTTATTCTTGGAGCCTTGAAGATTTACAATTCGCCTTGCGAAGAAGTAGGCGAGATTGTATGGTTGTTGTGTTAGCAAACAGTACAACATGTGAGCACAACAAGCGGGAAGGATTTCTCGATTTCCCCTAAGACTCCAAACATTCTCACGTAGGATGAGTGCAAGAGGCTTGTACTCTTCTCGGATGTCCCGTGTGAAGATAATGTTTGGATCGAAGTAATATGGTTGAGGTTTGCATATTATGCGATTTAAATCTTCCGGAGAGGGTATGTGTGAACAATATGGACTATTTTCTTCATGAAAATTGAAGAGAGAATCAAGAGACCAATCTTCGGTGAAGGCACATTGTCAATGATTTGGAATCCGGAGGATGTGAGCAAAATGCCCAAGGGTTAGAGTAAACTTTTAGTTTTTGATATAAAACCAAAGAGATAGAGAGCGATCCTCGTTACGAACGAGTTCAACTTGACGAAAGAATTCCATTATGAACCTTGGACATGTCTTCTCGTTGATTTCAAGAAGACATTCTAGTCCTATGGCTCGGAAGGAGGTATTGATACCTTCTTCGAATTGTAGAGAGGTGTCTACAATACGTTCTTCATGGAAGTGACGGTTTTCGAGGTTGTTGAACCCACGGACATGAATGCCAGGAGTGCTGGGTTTAAGGGAGATGTTCGGAGTGTAGACGCTAGTGAGTGAAAAATCAAACTCATATTCATGCGTCATAGTTGAACCTATAGAAATGAAGAGTTAAAAGAAAGTGATGTTTGTGTTCAACCTATGATTATCTAATGTTTTCACTAGATTTTTATTAACAATGTTTTTTAACAACAATGACACTTAACTCACTTATGGTTTTGACATTCTAGTGGAATATTTCTTTTAGAGAGAAAGTGTTTTTCATTTTGCATGAAAAACTGTTTTTCAGTAGGACGGATCCCACGGTTCCTTTACAAAAGGGATCCGGCTAGTATATCTTCAGGGATCCGTAGATCTGTAGTTACAGAAACAGATTTTACAAAAACATAGGTTTTACAAATTTATTCCCAAGATATGTGTTTTAGCCTACATTTTCTTTTAGCATGCATACATGACTTCTAATGTATCACGAAATAGTACGAAACATATGAAACAAAAGAAATGACAAACACATTATGATAATAATAACCTAGATAAACTAGACTATTAATAATATTTCATTTCAATGCTTAGAATGATACAAAGGATTGGGTATATAACCCCAATGTAGATTAACAACACAAAGTAAATGTCTCCATATGTGAACTTCATCATAGGGAACACAAGTGCGATGAGTGTTAAGACGATGAGCACGAGGGCGATGTAAACCATGTTGAAGATGATCCTTCTTGGTTTCGGTTGGGATGAAATGGAGAGGAAGATGATGTTTGAGTGAGAGGGAATTTTTGAAATTGGAAGATTTGAAAAAGTAAGGATTTGATAAGGTGGGCGTCGAGTGGTTTATTTATGGGGAAGGAAAATTTTTGAAATTTGTGTTTTGTTTTATTATTGGATTAAAAGAAATAAAATACAAGTTTTATATACCACGACTTTAGACGAGAAGAATAACACGTATGTGAGAAAAAGGCTTCCTAATGAAGCTTCATGTAAAACATATATATGCACAAAGGATAATCATATAAATACCTAAATAGGCATACTTAATTATCAAGCAAAAATAAAAAGGAAATCATACCTCTAGCGCACTTAGGAATATCTTTACAAATGACACAGCAAATGTCACTTAGACGATTCCCGCTCCTTTGCGTTTAAGATACCTTCTTAAGGAAGGTATTCTTGTTACCAAGCGATTCCTATAGCTTGGTGGGTATGAGCTTTGACTAATCATCATGACAAAGAAGATTAGTGCGATTAAAGGAAAAAGTAAATAAAAATATGTTGTTATCAAATCAACATCCAAACATATAGTTTAAAAATAAAACATGGTGTTTGTTTTTATGAAGAACCTTCTTTGTAGTTTTCAATTAACCATGGATCGTATCAAGTTTTTAAAGTACAATATACTTCAAGAAACTTGGTAACGAAGCTCTGATGCCAATTGTGGAAAACTAGAAGGGGGGGTTGAATAGTTTTGCCAATTAAAACTTCCTTTTTAACTATTTAGATCGACTTATGTCAATCTATTTGGATGTGTGTGTTGGATGTTGATGAACAAGCATGTAAAGGCAAGTAATGAAAAGATAAGAGTAAGAAGCACAAACCACAACGCGAGTATTTATAGTGGTTCGGCTACAAGGACACCTTCCTTGCCCTACTCCACTCCCCGAGTCACCTACTCGAGAGTTCGTAAACACTACACCAATCTCCTTATGGCGGAGAAGCCTTCATAACGTCGCCTACCCTTTTTCCGGTGCTAGGCTAACCACCGGGTTATTTCACTCCAAGGTGAACCACACCTACACAACGTCGCCTACCCTTTATAAGGTACTAGGCTAAGTACCTAGTTCTTTCACTCCAAGGTGAACTACACCTTCACAACGTCGCCTACCCTTTATTAGGTACTAGGCTAAGAACCTAGTTCCATTGCAATGGAGAAACTACTACCACACTACACCAACGACTAATCCCAAAGGAGATCTACTCTTTTACAACATCATCAAGGATATCAATATCCTTGGATCTAATACGAGTCTATCTTGTACATCGAAACACACCATATCGAATGTATATCTAAGGCACCTTTCACTAATGCCTTTGACTAGATCTACAAGACACCCTTCACTAATGTCTTGTGTCTCGACTTCTAAGCACCTTTCACTAATGCTTCTAGTCTTGACTTTTAAGCACCTACCACAAGTGCTTATGATATAGACGATATATACCCTTCACTAATATCTTCTTCTTGACACTTGAGACATCCTTCACTAATATCTTCAACACTACACTTCTTAGAAGAAAGAAATGAATCATCAACAAGAAGACTTCAGTAGCCTTGATGATGAGGAAGCATGGCAACTCATGGACTTGAGCTTGCTCGACTTCAAAGGTGGTGATCTTGCCTTTAAGAGGAAATGTGAATGTGAATATATTAAAAACTATTAGTTCAAACCATTTTCGTGTTTTATGTGAAAATGTGAATATATTAAAAACTATTAGTTCAAACCATTTTCGTATTTTATTTGTTTCGTTAAAATGATTTTACGTTTGTTATCGACAAAACATTAGAAGATCATAAAATATAAATAAACGTTTTTACGGCTTATTTGTATTAACATCATGGATAATGTGGAAAAGTACATTGAGGAAGCTGCACAAACAGATGAAAACATGAATGAGTTTCAGGTGCAATTGAGAGATAGTTGTGATGAGTCGGGTAATGTATCAGTTGAAAGGTCGGGTGTTGTTGAATGCAGAATATCATAGACAACAAAGAATGATGTAACCAGCTGCTCAGTAACTCCTGTCACACAAGAAGTGGATGCTGTGATTAGAAAGGTGAATGAATGTCGGGTACAATCAATAAATTGTAGTGTTGAGACCAGTAAGGCATCGGATGATGGATCAACTGACACTGAATACAGAGGCTCAGAGACTGATAAGCTTGAAACAGCCAGTAGTTCAGTGACTCTTGTTACACATGATTTGGATGCAAATATCAGACCGACAAATGAACAGGTGTTATGTGATGAGGTACCCTTAACTCATCAACATAGTGCATCTGCTAATGTACCTAAACAAACTGATCTTAATACTAAACATGGTTCTGATAAATGTTCCTTGGTTGAGGCTGAGTCTAATAAATTCAAAACAAATGATATGGTTGATAAAAAGGCTTTTGATGAACTTTCAAACAAATTCTCAAAATTTGAAAAACATTGCATTTCTCTTGAAATTGCAAGACAAAGAAAGGAGGAAAGTTTTCAAACTAAGAAACCATGTAAAAATCCTGAATTTCGTGAATTTTTTGAAATAAACGATTTAAAAGCTCAGCTTCAAGCCAAAAACTCGACTATCAACAATTTGAAGAAACATATTTCTGGTATGCATGTGAAAAGTAATTCAGTCAAGACTGCACAAGACATTGATACTATTATAACAAGAAATAATGAACTGTCAATTTATGTGGCTAAATTACTAAAGGAAAATGAGACTTTGAGAAAGCATCACATAGACCTAAGTGACTCTGTCAAAGAAGCTAGAACTAAGTCAATGGAACAAACAAACTCTTTGATAGAAAAAATTGATGAAATCAAAGCTCAGATTCAGGAAAAGAGTTTCACTATTGTTGCCTTAAAGAATGAGCTTAGAAAAACCGTAGGGAAAAGTGTGAACACTAAGTTTACAAAACCATCAACCTTGGGGAAGCCAGTTTCTCATCCCACTAGAGACCGGTCCGTTGTTAGGCAGCCTACTGCATTTATATCTGAAAGAACAAAATCTTTAAAGACAAGGCTTGCCTCCCAAGTTGATGCGATACAAGTTTTGTCAAATTTAGTCACTTCGCCTGAGTTACCTAAGAATAATGCTTCTAGCTCCGTTAACCCTCAACAAGTAGCTACTTCTACTCCCAGTACCTCTAGGAATAGTTCGAAAACAATGTCAAAACCAAGCATTAAAACCCAGAATTCATATGATATGAATGACTTGCGGAAGAACTATTATCTAGAAGAAGCTAGGAAAAAGGCACAGATTCGAAAAGACGGAATTTTAGGTGTAAGACCTAGGGTGATGCATTCCACGAGATTTCAAGACACTGATAGTAGGAGTAAACCATAACCTAGGAACACTCAAAAGACTAGGGGTTGGCTTGCATCTAAGAGTAGTTATATGAAGAAGAATGCTAAGCATGTTGAAAATAAAACTAGAATTTCTGAGTCTTTTCCGAATAAGAAACATTTTCCTAATTCACATGCTAAGGTACAATCCACTAAGGCTACTAACATGGCTAAGGTTCAACATGTTATGAAGCAAAACAAACCTAAAACTTTGCATAGATGGATCCTAACTGCTAAATCTTTGGAGTATAGGAATAACGATAAGTCTTCCACTGTGCATAAGAATATCAACAATCCTAGACCTTGCCATAAGTGGATACCGTCTGGTAGAATGTTTAAGGATGTTGGACTTAGGTGGATACCTACCGAAAAGTTGTTTACCGATGGCAAAATCAAGGTTGACAGTGAAACCCCAAAGGGTTTGGATACTAATGTCACTAACCAATATATATGCAATCAAGCTTGTAATGTTAGTGCAGGTAGTCCTTACTCAGTTGCAGATACTTCAATCCTTCAATACATAGACTGGCTTTAAGGATGGATAACAAAAGGATTGATATCTCATAACTCACGGGTTCAAGTAACTCAACCTTGATATTCAATCGGCAATGAAGTCTGTTCACATCAGTTCAGGCCTCGTTCTTCAACACTATTGCGTCTGTAGATAACACTTCAGGCCCCGTTCCTCAAAGAAAAGAAAAGTGTATGCCTCAGTGCGCTTTATCTTCAGAAGAAGAGAAATCTTCATTTTTATGACCATTCTCATCGACATTGTTCATCAACAAGCTTCATGTTTTTCCATGCTCATTCAATCCTCAAGTGGATCTCCGTTCATTGGTATATATTCTTATTCACTTGCTCAATAAAAAATGGCAAACTTCATTTGCGATTTTTGAGGGGGAGAAGAGTGAATATACTACATGTTGATGGATGCTTGAGTTATGGTCATACGACTCTCCAACGCCCAATGTCTTCACTCACTAAGGATAATTGGGATTTACTATTTGGGATTCATTGTTTTCAAGATATGTTTGATGAGTACTTCCAACCTCCAACGAATGTTGATCATCCAGTTTCTGAAGCTCATGCTCCGGTTCCTACTGACTCAACTGGTTCACCATCTAAGAAGTATTTCTCGGAATTGTCAAGAAACCTAATCTCCAGTTACTCCACAAGGCGTTGATAATGACTATCATGATATTGTAGTTGCACTATTGAATAATGATCCGCTCTTTGGTATTTCTTTGCCAAATCTTCACGGATTATTGTTCCTCTCATTATGCACGCTATAAATCAATCACATGAACATTAAGGAAAATGACTACCTCATCCGCTCAAAGACATTATTAGTGAATCTTCCATATCAGTTTCTACATGTATACCTTTAGGAAGAATGCATTGATGTTGAGGAATCATTTGTTCTGGTTCATTAAGTGGGTCAATGTACATCTGATTGTATATTTATTCACGTGTTGGACATTTGACACAAGTTTATTACTTCGGAGTTAATCACTTATCACTTATTTGAGATTGAAGTTGACTTTCACAAAGGCGTGTTCTTATTTGATAACTTGCTCGGGCTTAAGAATTTGAGTTGAAGTCTTGGTTTATCTAGTTACTAGCAGTCGGGGTGGATGGTTAAAGACCGACAATGTGGATAATCTCAAGAGGTGTTAATGTCTCATACTTTGTTTGAGTAGTGAGTACTTAGAGATTTGCTTGAAGCATAGATTCTAGACACCGTTATTCCATCATTAAGTGCAAGCTTAAGATACAAATGTAGGGAATTCGACTTCAGTTTCAAGTTTGGTATATCAAGTTTTCTTCATTAGTGATCACTTCAAATTGTCTACATATGGGTTGATAAAGATAGTCAGAGAGAGTTTATGTAGCAGTTGATTCTCACAGGATTCAGTTGAGCTAATTGTTTGTTCTTCTCTATTTCAAGAGTATTTGGCATGTATAATGTGTTGCTGATTCTGAGGTATCAAAACCAGCAAGGGGGAAGGAGATATACATCTAAACACACAACGAGTACACGTGATGAACTTAATACTTCTTCTCTATTGAAGTAATCCAGGGAAAGACAAATGTCATAACCGCAGAGAAACTCAGTGTTTAACTCGTAGCCTTTGGTGTGTTATTCCAACCATTTGGGGGGAAGTGGTCTCTGGATACTTTTGGTATGTGTTATCTCAGCTTTCAGTAGGAAGAAATATGAGAAGAATATGTGGAGCGTGAGATGATATTGCTTATCGACATCTTCTATATAATTTATGGTAGTGCTTCCGGTTATTGCTTCATGTACACAATGCAATGATGATTCCGATGAGATCGCAACCATCAGGGGAGAGATATGTGTACATCAAGGATGCACAACATGTTCACTTGATCGAGCTAATTCGGTTATTCCAGAGTTGACATCCGCAGAGATGATTAGTGACTTAACATGTTACATAGATGTCATCATCTCTACTCTTGTTGGGTACATGTGTACATTATGGGCTGATTGGTTATATGTTAGATAACTGGAATGCATTTGGTGAAATGAAAATGTTGAAACTCGAAGAGTAACATGTACATCGAGGACGCACAACAGGATCAGGTGATCGGGCTTAATCATTTATTTCGGGTTTGATAACCGCAGAAATGATCCGTGTTAACTTGTTACTTCGCTGTTATCGTCTTCTTCAGGTTCTTGAGCTTCATACAATTAGACTGTTTGCTTCACTTCTTCTTCTTGGGGGAAATAGTCTTTTTACGAGGATTGTCGGTTTGGGGGGAAGCTGCCAAAGATTCACTTTTAGAAGGCTCAAGTTCTTGCGACGATTAAAGAGCCTCGGAAGCTTTGGTGGTGAAAGTTTAAGAGATGATGACTTCTATCTTCTGCAACGGGGCTGTTTGATATCCTTATCTCGGTACTCGTATCATCATCCTTCTTAAACTATATCATTTACTCTATCTCTGTAAATATTTATCAAAAAGAAAATACAAAAAATATAAAACCAGCAAAACAAAAAGAAAAATATAAAATCATCAAAAATCCATAAAATTTTGAAAAAAAAAATCAGAAAATACCAAAAATATTGTTTTCTCAAGACATGTCTTCTGGTATCGATAACATCTACAGTCTTAGAAATGTCATTCAATAATGGCACGGGACCATAGATGAAGTTCGAGCAGGAGGTGTAAATATTTCTTTTCAAAACATGTCTAAAAATTATGGCATGCAGTTACTTCTGACTGCAACCCGTGCTTAAACCATGGTTTGCTATTATTTCAGATAGCAACCCGCTCTTTAAAGAAAGGAAAGTGCAGCGCTAAACCAATTCTCATAAATTTCGTGCACTTATCCTAAAACAATATGAGGAAAGCATGTCAAAGGACTGCTGTTCCTACACAAATGTTTTTTCCTTCTAAAATTCTTCAGAAAAACATTTGTTGTGTTTCAAAAAATGGTGGTAAATAAGTTTCTTGAAAATCAATCAGTATCTTGTTTTCATAAATTTGAAAAACCCAATCAATGACTTCAACTTATTTAACTTTTTATGAAATGAGTCATTGATGGAGGGGGAGAATGTTTTCAAATTTATATCATCTAACGAGCTTATATAATCATCCTACGTGCTTAACTGAAAAAGATGTTTGCCTATGTTGAAGGACTAGGATTCTAGGATATGTTTGTTAGAATTAGATGACTATAGTTTGATAAACACATTATTCCCATACTTTGTATGATCTGATTGATATGTTGAGTTGACTTTTATTAGTCGATTGTTGTTTGGGTGTTGTCGACCACCATATATCTGTATGTATGTTCACTAACGTATGCATATATCATGGGTGAAAAGAATGTTCCCGATCCGGATCCTACAAATGAAGATGATTGGATGCCGAAAGGAAAGGGTAACTATATCTTGGGTCGACAAATGAAGAAACGGAGCTTAATTGGACCTCTATGGAGAGTTGGCATGACAAATGCAACGTCAGAGATCTCACTGCATCAGCAAATGGTTTTCTTCCAGCCTTAAAGCAACAACAGAAGCAGCTGAACCACCTAACGTATCTTTGTGCAGGGCAAGTAGTGAATAATACCATTTTTTTAACAATTTTGAAAATAGTGTTTTAAAAATGGAAAAATATTGTTTTGAAAATAAACTGAACTAAAATTTTGGAAATCAACCGGACTTCATTTTAAACATAAGTCACTCAATCAACGACTACGATCATTGATTGAGGGGGAGAGTGATTTCAAACTTAAGTATTTTCAATCGATATTTCTTCATAAAAGTCCGTTAGTACAATAATAAATGGTGATCTAAAGATTTAATGTTATGTCATGGTATGATTTTCTTTAAAACTCAAAGATCTTTCAAAATGAAATCTTTTCTGTGAAATTGTTTTATTTTACGTAAAGATCTCTTAAAACTAACATACCTGACACTAACAATCTTTATTGTCTATAATTGATCCTTATTAGTTATTTCTAAATTAAATTAAGCCACGTCTTTCCCCAAACTTTTCTAAATAATTTAAATCAATTGGGATCACAAATCTCAAATGGTTTGAAATTTTGATCGGGGGAGAGTTCGTGATTTAAATCTCAAATCTGTTTTAGTCCTTTAAAGGCACTTCTGCCTCCATGTGCCAAACGATTTGAAATACACAATGCACATGTTGAGGAGGAGGATTTATCAAAAAAAAAAACAAAAAAAAAAAAAACAACATGAGTATTTAAACCTGGCCACATATTCTCCCATGTTTTCTAAACCTTATTAAATCACTTGGGATCCAAAATCCCGAAGGGTTTGATATTTTTTATCGGGGGAGAATTTGTGATTTAATTATGAAATCTGATAAAAGATGATCGTTTTGATTCAATTGTGCAGGCTGCTCTCCCATATTTCCTAAACACTTTCGAATCTCGAAGCACATATTGAGGGGGAGCATTTCAAAAATAAAATAAACTTTCAAGGTACAAAGATTTATATGTTTCAACATAAGAACCTTGATTGATTTTCTAATGGTTTCTCAATGGCAAATGTGATCGTGGAAGTTCTTCGAAAACCTCCTTCCTCTATGTGTTAAATGATTTCAAATAACCAACGCACATTTTGAGGGGGAGAATTTACCTAGAAAATCAAATAGCTTTTTCCACAGAAATTGAGATCAAAGAAATTTCTCAATGACCTCTTGCCTCTATGTGCTAAACAATTTCAAAATCATAAGAGCACATGTTGAGGGGGAGCATTTCTAAATGATCAAAACAATTAAGGTACAAAATGCTTTGATATTATATCACAAGTACCTTGATTGATTTTCCAAAATGAATTTTCAATTGGTTTCAAGAAGAGAAAGAACAATACCAAAAGTCCGACCAATTTACTTTATGCATGGTGGTTAGGTATTCGTTCCCACGATCCCGCCAGAGCCGAAGGGATCTACCCAGGGACAATCCACTAGATAGTGTAGAAGTCCTTAGGTATGATGAAAAAAGGAGAAAAGTGAGAAATGGGAAGAGTGCGGACTGAGAAAGAGCTAGAATTGGAATAAACCCAACAAGGTTCTAGTAATGAAGTCCCGGTAAGCACTGAAGGGGTTGAAGAATGAAAAAGAAATGAATGTGAAAAGGGTGAAAAGAAATAGCCCTCTAATAATTCAACCTTAGGGCAGAAACCGGGGTTCAATTCATATGCTACTGGTTGTTACTAAGGTAACGCCGGTATTGAAGATAAGACGTCATGGACCCAGTGACGTATTGCACCTAACTTCCTAAGGTACTCAAGTTCCTCTTAAAAGGGCTTGTTTCATTCTCACGGGGAACCTACATAATCTATCGACTTTCTCTTAGAGATTATTGATATTGAAGAAGGAGACCCTCTCCCTAGTCTCCGGCATAGGAAACCAAAATATGCACTATTGAGTCTAGAGCCAAGAGATCATACACAAAATCTCATTAGGACACAAAATTAATGAAGACTTACTGTTTCACACAATATGGAAAGTAAGTATATATTGAGAGTCCTACGCATTATCCTTGTGGTATTTCCAGAACATCAGAGTGATATGTAAAATATTCACAATGAAGATGGAAATCCTTCTAGAGCCAACATCAAACAAGCTATTGGTTGGTGACATGTGAGATCTTTTCTAAAGATCAAACTTGTGACAACTGGATATAAACGATGGGGCGATTCATTCTTGAATCAACCTTGGTCCAGGAAATGAATTGACCAATACTTTTGGAAAAACCGTTCGATGTGCAAAGCTCTTCTTTTCTCTATCAGATCGAATGTGTATTCATTTTCAAACACAAAAAGTATTTCTGATTGAAAATTGATCTTTTCTTATAAAACTTTCGTCGTATTGCAAAACTCTTTCTTCAAGCAATACGCGATTGTTTTCAAATCAATTTTTCATCAATCAGTGAATCTCAATTCGCTGGTTCACTCACTCCGTTTGTCTTCTTTGAGACGTATCGGTTTGAGAACGGCTAGAGCAGCTGCCCTGTCAAGGAGATTCCTCGAAATTATACCTGATCATAGGCAGTACTTGTACTGATCAACGGGGAACCGTGGGCCGTGCACCTCAATTCAACGAAAGTGATCAAAGACACTTTCGTGCGCTTTATTGCTAACTGTTGACTGCAGGAACACCTGACGGTTGTAGCTGATCAGAATTGAGGAGTCAATCTATAACCGCATGCTCACACATCACATTTACTTCTAAAAGAAATCATGATAAGTGTATATCTTCATTAACTGGCTCTGATATTTTCAATCCATGCTTCTGCTATACTGCTGCAAATATCATGAATCAACAAAGCTTCCGCTACTCTGATGAGAAGATATCATGATCCAAAATGTGAGCATGTCGGTCCAAAAGTCACAACTTCATATAATGGCGATACAACAAAGGATGAGTCAGAGATTTGTTGTGGTTGATGATCTCAATGAAAGCTCGAAGATCATCAAGACGTGGATCAGTAAAGACCTCCACTGAAAGTACAAAGCAGTCAGACTTTGAAGTATCACTACTAAAGTACAAAGATTGCGGGATTGAAGAATTGAAGTCTACGAGCTCGAGCATGAAGACAGAATAGAATGCTAGGATTCAAAATGTAAATCATGGGGTGACCTTCCTTAAGGGGAGATTGTTAAGATTTAGAAAATCCATGTTGTAGAGTCGGTCACCCCAACTCTAGTCTAGCATATGTTAGCTCGTAGACATTACGTTATTTACTAGTTATTTAGTTAGTTATTTAGTTTAGTGCAACACCGTGGAGGACGGACGGGTCTTTACCCACTGTATGCCTGATCCACAGTCTGAAGGAGGACGTTTTGTATGTAACTATAAATACCCTCTACCTCCCAAGGTAGAGGGTTGGACCTTTCACTCAATCTAACCTTTCTTTCTTTTGTTTACTTTCTCTCTCTAGAAAGGATCCCATCTTCTACTTTCTCTCTCTAGAACTCTAAATCATACGCCCATATTGTGCTTATTTGTGTGATTCTGAAAACCAATATCTAACAAGAGACAAAGTAGAGAGAAGGGAAATTCTATGTGTTTTATTAATAAAGAAAAATGAAAAACACAAAGAGTCTCACCCCTCCATGGAAGTATGGAGGGGTATATACAGGCCATCATACACAACACTTTACAATAATGACAGTTTCAGTACTCGTGTATGAGGCTTACATGATAACTAATGAAATCCTGTAAATGTCGTTCCATTTACGTGTTAGGAGCGATCCCAACAAGTAAGTGCCATGATAAGTTACAAAAGGCTAAATCTGCTGAGATTGAGCATTTGTTGGAACTAGATGAAATCAAAACGGGTAAACGAGCAAATCAAACTAGAACCTTAAGACGCGTCGATGATACGTGTTGGAGGTCACCCCATTTCAATTCATTATGCAGTTTGTTTCGGATGTTTAATCCTACCCGTTTAGTTCTTGAGAGTATAATTGAAGATGGATCTTTTGCTTCTCAACGTAGTGATGCTGATGCAGCATATACTTATTTGAAGTCATTTGAGTTTATTTTTATTCCACACTTGATGAAGGAGTAGTGGGAGGAATGATATCCTAGATCAAGCTTTGTAAAAGAAGAAACTATATATTGCTAATGCTATCGAGCTCGTTTCAGCAACAAAAACAAGTCTCAATGACTTTAGAAATAATTGTTGGGACTCATTTTCTCAACATGTAATTATGTTTTGTGAGAAGCATCAAATAGATATGCCTGGTATGGAAGCTCCATATAAGTCTACTCAATATCGCCCTCTTCGACAAGATAATTGTAAGTTACTCATATATCAAACACGTTTGGTTCTTTGTGGTTTGGCCGAATTTGATAGAAAGAGAAAGAGAAGTTGCGAGAGTTTTCTAGTGAGAGAAATAGATGTATATTAGCATAATGTGAAACCTCCAACCCTCTCCCTTGGTGGGAAGAGGGTATTTATAGTCTTACAATAAACGCCCCTATGGGTTATGGAACACGCTGACAGTGGGTAAAGACCCGACCCGACTCCATGGTGATACTTCAACTAAATATTTTCTAATAAGACTACGACCTAACTAATGCTAGACGATACTCGGGGTGACCGAGTGTTTAATATGGATTTTCGTAATCCTAACAATCTCCCCCTAAGGGAGGTCACCCCGGATATTACAATTTGAATACTAGCATTCTATTACATGAATTTAATTTCCTAGCTAGTAGTCTTTGATTCTTCAAAGTCCGCAATCTTTGCACTTATAGTAGTGATATTTGAATGTTCCTTTGGCTTGGGTGATCTTTGAGCCTTTATAGAGATCATCAGCCACCGTAAATATCTAAAGCATCCTTTGTTGAATCGTCTCCATGTGATGTTGTGACTTTCGGACCGACATGCTCACACTTTTCTGGATCATGATATTTTGAATCAGAGTTGCGGAAGCAGTGTTGTACGTCTTTCACTTATCATGATTTCTTTGATTGTGAGTGTGAGGTGTGAGCATGTGGTTATGAATTGACATCTCATTTGCTATCAACTGCAACCGTCAGGAGTTCCTGCAAACAACAGTTAGCAATAAACAAACGAAAGTGTCTTTGTTCACTTTCGTTGAATAGGGTTTCAAGAAACACGGTTCTCCGTTGATCAGTATAAATACTGCCTGTGATCAGGTAGAATTCCGAAGAATCTCCTTGACAGGGTTTCGCAGATGTACTAGCCGTTCTCAAACTGGAGCATCTCAAAGTAGACAACACAGAGTGAGTTAACTAACGAGTTGGGATTCACTGATTAATGAGAAATTGATTTGAAAAACAGTCGCGTATTGCTAAATAAAGAGTTTTTGCAATACGGCGAAAGTTTTATGAGCAAAATTAAGTTTCAATCACAAATAGTTTTGTTTGAAAATTTATGCGCAGTCGATGTGCTCGAAACCAATTGTTGAGCACATCGAAGGGTTTTCCAAAAGCATGCGTCAATTCATTTACTGGAACAAGGTTGATTCAAATGCGAATCGCCCAATCGTTGTTTTCCAGTTGTCACAAGTTTGATCCATGAAGGATCTCACATGTCACCCACCAAGAGCTTGCTTGATGTTGGCACTAGATGGATTTCCATCTTTATTGTGAATACTTTACGTATCACTCGGATGTTCTGACAATACCACAAGGATAATGCGTAGGACTCTTAATATATATTTTCTTGCTTTTCACGGTGTATGAAACAACAAGCATATTGAAAGTGTGTCCTAATGAGATTTATGGATGATCTCTTAGCTCTAGACTCAATAGTGCACTTTGGTTTTCCTATGCGGAGACTAGGGAGAGGGTCTCCTGCTTCAATATCAACCATCTCTAAGTGAAAGGTCGATAGATTACATCGGTTCCCCGTGAGAATGAAACAAGTCATTTTAATATAACTTGAGTGGCTGGAAGGTTTAGTGCAGTGCGTCACTGGGTCCATGACGTCTTGTCTTCAATCCTGGCGTTACCTTGGTAAGAACCAGTAGCATATGAATTGAACCCGGTTTCTGCCCTAAGGTTGAATATTTGAAGAGTTATTTCTTTTCACCCTTTCTCTTTATATTTCTTTTTCATTCTTCAACCCCTTCAGCGCTTACCGAGACTTCATCACTAGTACCTTGTTGGGTTTTTTCCAGTACTAGCTCCATCTCCGTCGACACTCTTCCCTTATTTTCACTTTTCTCCTTTTTAATCATACCTAAGGACTTCTACACTAACTAGTGGATTGTCCCTGGGTAGATCCCTCCGGATCTGGCTGGTTCGTGGGAACGAATACCTAACCTTACCATCCTTATAACTCCAATAAAGTAAATGCAAGGTCATCCATGTGGCATTGTTCTTTCCACCTTAAAACCAATTAAAAATCAATCAAGGTACTTGTGATATTTGATATCAAAGCATTTGTACCTCAATTGTATTTTATCTTTCAGAAATGCCCCCCTCAACATTTGCATCGGTATTTGAAATTGTTTAGCACATGGAGGGAGGTGAGCCTGGTTGAGTCTTAAACAATCACATTTTTATCAGATTTAATATTTAAATCACATTCTCTCCCCCGATCAAAATTTCAAACCTTTTGAGATTTGTGATCCCAATTGATTTAAATAAGTTTGAAAATTTGGGAGAAAATGTGGTATGGTTTAATATATACTGATAAAGGAACATTAGACTGCTCCCCCTCAATCTATGAGGTAGAATGTTAGTGTCAGGAATGATGAGTTTATAAAAGATTTGGAGTTTAATGAGAAACTCATGAAAATTTCATATTCTGACACATAACATTTGATACTATACTACTTGTAATGTACAAATGGACTCGTGTGATGATATAGCGTTTGAAAAATATAAAATTTGAAATCACTCTCCCCCTCAATCGATGACCCGAGTCATTGATTGAGTGACAAATTTAATGAAAACTTTAAGTCCGACTGATTTTCAAAATTTTAAGTTTGATTAACTTTCAAATAATACGTTACCACCAAGTATTACACAAATATTTTTCTGAAGAATCATAGAAGGAAAAACATTTGTATATGAACAACCGTCTTTTTGGCGATGTGCTTTCCTTATTTTGGAGAACGGGTTGCATATCTGAGCAAGCCATAGTAGGCATGTTTTGAAAAACTTTTGGAACTTCTGTTGGAACTTCATTTAAAGACCCGTGTCATTATTGAATGACATTTCTAGGACCGTAAATGTTATCGATAGCAGAAGACATGCCTTGAAAAACTATTTTTGGTAAAGGTTGTAAAAATCGCTAGGCGCTAGTGAGGCGGTCGGGTAGGGCCTAGCGATTAATCGGTTAGGCGGGGATTAATCGGATAGAAATTTTTATGCACAAAATTCTAATTTTAGATATTATATTATATTATATTATATTATATTATATGTATAAGATAAGCATAGTGCATCAAAGTTTAAAGATTTCAAGTGTTCAAATATAAACATAATACATAATTCTTCAAAGTTCAATGTCAAGCATATATATTACTCGGTTTGTTGACCATTTTAAGCGATCTTTGACCGATTTTGTCCTATTAATCGATTTGTTGACCATTTTTAGTCATTTTGTCCGATTTTTAAGCGATTTTGTCCGATTAATCCGATTAGACCAATTTTGTCCGATTAATCAGTTTGTTGACCGATTTTTATTCGATCTTTGACCAAACCGATTAAATAGGCCGATTACAATAAATCTGGGCGCTTAGTGACCGATCAGCGATTATGCGAAGATTAATCGGCCGCCCAGACCGATTTTTACAACAAGTATTTTCTAATTTTCTGATATTTTATGGTTTTTGTAGGTTTTATATTTTTCTATTTTTCTTTTTGGTTTTAAATAAGTACAAGTGATACACGAAGCAACTCCATTACTCCTCATTCTCTTCCTGAAGACGTTTGAGTGATTCTGGCTTCAGACTCTTCATACCAAGTCGCGGGAGAATAAATTGAAACCGTTCTCTTGGAAGAGCTTTAGTGAAGATATCCGCAAGCTGGTACTCAATCCTTACGAAGTAAAGTTCAACCACACCGTTATCAACTTGGTCCTTGATGAAGTGATGTCGGATATTGATGTGCTTTGATCGAGAGTGCAGGACATTGTTGCAGCAAAGAGCAATGGCACTTTTGTTGTCACGGTACACAAGAATCTTGTTGTATGCAAAGCCATAGTAAGACAGTTGGGATCTCATCCATAAGATTTGAGCACAACATGTAGACATGGCAATGTACTTTGCCTTTGTGGAAGATATGGACGTGCTCATTTGCTTCGTTGAAGACCAACTCACTAATTTATCACCCAGAAAATGAGCACATCCCGGCGTACTTCGACGTGTATCTTGACACCCTGCATGGTCAGCATATGCATAGGCTGTTAGTGCCATGGTGGTGTCCTTCAGATACTAGAGTCCCATATTAATGGTTCCTTGGAGATACCGAAAGACTCGTTTTACCGCTTCAAGGTGCTTTTTGGAAGGCTCAGCCTGATACCGAGCACACATGCATACATCAAAAAGAAGATCTGGTCTACTGGCACACATGCATACTACGGAACTTAGTTTGATCAACCGGGATCCCAAAGAGGTCCTCATCTAGTTTTTATCTCTCCACCATGGGAGTATCAACAGGGTCACTAGAATCAAATCCAAATTTCTTTAAAATTTCATTAGCATATTTAGATTGATTTATAAAAATGCCTCCGGGACTTTGAGAAATTTGTAATCCTAAGAAAAATGACATTTTTCCCATCATAGACATTTGGAATTTAGAACTCATCTCATTTTAAAAACGACCACATTTCATAGGATCGGTTGAGGCAAATATGATATCATCAACATAAATTTGAACATGAAGTAAATGTTTGCCTGTTTTCCGAGTGAATAACGTAGGATCAACATCACCTTTGTAGAATCCGTTTGCCAGTAGGAACTTTGAAAAAGTGTCGTACCATTCCCTAAGTGCATGTTTTAGGCCGTAAAGAGCCTTTTTTCAGACGATATACATGTGTAGGACTTAGTCACAATTTGTTCTTTGAGAAAGCAAAACAAATTAAGAAATCTGGATTTTAGAAAACACACTTCGTCAGAGAATTTGATGGTGCTGATCTGCTTAAAGACTCTCACGGTACTAATTTATACACCATCTCTATTGAAGACATGATGCGGTCATCTCCTATTTGCTTGTTATCTAAGGCCTCAAAGAACAAATCTTGGTTATGCCACCCGTCATTTAAATCACTTGAACTTTGCTACATTTAAATCATAAAATTGACCATCAAAGAACAAATTGTGACTAAGTCCTTCAACGTTGTATACCCTAGAAATTACACTGTCATCAACAACATAATCTCCGTAACCCATAATTGCCCCAAAATGGTCGTTCCCAAATCCAACTGTCCCGATAAACTTATTCACAAAATTCTTGAGCCATGAGCGATCTCCGGTCATATGTTTTGAGCAGCCTGAATCCAAATACCAAATGATGATTTGTACGACCTGCATTTGAAAACAGACGAAGATGGATAATTGGAAACATTGGATCCCCACGTGCTAATGGGGTCCTTTTGGTTAGTGCAAACAATCTCTGGATTATCAGACACTACAGGTGTCCTAGTGTTAACAATGGAGGCATCACTAGTAGAAGCACAAGAGCTAGTCAAAGGGCATTGTGTCACTAGAGGGATAACTCTACCAGTTGGCTTCCATTCCTTAACAGGCCCTACTCTAGGCATGGTAATCCTAGCTAAGGGGCAAAGTTCACCTAGAGTGAATATTCGACCTGTGGGCTTCCACTGAAAGCCCACATTGGTAAACATTTTCCCTGTAGGTTTCCCAGATTTCTTAATTTGTTTTGCTTTCTCAACTATCTTAACTGGGGATTGTTTCGAAGACATCAAGAAAGACACAACACATTAATCATGATTACCAGAAATTAAACATTCATTACATGTTTTGCTCACAACATTAGAATTCGAAATAATTACAGTACGCTTATAGCTAATACTAGAATCAACAGAATTCTTTTTGTTCAAATCAAACTTATTGTTTCTACGGTGGTCTTCTACTTCCTTCTGGTGAAAAATTTTAGATTGCATAGTCCTATAATTCTTTGTATTGCCTCTAGGCTTTGACCCACTAGCTTTAGTGTCACTGTTTACTCCTGTAGAAGTAATGATGGGAACATTAGTTTCTTTCCCTGCCATTTTCTTTTCTGGTTTTGATGTACTGGGTTTAGACGTTATCATGAGTGCATCAAAGGTAACATGCTTGTTCTTAGGCATAGGGAAGGATGCAACAAATCTATCTCGCTTGGTAACGGTTTTAGGACATGTGCCAATTACGTATTCTAAGAGTTCCTGAGATCGTTTAGTGTACATGCAAGCATAGTCAACAACACTATCTAGTGGTTTCTCTATTCTATCATCTTCAACGATCTCCCGAAGACTATCTAGGCTATCCTTAAGGTAAGTGAGATATGCTTGATAAGCAGTCCTATTGTTCCTAAGAGGAGGGGGAAATATACTTAACATTAATTGCATACTTATTACAAGCAAAAACCTTTGGAACAACATATTCACAAGTGGGGATTGACATTTTCCCTTTCACCCGAGTCTTTAGATTCTCAATCTCGTTAAGCAAAGAAGTTATCTTTTCATTGTGTTTGTCATGAGTGACCTTAATTGAATCATAAAACTCTTTGCATTGCGAATTAACTTTTGAATTTTCAGCTTGAAAACATTCATTTTCTTGTTGCAATTTATTGATGATGTTTTGGTATTGAAATTTTGAGAATCTAGAGACGGTGGTTTATGGGAACCTACCACTTCACTCCTATTTCCCTTCAATTGAGAAATTTGAGCTTTCAATTTTCGGATCGTGTTACAGTGAGCTTGAATCCGTTCATCTCGATTGCTTATTTCAAAATATGCATCAAATTCAGGAGCATCCAAAGATGTCTTAGCATTTGAAGTTTTAATTCTTTCTTCTAGATGTTGATATTTTAATTGTAAATTAAGATTCTCAACCTCTACTTTAGACAAATTCCTGACCATGTTATCATGATCATCGTTTTGGATTTTCTCATGCAATTTTAAATTCTCGGCTTCAAGCTCATTGACACAAACCTGGACAACTTTAAATGCAAGTGACAAATCATGAAATTGAGAGATAATTAAAGCAGAATCAACAGCAATATAGTACACATCCTGGGCAATACATCTAGCAATCAACTTTTCATTTGTGATGTGAATATTCTTCCTCTCAATCTCATAAGTTTTAAGCTCTATCACATTTTGTTTAACCATGTTTTCCATATCTTTAAACACATCTTTCATTTCTTTGACTTGAGTTTCTAGAGCCTTTTGAATGCTCTCAAAATGTTCTTTGACTAGTTCAAAGAATGGAGTAACCTCAGTTAGATAACACCATTTCGTTTGCTCAAACCCCCTTTCCCATTCAGTAATAGCTGATGGTGTAATTCTCTTCTTACATGTTTTATCGAAATCAACAAATAGTTGATAAATTACATAAATGCTAATTAACATTTTACATTCTGTAGGAAGATTTCTGGGAACTAAATGCATGGGTGTATTAGGTGGGTACACCGTTGCAGCCGGCAATCTCATTAGGGGAGGATTTTTTATTACAAGTTCTTTGGCCTTTTTCTTTTCCATGTCTAACTTCCAAAATACTTGTTCGGGGGTCAACTGAGTTTGAGGTTTGAAAGTAGCTAAAAAGTTCTCCTTATAATAATTGGGAGGTTTGTTGTTGACCCGTTTTTTCACACTCACAAGGTCATTCATTTTCTTAGCCATTTTATCTCTAGACATTTCTTTTAACTCTCTATCCTCTTCTGATAATGGTGCACTAGCAGGGCCATGACCAGGTTTAATGATTTCACTTCCATCATATAAGGCAAGTTGGGCCACTTTATCTTTTGCTTTCCTAAGGTAAACTAGATTTGGGTCATCTATGGATTTCTTACTATGTTCATCACCCAATTTCTTATGATTTAGCATCATGTGAGCAATTTTAATGGATTTGTCTTGTGCGTACAACTTGTTTTCAAGTTTATTCTTTAACGTTTTAAGTCTGGAGAAATCATTCAAGAGTTTTGTTTCCTTTTCTTTGAAATTTTGTTTAAGCATTGTTACATTTTCTTGTATTTCTTGTTTTTGGTTAACAGTTTGATTAAGTTTCACTTGTAAAGAATGTAACTCCCTTTTCAATATTTCCTCCCTTAAGTTACGATCTGAAATCAGTGCACGCATTTGACTATCTATTTTCTGTTCACGTCCAGTTAGTTCAAATTCCACACGTTGATCATATATGGCCACTTGTTCCATATATATATATTAAGTGTAGAGGTCTATGAGTCATCAGGGACGAATGCAATGTACTCATGCAACATGTAATCATCATTTAGAACAGAAAATGCACTACTAGGTACAACCTGACATTCGTTGTGTTTCACATACTGCTCATATGGGATAACATTGCTATTTCCCATATTTGTCGTATCTGACTCAACAACTTTTGTCTATTGTACCTTGTTGGGAATCTTTTGTTCATCAGCCATATCGTACAATTTGAGTACCTTAGAGATAACTGATGCATTAGAGGGACCAACTTGTTGAGGTGGAGAGACCATTGGAGATATGTTTGCCATGAATATGGTTTGAGCAGTGGGTTCATCATCAATATCTGAGTCAAAGGCATCACAGTCATCGACTTGAAAGATATTGGGATCATTCTGTGCCATATCATAAGCTGGTTGGTCATCAACATCAGCATCAAAAGTGGTCGTCCCTTCTCCATCTAGAAACAATAGCTCTTATTCATCCAACGCAACACCATTCTCTTGAGCTTGCATCAACAACATCTTATCCTTGAAGTAATCTGAATTATGTGGACGCTTTAGCTGAGTACAGTTTCTTCCAATGTGTCCTACACCACCACAGTTGTAGCACTTGTCTTGCTTTGCTTGTCTTGGAATAGCATTCCCACCTCTGTTTTGTACACCACCAATACCAGCCGTACCATTTCCCCGAGCAAAGTTCTTTTGGTTCATATTATGTCGCCCTTGAACATTCTGAACCACAACTCTTCCATCCTGCACAGTTTCTTGATTATATGGATTTGATGAAGTTCAAAGTTGGTTGTTGGTTTGAGGAAGGGATGCTCTGAATTGTTGAGCAAGTAAGGCGACTTGGTTGGAGAGATTTTCAATCATCTTATCAGTTGGAGTGTATCCTGAATCAGATAGAAGTGTCTGATTCTGTGTAGAGGATGGGTACTGATAAACTTGAGTTTGTGATGATTGGGTGAGAGGCTGAACATTCAAAACAAGTGCAAGTGGATCATTTGTTGTTGTTGGATTGAACATTTCCATAATCAGACGATCATAGGCAGCATGCTTTTGATGTTGTTGTAGGTATGCATACATCTATTCATAGTTTGTGTCTCTCAAACCTTTGTTAAGCTTAACTGCTGTTACAAACCTATCCCACTCGGGTGTCATGTTGTTCACAAACTTGGAGTTGAGTTGAATGTTTGGCATTGTCATCTTGATGATCCTCATGTCATTGACAAGCTTGTGGAATCTAACATAGTATTCATTGATGTTCTCACCCGGTTTCATCTGGAAATGTTCAAACTCATCATACAACTGTGATTCTCGATCTTCTTTGGTCAATTCAGAGCCAACACGAAGCATTTTAACATTATCCCACACTGCTTTGGCTTTAGTGTTGTGGTTGATGAATTTGTAGATGTCTTTGGGAATCCCTTGAAGCACAATGTTGGAAGCTTTTATATCTGCATCATAACACTTCTTTTTCATTCTCTTCGAGATCATTGTAAGTACGTGGTCTGTCCATTCCAAGAGTGACAGTTCCATCATCAACAATAGAGATTGTGTCTCTGGTAGTGCCCATCTGAAAAGGTCCTTCATCAATAGATCGAAGAATGTTGATACAATTTTCCTTACCCAATCAATATACTCAAATTCTTTGTACCCACGATTCATAATCCGTCCTATCAAGCATAAGAGGGTGGGTATCAGACCCGACAGCTTGAATGTCATCAAAAACGGTAGACATGATGTAAACTTTACAAGGGATTTTACAAATCTATGATTTAAACCGAGAAATAGAATTTTTCGCGGGATTTTACAAAATCAAAGATAAACTGTGAGACATAATTTTGGCAGCACAACGTTTAGTTAAATTTGTAAAATGGTCTTCAGATGGCAAAACGCAACAACAAAAAGCAGAGGCAAATCGCAGTCACAAAACGCAGTCTTGAGCCAAATCGCATAACTAAACCGCAGGTGATCAAAACGTAGAGATAAATCGCAGGACTTGAGCAAAACACAGAAGCCACAAAACGCAGACTTTAGCAAAATGCAGACCTCAAATCGCAGCCTTGAGCAAAACGCAAGAAGGGCAAAACGCAAAGTCTTCAAACCGCAGGACTAAGCAAATCACAGAATTCACAAAACGCAGACAGGGCAACACGCAAAGCTCAAACCGCAGAGCTAAAGGAAAAAACGCAAGGTCACTTTCGTGCAAGTACAAACGTCACTTTCACTGAGTTTTGTCTTTTATCTCTATTTGGCTTCCAATCAAATCGCAATGCTGACTTCTGACCAAAACGCAATACACTTTTACCCATTACTCTTAAATCGCAGCTAAGAACTTCCTCAAATCGCAATCTAGAAATCACAAATTGCAACCAAGAACCATTTTCAAAAGCCTTCGAATAACACCCAAACAATCCAAAAAACTTATGAAATAAGCAAACCAAACACCAATCTAAGCTACTACAACAACCCTAAACATGAAAGTACAAACGTAAAACAAATTTAACCATAAACAAGATCAAACCAAGGTGTTTTCTACAAGAACTAGTCGAACCAAAAGAAAAACCACAAAACCAATCTAAAAATCCAAGCACCCACAATCTAAATGATCAAACCATGGCTCTTGATACCAATTGTAAGTTACTCATAAATCAAACATGTTTGGTTCTTTGTGGTTTGGCCAAATTTGATAGAGAGAGAAAGAGAAGTTGGGAGAGTTTTCTAGTGAGAGAAATAGATGTGTATTAGCATAATGTGAAACCTCCAACCTTCTCTCTTGGTGGGAAGAGGGTATTTATAGTCTTATAATAAACTCCCCTACGGGCTATGGAACAGGCTGACAGTACTACTACACAAAAGGCTATAAACACCCCCAAATAAAGACTGGTTATATAAAACCCTATTCCTATGATAAAAAACTAGCGGGAATGGGAGAAATTGAGATTGGTTTTCTTGAAAAAACCAGTTTTCATAATATAAAACGCATAAAAACTGGGTTTGTGAAAAAAAACCGGTCTTCTTACACAATCAAAGACACTAGTGTTTAAGTAAAAACATATCTGTATATATTTATGTTATAAACAACATTTTTAACATATGCAGTTCTTCAAATTGAAACAAAAATACTTAAAAATTTTGAGCGGGTGCCAATTTTCATTACCTTTGCAAAACACATAACTTTTTCCCTCTCTTCACTTTTCACAAACCCTAATGCTCTAACATTCACTGCCGCTTACTACCCCACTTAACCACCGACACACACCACCACAATCACCTACCGTCGCACGAATTATACAAGGTTTAATTATTTCGTTTCATTTCTTTTTCTCATAAACATTTATTATAACTAACTGATTCAATTTCTATGTTTACAGATCATATTCACCAGCAGCATTATTGCCTTTATGTAGCTTCAAAAACAAACATTCACTCAATCCTAAATTGGTCAATATTAAGGTACAAAACTCATTGGTTCTAAGTCGTCGTTAATTATTCTAATTGTAGGCGTGTCTTAGATTCTTTTGTGTGTTTTCATCATGAACAGGTATTTTCGAATGCTACGAATATTCGCGAAAGATGTACTATTAAGGTCAGATTAAATTAAATGTTGTTTAATTCATGCATTTATTTTATATGTTTGAATCTCGTGAAAAGTTAACTACTCATGTGACTGCTTTACCAAATAGTAAAAATAGGGATGAGCATTTCGACCCGAATCTTAAAACCGAGCCGGAATCGTACTAGAGCCATACCGATTCCCTATATACGGTACGGTACCGGGACTAAGAAATAAGGTGAAAAAAAAATCGGGACCACTAATTCGGTACGGGACCGGTATCAAATCGGGAAATTCCCGAAAAAAAGGTGGAAAACCTGATTTCCCGGTAACGGTACCGATATCGGTACCGGTATCCGAATCTCGTTTGGTATGGTACTGGTACCACTAATTTATGCTCGGGAAAAAATCGGTACCACTAATTCGGTACGGGACCGGTACCGTGCTCATCCTTAAGTAAAAATGTAACATTTTGTCACATTGAAATATGTGATTGTGATAATTAAAAGGAATCAACTTATTCAGGCTAAAATGTCATAAATTAAGTTTAGGTTGGCTTTATTTAGTAGCATGTGCTTGAGTTGTGGGTTATCACTTAGTTTAAGGAGTGTTATCGGTTATTGACCTCAGTAGAGATCTATCTTGTAATTTTTGATAGTGGCTACCAATCGTATATGGCCACGGTTTCATTTGTGTAGACTGTAGTGTATGTACCGGTTCTAATCTATATCATTTTTTAAATTCTGTTTCATATAACTCAGTTTTGTCAATAATATACAAGGAATTGTGATGCTAAATATGTCATGTTTCACCGGCATTATTCGTCTATTTATCATCGTCTGAATAGTCTACTGAAACTGAATACAACCTTACTTGAACGAGATTTGTTCTATAGGCTCTTACCACTGTATGCTTGGGCATCCATGTGTATGACTTTAAGGTTCCTAACAAATAACAAGTGATGTGGCAAAAGCTCTCTAACATCTTTGATGTTGATCGATTATCTATTACCAGATGGGGATTGTGTTTTGTAGATGGATTTTTTCACAGTGCTATAAATTAGTATGATTATGCTGGTTATGTAGGCAACGTCTAGCTCCACACATAGCTCAAACATGAAAGGTGCTAAAGAGGAGAAGAAATCGGATGTATACAGTACAACCATGAACTACAACTTCATTCGCCCAAACTTAATTATTAGTTCGTGTCTACAAGTGATGCTTCTGTCCTCTCTTGGTTTCAATGGATAAAATTGTCCTCTAAGAAGCCTTTTGTTGGTTCTGATCTGTACTTTACACATGGCAGACCCCTGCAGACGTTGACAAGCTTCGTAGTATTGGGGTGAAAACCATATACTGCTTGCAACAAGACCCAGATCTCGCGTATCCATTACAAATATTGATCTAATTCATTAGAATATAAAACGTAAAATTTAACTGGTCCTTATTATAATAAGTGTGTCAGTCCTTTGTTGTATGTCACTGGTAAGGTGCATTTCCTGTTTTCTATTGAACCTTTTCACCAGATATTTTAGCGTAGACATCAATGCCATTCGTGAATATGTGAGCACATTCAATGATATTCAACACTTACGTGCTCAAAGAAGGTAACTGATATTTCTTGATTGGTTTATCTATGGTCTTGTATGCATGAATTATTGTCACCTGATAAAACTTTGATTGTAAATGCTATGGAGCAGAGACTTTGATGGTACTGATTTGCGGATGCGCCTTCCAGCTGTAGTAAGCAAGTTGCACAAAGCTATTAATAGAAACAGTGGAATAACTTACATACATTGCACTGCTGGACTTGGAAGAGCTCCTGCAACTACAATATGCATCATCTTAACTTCTTAAAACTATAAACTTGTACTTTTTAATACATTTCACTACTATCAAATTCACAAACCAAATCCCCCTTACTTTCTATTCCTTACATGTTTTTGCTTTTGTATACCTATAATGGTGAAGTTATTGATGTGGTTTATGCTAATGCATCTGGCATACATGTTCCGGGTTCTTGGTTATAAGCTGAACGACGCCGCCAGTCTAATCCTAGTATAGACGTCTCTCCTTAATTGCATTATTTCCACTTATCAAAAGAAGATATACATATATACTTACCCATTTAATTTTGCAGTACTGTTTTGGGACAGCAGTAAGAATTCAATTCGAAGTATTGAAGCAAAGGTTGCAAGCAGGCTTATTCAACAATGTTGGGGGAGGAAATCATTTGTACAGATCTGATTCTATTGCGAATTGGTGTAACCTGTTATTGGAGCAAAATAAAATAACCCTTAGAATCAAGTACAAATTTGAAGAATCATTTGTTTAAGTTGTATTGTGTACAAAATTCTTTTCTAAAGGAACTCGCATCCCCGCAGCAACGCACATGCCAACCTATTTGTTATATACCAATAGCGAAAATATCACGTGTGACACCACAAGTGATTATCGGCACACCTGGTACCATTAACAAATGGATTGCAGAAAAGAAGCTGGGTACAATTGGGTTGAATATTCTTGTCCTTGATGAGGCAGATCCTGTGTTGGCATATGTAACCCCAGAATATGATGTTCAATTATATTGAATTCTAATTTTTTTCTTTATAGTTTGTTGAATTCTAGTTTTTTAATTAGGATTTTGTCTAGGATTGATGTTTAGTTGAATTGATGTATTGTCTTAATTTACCTTGTTGATTTCGATATTTGTGGTGTATTTTAGTAATTTTATATATATTTCTTTATTAAAAACATTATTTCTAAATTTTTCTAATAAATTGGAAAATTTTAGAAATAATTTTTTTAATAACATTGATTTACCAAAAAGACAGGTTTCAAGTTAATAACATATCTTTTTACTCTCTATAAAGACAGGTTATGGGATAACTGGTGTCGTTGTCCAATAGAAATATGTTTGTATACTCTATAACAGAGACCTATTTTAAGGAGAAAACCGGTGCCGATGCTTCTAATAGAGATAGGTTTCCAAACCGGTTTCTATTTGTTACGATCATGGAGATACCCCCCTTAAGAGAGTGGTTCCAAAACCACTCTTCATGGGCCATTTTGACCGGTTTCTATGAGATTTTTTGGACCCGACTCCATGGTGATACTTCAACTAAATGTTTTCTAATAAGACTACGACCTAACGAATGCTAGACGATACTCGGGGTGACCGAGTCTTTAATATGGATTTTCATAATCCTAATAATAATAATGTTACTTTTGAGCATTTTTATTGAGTAGATATATTTCTTTGCATATTAGATAAGCAGTTACATGAGCTAAACACTAGATTCAATGACGAGGTCACGGGGTTGTTAAATCTTAGCTCTACTCCAGTTCCTAAAAAAGGGATTAAAACGTTTGATATTATTAAGATTTGTCATCTTGTTGAGAATTATTATCCTGCAGATTTTACTGAACAAGAGATATATCTTTTAAGAAGCGAGTTGGAGATTTTTAACATTGATATGCGAAACAAGAGAAAGCTTAGAAAGGCTTCTACTATTGTTGAACTGTGCATATCTCTAGTGAAAACTTAGAAGCGCGGAACATATTATTAGTTTGATAGGTTGATTCGACTCATGTTGACACTTTTGGTTTCAACTGCAACAACTGAGCGGGCATTTTCAGCAATGAAAGTATGTAAGAAAAGACTTAGGAATGCGATGTCAGATGACTTTCTAGCAAATAGCTTGGTGGTTTACATCGAATAAGAAATTGCTGAAAAGATCGACTATGAATCTGTAATTGAATAATTTAAAAGCCTTAAAGGTCATCGAGCCGAGCTGTAACTTTGTTTACGATGTTATTTGTACCTTTTGCTTCTTTTAATTGTATTTTGATGTATTGCTTATTGGAATCTAAACTATTTTCTGAGTTATCGTTTATTTCTTATTTTTATTTTTGGTACATATACATTATGATTTTCATCTTAAACGTACGATGATTTTGGCCCCCCGATAAAACTGTTCAAGTTCTGCGCGTACGAGGTTTCATTACGATTATACGATTTTATAGTCTACATTGCTACTTAGGCACATGGTTATAGACAAGCTGAGAGTAACCGAGGAATCACAAAATCACACTTAATCTTTCAAGAGCATCTACAATGCATGTTTTTGTAAAGCTTTTCTAAAGACGTTTTAACATTGTAACTAAAGACTTTGTACGTTTTTAACAAAAGCTTAGAGTTTGTCCGGCGTTTGAGTAAGGTTGAATTAATAATAATCCTTATTTGTTATTGCATCATATTGTGTTACTTTCATAATCATAAAAACTTTTGCCATCAGTAAAAATAACAAATATAGCTTTTAAGAGCACACGGTATGCATGACATTTAACATGCCATTCGTTTTATTTTCGTGCTATTGGTGAGCCAAATGGTACCGTCACTTTGTGCCATTGGTGAGCCAAACACATATGAGTTAGTGAAATGGCTCAAGCCATTTGTTTATTTTGTGTTTTTTGTTTTTTGATTGTGAGTGAGTAAGTATTTTTAGTGGGGTATTTTGTGGGACCCAATAACTAGTTAGTGTGTTATGAAGGAGTGTGTTTTAGTTATTGGTGTGTTATTGAGAGGTGAATGATGTGACGCTGATGTGGCATACCAATAACGTGTTATCCATCGTTGCGATACCTTGTGCCCTAAGTATTTAAATATTAATAAAAAGATGATTTCATAAAGTTCGAGTGTGTAAATGTTCTAAAACAATCTCAAGGTCTTTTGTGACAAACTAACAAATAATTCAAACTTTCTAAAAATAGAGATAAAAGAACAGGGTAAGCTTCTTTTTTGAGTCCCACTAGCATCACCGATGATGGCATTGCCTTGACTTTAAAAGGACATGGCGTCAATATCTGAATCCGAGGCACCACCTACTTTATGTTGGTGATTGATAAATGGTAATCTAGTCGAAGGAGCCTAAATTTAGTATGAGCATTGCTATATGTTTCTACTCACACAATCATATAACATGCGTGATGTGTTATGCATTTATTTATTTTTATTAAGTCATTGATCTTTTCACTTGTCACAATCATACAAGTAGCAAGTTTTGTAAATACATATAATATGAAGAAATATCATTTTCCATTTAGTATATGTGAGTGAAAAGAAAATATAATGTATCTTGATTGTAAATATTAAAATTAATATTTTTGAAAAAATAAAATTTATGATTATATAATCCTTTTTTAAGTACGACAACTAATTTACACCATCGTATTTAACATGGCATGAATCCTTACCATGCGGATTGTTAAGTTATCCATCATTCAAAATTCGAACCTATAGTTAGCATGGTATGAAGGGAAGTTTGGTTAATGCATTACTGTATCAAACTAGGTGTTGTGATTTTGGATAATCAAATGATCATTCAACTGAAGTTACTTCTTAACTTTTCCTCAAAGCTTTGTTTCTTGGTACGCTCTTGACATGTTTATTCAAGTATTTTCAGCATTGCAAAGTTCGTTTATTATTATCTCAAATCTAAGTCGAAACATAATGTATGAAAAATGTTTATGGTTCAAAACAATTTAAAAACAATATCGTCTTCGTACCCGACTACCCGCTATAGTTTATTGGCCCAAAACAATAATAGATAATAACTTCCCGCATCCTCATGTTTAAGCCCATCTTTCTTTTGCTTGTAATTTTGGGTTTACAGTTGAGCCATTTAAGCTCATATTGTTTTTATATTCATGAAAATGAGAAAAAGATTTCGAGCAATCCATGAAAATTATAAGTTTTCTTAACAAAGGCTTTTTGGACAACATTTAAAATCATTTCAGGATAAAACATTCTTTAAATATTAAGAGATCAATCTTCATTTTCCATCTTATCTTTATTTTTATTATCAATATTCATTTTCCATCTTATCTTTATTTTTATTTTATTTAATTGATGAGATTAATCCCAACAATTTAAAAAACACACTTTTATTTTTCTTTAATTTCAAATATTAATATCTTTCAAACCGTTAATCGTTAAGCGAAAAAAAAAAATTACCATTACGACAAACATTTAATTATCTTTCTATAGATAGACATTTTGATATACTTTTGACAAAAAAAAAATTCGTGTTTTTCACCTTTTTTTTTTACATTTTTTTTCTTTTTTTCGTTTATGAAATTTGCATGAAAAAAATCTCATGTCATTAAATACTAATTTGAATATCACATGTGATATTAGTGTTAAATAACATATCATATATGAATATCACATATGATATTATATATAACATGTGATATCACATATGAATATCATATGTGATTTAACACTAATATCACATGTGATATTCAAATTAGTGTTTAATCACATGTGATTTTTTTTATGCAAATCTCATATTCGAAAAAAAAAAGAAGACGAAAAACGTGAAAAAAACGATTTTTTTTCTTCTTTTTTTGAAAGTATATCAAACTACCTGTATATAGAAAGATAATTAAATGCTCGTCGCGATGGTGTAATTATTTTCGCTTAACGATTAATGGTTTAAGAGATATTTAAATTATAAAAAATATGTGAAATAATAAAATGCTTTTAATTTCAACTATTGGTTTCTTTTTAGATGAAGGGTGATGATGAGTTCATTGGCATATGAAAAAAATTTAGTATGTAAAATAACTCTTCTCTAAAAGACAATTGTTATAACTTTCTAGATTTTAATTTAGACCACATATAATGTTTAAAGAAACCCATTAAGAATAACCACCTCTTATAATCTTAACAATCACAAATATTAGAGTTAATTAGATAAATCATCAGTTGCATCTTTCGTCTCAAAACTTCAATAAGTACACCAGTCATTCATGTGGTTGTCCATTTTGCACGGACCGATTTTTAGATTAAACGAGCGTTAGTTTTTTCGTTAAGTTTGATAATGTGCTAGACATGTGAATGCAAAATTATCCTTTTAAGTCCATAGTCATCAAACGGGCATTAGTAACTACATGGACAATTTATGTAATTAATTCATAATTTATTTATTTATTTTTATTTATTTAATTATTTTATTTATTTTACTATTATTTTATTGTTTATTTTCTTTTTATTTTAAAAAAATATTTTTTTAATCGTTTTTTCGGTTTCGATTTTTTTTTTTTATATTTGTTTTTCAATTTTGGTTTTGGTTTCTTTTTATTTATTTTCGGCTTCTTTTTATTTATTGTTTTTTGGTTTCGGTTTCGGTTTCAGTTTCTTTTTATTTTTATTTATTTATTTTCAGTTTCTTTTTATGTATTCATTTTCGGTTTCTTTTTTATTTGATTTTATTTGTTTTTCGATTTCGAGATTTTTTGGTTTTTTCATTAAATCAGTTTGGTGTCGATTTCTTTCCTCTGTTTTGTTTTCGATTCAGATTTACATACAAATAAACTAGTTAATTTTATATTTTAATTTTTTATTAATTATATTTATTTTTTAAGTTTTTTGTTTTTAAGTTTTTCTTATTCTTTACTTATCGTATCAAACCCAAATACACATTTATCTTTATTCTCTTCAAACAATATAAAATCCAAATTCAAACACCCCTTCATCTCATCTTCATCTTCTTCAACCTCATTGTTCTCAAGTATCAACCACTTCATTTTTTTCAACCTTATTTGTTACACCTATGTAAGTGTTTTGAGTAGGGGTGAGCACAAAAACCAAAAAAACCGAACCAAATGAAAAACCGACGGGGATGGCTTTGATTTAAAACAAAATAAAAAAAACCCGGATGTTTGGGGCAATTTTTGGTTGGATATGAAAACCCAAACCGAAAGAACCACCCCGCCTCACCTTTATATATTTTCATTGGATTTACAATAATCTTATCTAGTTAATCATTTTAACGAACTAATTGGTATATCTCTTACATTTTTGCAACAAAAAATAAATAAATTGCAAAGACCAACATTTCATATTTCTGTGAATTTGTATTTTTTTGTTTCGTGCTTTATTTGATAGTTTTAGATTACTAGATATTATGGTATTATTAATCTCGTTAGAATAATGTTGGAAAACACATTTTCTATATTTGACTACTTGCTACTTATTACATTTGTATTTTTTTTAAATTGAAAAAACTACGAGTTAAGAGTTATGATGGTTCATAACTAACTAGTTTTTTATCGATAAATCATTGTAACACCCCAATTTTCACAGTAATGATTTATCATTATTTTGTACGCTTACTAGTTGGCGTTCGTCATTCTTAGATACTCTTGTTAGCCGAACGACCTCTTATGAAATAAGTTTAAAACAAATAGGACCATCCATGTAATGGTTCTACTACCAGGGACTAAATAAGCCAAAAGGTGAAACTTATATAATATCACTTAGACATAATTCTGGAACATATTAAATTTATTCAGTTTTCTTTCCCTCGTTCTCCTGGTACTTCACATTTCACACACACAAGCTCAAGAAATTCTAGGGTTTGATTTCTACCTTGATTTTATGCAAGTTTAGAGCAAGAAATCACCCTATCTAAGCTTAGAAACACTTAAGCTCGTGTTTTCGTCAATCAAATCAAGGTAAAAATCTTGTCTTGTACTGAAATTCGTGTTTTATGACTAATCAATAGTGGTTAATGCCTAGAAATCATGTCTTTATGTCGTAAGTGGGGTTTTGTAGAATTTTATGAAATTATGTTAAGATGTAGTATTATAAAATCACTAAGAGCACATATTATGTGAATGAGTTAAGATTAATGATGGGTAACATGTTTTGATGCCATAACACCACTTTGTGGTGTTAAATTTTGATAAGTGTGCTTATGTGTTATATAAGCCGCGGAACCAAACACTCCTTAATGGCCTAGTTCACTTTGATGCTTGTTTATGATAAGTTAAGCCTTATTTTAATAAGCTCCATGTTATTTAACTGTTCCTAGATTATAAAGGTTAGCCGGGGATGTATACAGGAGCTCGTTGTAAATGTAAAGCGTTTAAGGTGAGTAACGTAGTTTAACAGTAATTCGGGCTTTTATGTTCCTGTAAACTAGATTTTATATTCATGTCATTCATAATCATAAAGCAAGTATATAACTCATATAATGAGTTCATGTTACGCGAGTTCGCGTTATATTTATTTATGATTGCATTTAGTATTATGTCGACCTAGGTGGTCATATTACATAAGTTAGGTGTTATAATGACCTGTATGGTCACATTGTACAAGTTTAGTGTTATATTGATATATAAGATCACATACATTAGTCACAATGAATAAAGACTCGTGAGGTCTATTTTTATATATATTTAGCATTATGTTGATACGTGGCCAAAAAAACATGTACATCATGTATTCAGATGACCAAATGGTCATATAGACATATATAGTACTCGTAAGGAGTAAAGTGGCCAAATACATGTACGTCATGTATTCAGATGACTCGAATGGTCATATAGACAAATACAGTAATTGTAAGGAGTAACGTGGCCAAATATATGTACATCATGTATTCAGATGACCCGAATGGTCATATAAACATATACAGTACTCGTAAGGAGTAAAATGGCGAAATACATGTACATCACGTGATCAGATGACCCGAACAGTCATATAGACAGATTCAATACTCATATGGAGTAATGTGGCCAATTACATGTATATCATGTGTGTTGTAGACTCGAGTGGTCATACAGACATATTAAGTACTCATATGGAGTAATGTGGCCATTACATGTATATCATTATTGAGTTGACCCGAGTGGTCTTACAGTTGAATCATGTAACGCCCAATTTTTATTATTTATTAGAATATATATATTTGTAAAATGTATGCATTGATAAAACTAGCGAAAGCGTATTTTCTACATCACACGGGCTTATCTCAAGCGCCCCCTTTTCAAAAACTAAACTTTACAAAATACATAACAATGACTATTGAAACTTTGTACAAAAGTTGGTTCTTGATTTAGGGTCATTCCAAAATGATAACAAATGATTGAAATGAAAAGCTCGTCACCTAACCCACAAGCTACACCATTTTGACCAATTATGCCCCATTTTAGCACGTACATGGTCTCATCTTGCATACCTACAAAAATATCAAATGAGAACGGTAACTCTATCGGACTTAGTGAGATAACGGAACTACACTAAATCATAGAGTGTACATAAGCATGGTATATAAACGTAAGACTACGTGCACATCTAGTACGACTTCTTCACTTGGCTACTTGTTATATCCGGTGTCTAACCGGTTTTAGCATCATGGTTAACATCATGGCACACATATCAATTCTAGCTATGTGCATAAGATATACTTTTGACTAAGCATGAAGCTCGGGAACTCGGCACAAAACATCTTGCGCTCATTTAGCATACAACTTGAAGTATAACTTCATAACTAATAAACATAATATAACAACCAAATCAATATGATTATGACTGTTGACCGCACGGGTTAATATGGGCTGAATCATAAAACTTGAATAGATTTTATTTTATTAAGTTCCAATGGCACAAGTCTGACTGCTTCTAAGGCTATTATTAAATCTGGCTGCTCACTAAGTTATAGGGCTATTTCCAAGTTGGTTGCTGATTAGATTAAAAAATGTATACCATATTGTACTGGATTTTGAAGCTGAGTTCTAACACTGACAATAATTATATATGGAACTTACTATTGAAACTAAACGCATAAAGCATGATGCTGAATAAGTACATAAAGTACTATTCTGACTACATGAAACATATTAGTGACTAAGTGCATAAGCACGAAACTGATTGATTAAGTACCTGGAAAATGTTACTGACTGAGTGCATAACTGACTGAGTACGTGAAACATTCGGAGTGCGTAAAGCACACACTCACTAAGTGCATAACTGACTGAGTACATAAGCACATACTGAGTGCGTAAAGCACATATTGACTGAGTGCATAAGCACATATTGACTGAGTACTTATAGTACTATAATGGTTGGGTGCATAAGCATCACGCTGACTGTGTGCTTAAAGTACTATTATGACTGATTAAGTGCATAAAGCACTTCGCGCGCCTTATTAAATGCATAAGCATTATCTACCCAATTAAGACTGACTAATTTGTAAAAACACATCGCACGCCTGACTAAGTGCATAAAACACTTCGTGCGCCTTATTGGATGCATAAAGCATTTATCTCCATTCGGGACTGACTAATATGCGTAAAGTACTGTTATTCCACACATGACTGACTGAGACTAGTTTATTGCTAAACTATTCCGATTCTGGAACTGTTCACACATAATATTCATATATAAATTAAGGCTGAGCTAAATACTTGGGCTTGACTAGAACATAATACTAAGCCAAGCTGAATACTGAATTTGAGGCTAGACTGAATATAGAAACTGGGGTATAATATGATTACATAGCTAAACTAAGACATGGTACTAAATCTGAGTTAGGCCTTGTTTCTTTTTTCTGTTAGTGAAGGAATTGGACCCACAAAACATAAATTAATATTTTTTTTGCAGTGGGGCCTACTTATTTCCACTAATTTATCTATATCTAGTGGGTGTAAAGTATAAGCCCTTCCCCATTAAGAGGAAGCAACAGACGTGGGACCCATATATATCTTAGTGAAGGAAAAAAAGAAACAGCCCCTTAGATACTAAAGTTGTACTATAACATAAATCAAGGCTGAACTATAACTTAACACTGCAACTGAACTATAGTAAATATTGGAGTTGAATTAAGATATAATTCTGAAGCTGTGTTGCAACATAGGGCTGAGGAAACCGAGCTACTATAAAATATTGAAACTAAGCTGGATACTAAAGTTAAACTATAATATAATACTGAAATTGAACTGTGGCACAATATATTCAAAGCTAAACTACTAAATTTATAATATAACATAATGTTGAGGCTGAACTATGGCATGTAACTGCAATTGAGTTATAACATAATACTAAAGCTAAGTTACTACAATATATCTAAGTTAAGCTAAATGCTAAAGCTGAACTATATATGATATTTCGGCTGAACTATGTCATATGGCAGTGTTTGGCTAAGGGCTTATGAGAAGCTTATGGGGCTTTTATTTTAAAATCCCCTTATTAGCCTCGTTTGCGGTAGAGGCTTATAGAGGGGCTTTTGAATTTATAAGCCCAAACCCAACCATTAGTCCCAGCCCCAAAAAATGAGGATAAAAATTTTAGAGTAAATTGCATAAATGGTCCTTGTGGTTTGCTCAAATTGCAGATTTCGTCCCTGAGTTTTCGAAAGTGCAGGCGGCCTCCCTGTGAGGAAAAGTTGTGTTCATTTTTGTCCTTGGCCAAAGTTCAATGACTAAAATACTGATAACGCTACACGCGTCGTTCGGGGTCAAGGAAACTTCCTTTTCTTCGAGCAAGTTTTATAACACCCTAGGCAGTGAACCTAATCGTTGTAGTGTAGTAATTAGGGTAAGCCACGGGTATTGATATCGTTCTCTAGGGGAATAGGAATGCTAGTGAGAAGTTACTACGCTAAGGTTGAGGTTGAGGAAGATTATTTTTTATCTTTTTATGTTTTTTTAGAAAATGAAAAGGTACGAATCTCGGGTATTGGATTTGGGGGGTTGGTATTGCTACCGATTACTCTACTATTATCTAATTATCTAAGCTAAGGTTGTGATAGTCTATGTCTAATTGATGTGTACTCGTATGATAGTTTAAAGATGTGTTTACTTAGGTTTTACTACTCCTTAATTATCTCCTATTGATGGTTGATTTGTCACGTCCTTATTCCTAGTTGCGTTGTGATTCTAAGGCTATAGGGCGTGCTTGTTTCCCTAACTCTTTGAAATTACCAAAGGGTCTTGTTTACAAATCCTCTAATGATTTATAGACGCCTACTCTACGGTTGTCCTTGAATACTTTATCCTACAATTACCTAGATAATTATATTCTAAAGTTCACAAAGAAATTTCAAGCATTAAGTACACAACGAATAATCTAGCGCACTCTAGATCATTAGTCAACTAAGATAAGTATCAACCAATCAATATTCAATAATTAAGTTTCATATTCCCTAAGCAAACACACAAATAAATTAGCCGGACATGGAGAACATGCAAGCATACACACAAATAATCAAAGACATAATTAAATTAATGAAGTAAATACTTATCTTGATGTATAATAGGGTTTAGAACCCTAAAATACTGCACAAGAAAGCCTTGGTTCGGTTTTAGGTTTTTACTCCAAAAGACTACACACAAAAACTGAAAAATTCGGATTCTATATATAAGATTACATCTGCGACGGCGTCACCTTATGTTTCGTGACGCCGTCGTGTCGCCGTCATTAGGGTTTCGTCTTGGCCACGTAAACCTTTCGACGGCGTCACCTTATGACTGTGACGCCGTCCCCTTCAGCTCTGACGCCGTCTTGGCTGCATCTAGGCCGTCTGAGTAGCGACGGCCTATTCCTTTAGAACCTGACGTCGTCCCTTGAAAACATGCAATTTTGCCTCTGAGCCGTCGCAAAATTCCTTCCCGACGGCGTCGCAGATATGCAGTGACGCCGTCGCCTTATGTTTCAGCAGCTTTGAGTGTCTCGATTCTGACTTTGGCCATTTTCTTCGTATATTCGCGCCTTTTCGTCCAAATAAGCATCATTCCAGCATTTTGCCTTCAAGAGACCTAAAAAGTGAAAAGGAACGATATTAAGCAATAACGGATACAGAAGTGATCAAATAAGGGCTTAAATGACCCCTCAAAAAGGTACCTTTTAAAACCTTATCAAATATCCCTACACTTGGTATTTGCTTGTCCTCAAGCAAATGTGCTTTTAGCCAATTAATTTATAAGTTAGGGGTCATGAAGCATTCATTCAAAACGGTCCACAACACATATAAGCCCCGCAAAAGTCATAACAAGCACGGAAATTACATACTAGCACCTCACATGGGGTGTTTGGATACTCACATCTCTCTCGGGTGTATATATGAAATATAACAAATCGGAAATGGAAGATAAACACTCATTAACCGGTCCTAGTACATAGATTACCATAGGCTTGAGAATAGATCAAACCTCCGTCGCTTTGGCGTAAGCACCTAGGAAAGACTATCAAAGAGGTCTTTAAAGGGTTGTAACGTTAGGCTTACGGTAGGGAAATAAGGGTTTGGTGGGATAGGCTATATAGTGGTGGATAGTCAAAAATCTCTATGTTGCAAGTATACGAAGAATGGCGTTGCTAAGCCAAGACTCGACACTCTAAAACTCTAGGCAACGAAAATAAACAAACATAATTTAAAAGATAGATGTAGGATGGTAGCCCGTATGTTTTTTTTTTTTTTTTTTTTTTTTTTTTTTTTTTTTTTTTTTTTTGCATACACTTTTACTCTACCATCCTCTACGGTACATCAAAATGATAGGGATTTATAGACACATCCCTACACTTGAGTTTTTATTACTCTAACACTAATTTGACCCGAATTGAAAAGATCAAAACACTTGGAGTACATTATTATGCAAACAAAGGGAATTTGAGTTTAACGTTCTCTTTCCTATGTTTCATAAACTTTAACTTTTCCCATGAATCCCAATCATCCCAAAACTGTATACAAAGGATATGACTCGACTTAGCAACTCATGCAAGCAACCAGATAATTGAACTAAGGGTTTTGGGTGATAACATAAATTTGCACTAAAAGTGAGTGCAATAAAGGTAGGCTAAGGCGATTTGGGTGTATATTTGGGGGTGGGGTGTAAACAATGCTCTTCATTGATATTCCGGAAAAACCGAAACATCACGAGAACCGCGAAAAGGATAGGCTCTGAGGGGTTAACTAGGGGTATCGTGTACTAAAGATGAGTACAGCGCAAAGGGTGTGGGGGAATTACTCAACCGATATGGAAGAAGTAATTATATTACAGGTATTAAACAAGGGTTATCCTAATGCCTCTTATCATTTAGTTATTCCTAACTACACAAGTGTAGTCTCACTAGCGATCTCGGAATGCATCACAAAACAAGTTCTAGAATCTAATATACTACCGGTTCACACTCTAAGCATTAAAGATGAATGCTTTAATTCCTACTAATCTAAGGGCGATCCTCACATTTTGGGTGGAATTTAGGTGGTAAGGGTTTTTGTGCTAGTCATGCAACTTCCTATCCATGAGACGCTTTTGTTAAGACTAATGGCCCACTCTTATACGTCATGAAAAAATTTTAAATTTGGCTAAAATTACCCTAACCTACATTTTCTCATGGTTTATTACACAAATACACTTGGACAAAGCAAATAGTCAAGGATAAGCATAGTTTCAAAGTTCCCGTTTATTTTCCCTCCCTACACTTAAACTGAACATTGTCCCCAATGTTCCCCGAAAGTATCAAAGTTATGATAATAGAAGGTAATTAAAAACGAAAGAAACTAATACTCCCCTGATTAGCTCGGTAGGATCCGTAAAAAGTGGTGGTTAAATCTTTTCCAAGAAGAGTTTTTTGCGTGAAAGGCTCCTTCCAAACTTGTGTAACTTTTTCTTGACAAACTAAACCTGCACACTAGAAGAAAACAAACGAAACCTTCGTGTAAAATCGGCGGTAATAATATACATAAGACTCGATTTAAACTAGGATATAATGCTTGTGGAATGGATGTTTACAGAATTTGTTTTGAAAGTTAAGATCTGGAAAATTCCAAAATTTTACAAGTAGCTCAGAAAACGAGAAAAAGTAAGCTGATGTTTTTATTCCTTCCTGACGCCGTCAGGTTGCAATCCTGACGCCGTCAGGTTATCCTGACAAAAACTGGTCTGCGATTTTCTGGAAAAAATTCTGGAAAATTTACATCTTTAGAATCTGGAAAAACTTCTGCAAAAACATCCATTATGACTCGATACAAGCATTTGACTCGAACAAACAAACATATATATCTTTTAGTTAATTGTTATTCTCATGTTCACGTTTCTTATGAAAACGTGTGTAATCCTCCCTACACTTATCCTTTATGTAAAATACCTTTATATGTAATTAAGACGAGGTTAAAAACAAAATAAAGCATTTTTACAAATTTAAACATGAGGACAAACAATTAATAAAAGATATATGACACTAACAAGCAAACAATTAAGCATGGGTTGCCTCCCACGAAGCGCTTTTCTTTATTTAAGAGTCTTGTAGCTAGACTCGTAGTCCTACTCCTACGTTGCCTCGTTTTGCATTCTCAATGAGAATTCTATCATGTTAACAAAATTTTCATCGACTCTATACCTAGGCCCTAGGGTCAAGCAATCCTTATAATAATGCCTCCTTCTTCCCCACATGAATTTATAACCCTTTTCAACATCTTCCTTGCTTTTGTCCTCAAAAGCTTTGATGTTGTCTCGATCATAAATGGACAAGTGTCCATACTCAGTTGTTTTCCAAGGCATCCTATAGGTAATCTCATCGGTTTCCTCCTTAAACCTAACGGTTCCATCATGCTTGTTATGGCCCATCCTAGATGTCTCAACAAACGGTTTCCCTAGCACTACTTGGGATAGGCTATAGTCAATGACGCATCCTACATCTTCTAGGATCATAAAATCAACAAGGTAGGTGAAATTTCCTATAAAGACATGCACATCTTTGACTCTTCCCACAAAGTTGCAAATTCCTCCCGGATAATTAGGGTCTCTCCTAATATTGAGTCGCTCATTCATAATGTCATTGTAAACAGCAGACGACATTATATTGATGGGAGATTCCGTATCTATGTAAGCGTGGTCGATACTCCTATATCCGATCATACAAGGAATTTTTAGGTTCAAGGGATTTCCTCTCCTAATCTTAGGGCATATCCTAATGATAGGTGATCGTGGATTATTGATTATGTATTGATGGTACGCAACCTCTTCCTTAGTGGGGTAAAGATTGAAGTACGCACTATTTTCCTTGTCCACTTTGTTGTTGGTTATGCCATTGTCCGAATTACTGCTAATCATAGAGCCAACTATAGCAGCGCTGACTACTTTCTCAACAGCTTCCCTGATTGTACTATCGAATGTTTTCTGCAATTCCGGAAGGTCGGTGTTTCTACTCACATAGCGGCTTCGACGTTGGTGTTGGTTATTGGATTGGGTTTTGAGCGACATTGGTTGGTTATCACCTTCCATGATGAAAAGTGATGGGGTTACGAACAAAGGTCACGAAGAAGGGGGATAGACTATGAGAAAGCTAAAAAATGAGAAAAATTTACTTGATAGGAATCAAGCAAAGAAACCTAAACGAGGTGGACTACTAACTAGCTATTCTATTCCCCGGCAGCGGCGCCAAAAACTTGATAACGCTACACGCGTCGTTCGGGGTCAAGGAAACTTCCTTTTCTTCGAGCAAGTTTTATAACACCCTAGGCAGTGAACCTAATCGTTGTAGTGTAGTAATTAGGGTAAGCCACGGGTATTGATATCGTTCTCTAGGGGAATAGGAATGCTAGTGAGAAGTTACTACGCTAAGGTTGAGGTTGAGGAAGATTATTTTTTATCTTTTTATGTTTTTTTAGAAAATGAAAAGGTACGAATCTCGGGTATTGGATTTGGGGGGTTGGTATTGCTACCGATTACTCTACTATTATCTAATTATCTAAGCTAAGGTTGTGATAGTCTATGTCTAATTGATGTGTACTCGTATGATAGTTTAAAGATGTGTTTACTTAGGTTTTACTACTCCTTAATTATCTCCTATTGATGGTTGATTTGTCACGTCCTTATTCCTAGTTGCGTTGTGATTCTAAGGCTATAGGGCGTGCTTGTTTCCCTAACTCTTTGAAATTACCAAAGGGTCTTGTTTACAAATCCTCTAATGATTTATAGACGCCTACTCTACGGTTGTCCTTGAATACTTTATCCTACAATTACCTAGATAATTATATTCTAAAGTTCACAAAGAAATTTCAAGCATTAAGTACACAACGAATAATCTAGCGCACTCTAGATCATTAGTCAACTAAGATAAGTATCAACCAATCAATATTCAATAATTAAGTTTCATATTCCCTAAGCAAACACACAAATAAATTAGCCGGACATGGAGAACATGCAAGCATACACACAAATAATCAAAGACATAATTAAATTAATGAAGTAAATACTTATCTTGATGTATAATAGGGTTTAGAACCCTAAAATACTGCACAAGAAAGCCTTGGTTCGGTTTTAGGTTTTTACTCAAAAAGACTACACACAAAAACTGAAAAATTCGGATTCTATATATAAGATTACATCTGCGACGGCGTCACCTTATGTTTCGTGACGCCGTCGTGTCGCCGTCATTAGGGTTTCGTCTTGGCCACGTAAACCTTTCGACGGCGTCACCTTATGACTGTGACGCCGTCCCCTTCAGCTCTGACGCCGTCTTGGCTGCATCTAGGCCGTCTGAGTAGCGACGGCCTATTCCTTTAGAACCTGACGTCGTCCCTTGAAAACATGCAATTTTGCCTCTGAGCCGTCGCAAAATTCCTTCCCGACGGCGTCGCAGATATGCAGTGACGCCGTCGCCTTATGTTTCAGCAGCTTTGAGTGTCTCGATTCTGACTTTGGCCATTTTCTTCGTATATTCGCGCCTTTTCGTCCAAATAAGCATCATTCCAGCATTTTGCCTTCAAGAGACCTAAAAAGTGAAAAGGAACGATATTAAGCAATAACGGATACAGAAGTGATCGAATAAGGGCTTAAATGACCCCTCAAAAAGGTACCTTTTAAAACCTTATCAAATACCCTTATCTTATTCATTTTGATTTTAAAACTGAATTATTATTTATTTCTTTAAAAGAGATTCATCCATCTTCATCCTTTACCCAGATTCTTCAAAACATTGTTTTTTTCCTTTTTCTCGAATTATATAAATACACCATTAACGAGCACATTTAACTTTCAAACACGCACTAAAATCATCAAAACCTAAGTCAACAAAATTAAAACATAAATATTGACAAAGGAAACTAAAGCATCATCCATCTTCATTTACAACTTAACCTTCAATCAACAAGTTCTTGAATTTTTCACACTACGTTTAATCTTTCATACTTATAAATGAAAACTCAGATTTTTTTAACCCCATTCTATTTCACTCCACCATTCTTCTTTCCCACCACACACAAAATACACATACACCTTGACAAACACACACATATCACTACATCAATGATCAGTACCATTATAGATATGATCGGTGTCGTCGCTTCACGTTCACTTGCCGGGGCACCGAATCTTGTATTTGTTCGACTATAGTCATGAGGGTGATGGTAGGTGGAAGCTATAATATGAGATGAGGAAGGGACGAAAAGGAAGGGGAGAGAAAAAAAAGTTTATGAGAATTGCAAATGTGCAGATCTACTAGTGGGTGTTTGCATTTTTTTTTATGTTTGTTTAAAGAATCAAAGGAAAGTCAAAATGTGTATTGTGTGAAACTGGGATTAGATACATGAGTTTGGTTTTCAAAGTTTCATTTTAAATAAAGAGTAAATTGCATAAATGGTCCCTATGGTTTGCTCAAATTGCATATTCGTCCCTGAATATTTAATTGGAAAAAGAAAACATAAGGGTATTTTAGTCATTGAACTTTAATCTGGGATGAAAATGAACTCAACTTTTCCCTACAGGGAGGCCGCCTGCACTTTCGAAAACTCAAGGACGAAATCTGCAATTTGAGCAAACCACAGGGACCATTTATGCAATTTACTCAAAATTTTATAAGCCCCAAATATAAGCCTCGTTGATACTAAATTACTTAATTACTCACAAAAAAATCTAATATATACATATGTTAATTTAATTATATATTATTTTTAGTAATTTTACAATAATAAGCCCCAACTTAAACTAATTTGCCAAACAAGTTTATGAAAATAAAAATTCTAGTTTCGGCTTATAATATAAGCCCCAGCCCCAATTCCAGCCTCAACCCCAACCCCTTGCGCCAAACATACCCATAGTATAAACAAGATCTAAGCTATATCATGGAGGCTGAGCTGTGGCATATACTGAGACTAAGCTAAATACTGAAGGTGCGCTATAAAATAGTACTGAGGTTGACATTACAGAGTACGACCACACGATCAGCATGATACTGAATATGCCCACACGGGTCAACATGATACTGAATATAATCACATGGGGTCCATATGATAGTTAATAAGACTAAACGGGTCAACATGATACTGAATATGTCCAAACGGGTCAAAAGGATACTTTATGACCAAACACGCCAACTTGATACTTAATATGACCAAACATGTCAACTTGATACTTAATATGACCAAACGGGTCAACTTTATTGATACAAATAAGCCATAAAAATGTTTATTTATATTTTACGATCTTGTAATGTTTTGTCGATAACAAACGTAAAAGCATTTTAACGAAACAAATAAAATACGTAAAGGTGTGAGCCAATAGTTTACTAACACACTTTTACTAAACATATTAAAACTATATCAAAACATGTTTAGTAAATAAGTTATATAAAACCAAAGACATTTTTATATAAACGCTAACAAGTAATATTGTTTACATCTTATAGAAATGCATATGCATAACAACTAGTGTTTACATAATGTTTTGTATATATTCTAATGGGTAAAAACCAAAGTACATGACCCATGACCCATAACCCATAACCCATGATTCATTGACTAGGTACAATGAATGTTGTTGGGTAAAAACCAAAGTCCATAACCCATACCCATGGAGCATGATCCATAACCCATGACCCATTGGATGACATCATGCATGAAGTCATGTTGGGTATTGTCCATGATCCATGACCCAAAGTCCATGACCCATGACCCAAGATCCATAACCCAATGACTAGGTACATTACATATTGTTGGGTATCCATAATCCATTACCCATAACCCATAACCCGGTTTGCAACCCGAAATCCGGACTAAACTGACCCAGTAGCCGGATCCCTGTGTTTGTACTAGCCGGATCTCTCTGGGGAGGGATCCGTGGGACAGTAGACAAGTTTTGTTTATAAATAGTGAGCCATTTCTCTCTTGCTCACCACCACTTTACATATACTTTCTCCCAGTATTCTAACATCTCTAACCTCTGATTCAAAGGATCATTCTATGTAGTTTTATGTTTGTGTGATTCTCTAGGTTCCTCTTAAAAGCGAGATCACCACCTCTTGAAGACGTGCAAGCTCAAGTCATGAGTGGCTAAGCTTCTTCATCATCAAGAGCACTGAAGTGCATCTTGTTGATAGTTCTTTCTTCCCTCCATAGAAGTGTTATGTTGAAGGCATTAGTGAACGGTGCCGAAGGGTCGTGTTGAAGGCATTAGTGAAAGGTGCCAAAGGTGTACATTCAATATAGTGCATCGATGTACAAGTTAGATAGTTTGGGTTAAAGGATGTTAATATCCTTCTAGTGTTATAACAAGGAGTGTGTCTCCTTTGGGGTAGTTGTGTTGTGGTGTAGTGTTGGGTAGTAGTTCCTCCTTTATAACGGAACTCGGTATCTAGCCGTGTACCAGATAAAGTGTAGGCGACGTTGTGATAGGTTTGGTTCTACCTCGTGAAAGAACTCGGTGTCTAGCCTTGTACTAGATAAAGAGTAGGCGACGCTGTGAAGGCTTCTCCGCCACATTAAGGAGCTTGATGTGTTCGCACGAGCTTTAAATTTATAATCAAGAATTACCTGTTAACTAGGAATACATTCGGGCAAGTATACCCTAGTCAAGTTGTAGTATAGGTTTTGGTAAATCAAGGTCGTCCCAAGAGACTTGGTTGCACTACAAGTGTCTTTTGTTTGTTTAAGCAAGTAACAAGGTCGTGGTTATGATTGTCACGGATCAAACCACAAAGAAACGCAATAAGAACAAGCACACAAAGAACATACATGTTTAGACAAATGATCACAAGTTATCATAAGAGCCAAACAAGTATCAAGACATTCATATTCATGGTTATTTCAATCAAACACAATATCTCAACAATCATATCAATAACAAACATATGGAAATATTAAAGTAACAAGGTTTACCCAAAGTATGAATTACAATAGGCAAAGATGAAGGATTATAGCAACCTTCAAGCCTCCATTCAACTACACTAGTTCTACCAAGCCGGAAAATGATGTCCAAAAGCCTTCAACAACCCTTGAGCACACTACACGAATTTGGCAGAGGTTTGTGGTCTTTTGGGGAAGATAAGTTGATGGAAATTCGTCCTTAAGGGTGGAGGATCGAATAATTGGTGGAAATTCATCCTTAATGGTGGAGGATCGAATTTCACACCTTTGGGGTGAAGAGATTGAGAGTGGGTGTGTTGTCTCAAGTTAGGGGATTTCTCTCAAGGTGGAAATTTGTCCTTAAGGGTGGAGGCTCGAATTTCACACATAGAGATGGAGTGGTGGTGGTAGGAGAGGTGTGAGAGAAGTTCTCTCAAGTTGTGGTGCATGAAATGAGGTTGCAAAGGCCTCTATTTATACTTTAACCAAGGCCTAAGGTATTCAATGCTCAACTTGGCCTCCAACGAGTTAGGAAGGGACTAGAAACTGAGTGGGAATGACCTAGAATCGTTTGGGACAAGTTTGGAGTCTTAGTGATGAAGAAATAGCATAACCAGGCCTCCCAGCCGAATCGGTCAGGGCTCCAACCGTTTCGGCTGGTCTGAAAACTTTGCTCCAACCAAAACGGTTGCGGGCTCTTACCAATCGGTTGGAGCAAGTTGACAAAAAATCATAAGCACCAAAGTTGTAGATATTTCTCTTAGCTTTTCGTGGTCGAGAACGGAGGGTCAAACGAAGTCCATATGCAAAAGTTATGGCCAAAATAGTGAAGGTGTGTCGGGAACAACGAGGCTTCCAATATTTCTTCGTTTATGCTTCTTTTCTTCATTTCTTTCTCGTTTTCCTTCTTGAACTTTATTCTTGAGTCTTTGGACCACTATATTGATGACTTTATCTTCTCAAATATACTCCACAAGTCTTGCTTTTGTCGAGAATTCTTTGTATATGGAGAAATCTTCATGTTTTACTTCTTTTTCTGTTTTTTTCTCCACTTTCCTGTACTTGGCTACAAATGAACTAGCATACACACTTTTGCACGATTAAGCAACAAAATCATATGATTATAACCAAATAACAACCATAAAAGTACGGATAACGCTACTAAAAACATGCACAATTTGAGCGTTATCAGAGCTTGTGTTATGTAGTGCTTACAAACTCTCGAGTGGGGTACTCGGGGAGTGGAGTAGGGCAAGGAAGGTGTCCTTGTAGCCGAACCACTATAAATACTTGTGCCATGGTTTTGTGTTCTTTACTCTTTATCTTTTGCATTACTTATTTATATGCTTATCTATCATTATCCAACACACTTACCAAATAGATTGACATAAGTCGATTTAAATACTTTATAACGAAGTTTTAATCGGCAAAACTATTCAACCCCCCTTCTAGTTTTCCACAAACTTGATATTTAATATGACCAAATGGGTTAACATCATACTCAATATGACCACATTGGTCAACATGATACTTGACTTGCATATTTGACCACAAATGTCACGTGAATACATGACTTGCATATTACTTGAGATATAACAAGGCATATATACTAAACATGCTTAATCTACTAAACATGTTAACTGAAAATTTGTAACTCACATGGGCCATATAATGCAAGATGAAAGATCTTGATTATGCCTCGAGCGCCTATATTATGATAAATGCACATGTAGGTTATTAACACATAACTTAATACTTAACATAAACATGATATGGGAAGCTAGCTATGAACAACATGAACATGGTTATAAACTCATGAACTAGTTGTACATATAATCACCGAGAACATGCAAAAATATCATATCATGTCATTATTTATCATAACACATAACAAATCATTTGCTGATTTTCTGCAGCAGTATGAGATTGCATCATAGTTAGTCAGACTATGTTCCACTGTCCCTAGGTTATATATAGGTGACTAGACTATATTTAGCCGAGGTTCGATAAATTTTCCAAATACCTAAATTAGGTATACTCGTGATATGTCCATAGCTTTTGAGAAAATATCTACAAAGCAAAGGTGATATCAAACCATTCAATTGCAAGTCCCGGCCATACAAGACTTGTAACCTATGTTTTCACATTCCATTGCATAGAAGATAGTATGGGTAGATACGTGTGGAAAGAAAGTTTTAAGTAATTCTAAAATAGTCCATACTTGGCTAGCATCACGGACCTTTAACAATGGAGGTTTCAGAAGAGAATTTTGATGAATGTAGAGAAAGTTGTTGAACTTCAGCTTTTGTAGATGATGAATCAGTTTGTCCTTTAGAAATCCCATTTCTTTTATTTCCATTAGGGAAATTGATAGACTGTGATGGGTTTCATGTAAAACAATATCATATAAGGTTTATAAGATAATTTCTAGAGACTTTGTATAACTTACAATGTCTGTGAAGTAAATTAGACTATTGTGTAACTCACAATGTCTTGAGAAATGATGGAGAGATCATTGTTTAATTACTCACAATGTCTTGAGAAATGATGGAGAGATCATTGTGTAACTCACAATGTCTTGAGAAATGATGGAGAGATCATTGTGTAACTCACAGTGTCTTGAGAAATGATGGAGAGGTCATTGTGTAACTTACAATGTCTTGAGAAATTATGGAGAGGTTATTGTGTAACCCACAATGCCTTGCAAAATGATAGAGAGATCATTGTGTAACTCACAATGTCTTGAGAAATGATAGAGAGATTATTGTGTACTCACAATGTCTTGAGAAATAAATTAGACCATTGTGTAACTTACAATGTCTTGAGAAATAAATGAGACCACTGTTTCATTTACAGTCTTCTAGGGATTTAATTAAGACCACTGTGTTACTCATAGTATCTGAGAATGTAATAGAGACCACTGTATCACTCACAGCATCTGAGAACGTAATAGAGACCACTGTATCTCATAGTGTCTTGAAAATGAATTAGACCATTGTATCTCACAATGTCTGGGAAGTAGGAAAGACCATTGTAATCAGTTACAATGTCTTGGATAAAGTTTTGTAATCCTAAAAAGCACGAGTAGATACATGATTGGGAAAATATGATTGTGCTGCAATGCCTTAGAATAGGCATACGCATATATGTTTAGTCCATCGTTTAGCTAAAATGATTGAAAATATGTCGAGTGTACATATCACTATACTAGTATGTTTGTGTAACATAAACTACCTAGAAGTCACATAATCGTCTGGAGGATGGAAGGCACGAAGAACGTAAGACTATAAAACGTTTTTGTGTAAAAGTGCTTGTAGTTTAGGTCACAATTAGACCCGTTTCTCTATAATTAAGGCTCTGATACAAATCTGTAACACCCCCAATTTCGTGATACACAGCGGAATTCAAACTGGGTGTTACTTCATGACACACAGTTATAATGATAGAAAACGAACTCTAATTTAGTCGTTTTAAAAGGTTTATCATTTGATTTATATAAATATCAGAGTTTACAAAATTTGGTCCCAGTGTTTCACGGTTTACAAATAAGTTTTCGAATGATAATAAAATTTATAGCCATCTTGAGTACTCGTGCCCTTCCTTTCCATCTTTGCCAGCCTCGTGAATTTTTGAACCTGAGATAAACATGCTAAAAGGATCAACACAAAGGTTGAGTGAATCCATAGGTTTATCGTTAAATGTTGAACACATAATGTTTGTGTGGGTTACGTTGTTATACACCCATAATATTGAAAACAAAATAGTTATTATTTCACTAAGCTCATGCAACCAAGGTGTTAACGTGTTCCAATATAAATTGGTGAAATTGTTGGTACCAGCCCTAATAGGTAAAATTGCCGTTTTACCTAATGTTACTCAAATATAGTGCGTTTGTTTGCCTTTAACAGGGCCAACACAAACGAGATTCATCAATCCCAATAGATCTATTCACAATATTCGTGCTCACTCTCTCTAGTGATTAATGGTTCATGATTTAGGGACTTATGTTTGGCAGTTATGTTTACTTAGAGACAATAAAACAATCAGATAACATAAAGTTAAAATGTTTGTGTGTTCATGTTAAAAATAGCATGTATCTCCCCCAAGGGTTTGTAAAACAATTAAGTAATAGAAAGTGGGGATATGAACTCACCTCAGAGTAAATGATATCAAATCTATAATGAGAATGATGGATATGCCGTGAGAGCTTCTACGAGCAACCTAGAATAGGATGTTGCGACTTAGGTTTGAAATAATGATGCGAAAGAAATAACAAGCCTATATACGTCTTTATATTGATCATGATGTAGTACATGGTAGTCGTGTATGTCGTTTATAGAAATGGTCTAGTTGTGAAAACGTGTTTAGTTTATATATATCGTACTATCGTTCGGGCCATCACAATTCAGAGGTCATGTAGTAAACGTTCGAGGAGCTAGGAAACTTTAGTTCGGAAATCCAGCAACTCGTCGATTCGTTTACCCAAATGAACCCCTCACATGAAGTTCCCTAGTATTGTAGCACTTAGTAGATAAAACATATAGTTTGCTTGTCATTTATGTGACATATAGATTACGTGGTTGCATAGTTTATCGAGGGAGTAGATCCAAATTGGATCCTATACGTTTAGGTTTGTCAAGGCTAAGGCCTTTGGTTTACGGTCTCGGCTTAGGAAGCCTTGAGGCTTTAGCCATGGCCTTGCCGTGGATTTAGTCTCGGCTATCATGGTCTTGAGACTCAACCTTGGCCTTAGCCATGGCTGTGGTCACGGCTTAAGACCATTAGGTCTCTTGGTTTGCCTTTAGTAGTGACAAAAGTATAGTTATATAGGACAGTTTCAGTTTTTGAAGGAAAGTGGCCTGTTTTAAGCATTTTCAGGGCCCGAGATTCTTCAAAAACAAAGGAAAACGTCGTTTCGGAAAACTTTCCTATTTTAAATTTTTGATGAAACGGACCAGAAGGCCTTGAAAAAAAACGGGCAGACCCCTAACAGTTTGTTTATGGCAGTTTCGTCATTTTGGTTTCACTAACTTCTTTTGGCCGTATCTTTTGACTCGTGTACTCGTTTTCGGTGATTCAAATTTCTATGTTTTCCTTTTAAAGTCCTCTTTAACAGTATGTAAGTTTCTAATATCATGTTTATACTATTTTGGTCGTATTTCACAATATATGTCATTAGTTTTCTTGTTTAGATCCATTTAGCTAACATATGATTTCCTTTAACTTGTTTTAGTGGGTTTTGTACATCATGATAACAATATAAAGACCATATATAACATGAATGAAGTATGAGAAACATGTAAATGATGTTGAGCAAGAGAGTGTGTTAGGTTTTCTTACAAATTTTGGCTTTCAATTAAGAAAGGAAATCAAGGATTCATGAACTAGAACAAAACTAGAAACCCTAGCTTTCAATTTCTTCAACCTCTTGACACCAACTTAGGATCATTTGGAAAGCACTTGAAGCCTTCTACTAGAACACTTCTTTTGTGGATTTGAGATCACCAAAGGATGGAAGAAACTAGGACTTGGATCAATCAAAACTTTACAAGAGCTTTGGATTTGATATGGAGCTTGTGTTTCTTGAATAATACTTGAAGTAAACTAGAAAATTTGAAGTGTGTTTATGTTGTGTGTGTCGTTTGAATGAAGAGAGGAGGAGGGATGAGTGCCCTTTTATAATAAAATGAGGAGGTTAGGAAGGTGTCTAGGAAGGTTACTTTGCATGACTAGTCAAAGCTTACAAAGGAAGCTTGTATACATGTTCTAATCCTAGATGATCAAGGCTTGAGATGAGAACACATGCAAGGTGACTCCCCCCTAAGGGGGTGTCATAATAAGAGGATAATATGACTAAGTTAGTTTTTGTATTATCCTGTTTACGGAGTGAGTTTTGGTTCCGTTAATCGCCAATTGTAAGTTGTTAAGTCACGAAACTTAAAACCGGGTATCGTAAAAATATGAAACTTGTAGAAATGATTAAACTTATCATTATACTCCATAATAAAATATAAAATGAGTGGTAAGTTCCATCGGGTTGCTTAAACGCTGTTTAAAGCTGGAAACGCGGGAAAAAAACGCGTAATTCGCGTCAAACGTAGAACTGGAAAACGTAAAATTCCAAAAAATGTGTAATTGTCGTAAAATGGTAGGAATACATATTTCTAATATTTATAGTGTTTTATGGACATATCGGGATGCCTGAATGACGTTTAAACCCTAAAGTAATTCTTGGACACGGTTTTGTGAAATCGGTTCTGAATGGATTCAACGTACGTCGTCAGGACGACTTGTCGAGTATCAACTTTCTTTTCATGATGGTAAAATAAAAATAAACATTTTTACGGGCTGAATAGTAAAAGTAAATAGTAACTTTTCAAAAAATGAAAAGTAACATGAAAATGCGGGTTGTTACAATTGGCATCAGAGCTTCGTTACCAAGTTTCTTAGAGTATATTATACTTTAAAAACTTGATACGATCCGTGTATGTTTGAAAACTAAAAAGAATGAAATTTCTTAAAACAAAAAGTCATGTTTTAGAAATTTTTATTTTAAATGTTTGATAGTGATAGATCATTCTACATTTTCTTTTAAGAATTCTTCATGCTAGGATTCGTTCAATGACCTCGCTCCATCTAAGGAAAAATGAAGTCAACACCCAAAGAAGAATCCAAAGTAATTACGATTTGCTTTTACAAAATATGATTAGGTATTTTAAAAGCTCATGAAGTATTTCGCGTATATGATTTTCAAAAATCATAAAAAGAATATATAGCAAAGGTATGTTCTTCTAGCTATAATTAGTTAATCTAAAAACATGCTAATTACTTGTGGATAAAATAATTATATATGTCTCTAAATTATATTAGGTAGTGTTATAATTTTATTACATATACTATGAAAAGACTTGTCGATTTAATGCTTAAACATCAATATCACAATTTCTCCAAAAAACCGTTCTTCATATTAAACACATCATCAGGAATAGTATTCTTGGTTGATCTCCATAGACAAAACTATAAACTAGTCATTATACATCTTTAGCTCATAAAGAAATTTGACTAATCAAAAGTTTTGTTCCATCACTTCTCACATAGAGATATTGGCATTGCATTAGTAATCTATGTCAATATTTTCTATTCGAAACTTTCCATGCCATGATAAAATAGAATTTTATCATGATTCTTAGTTTCTCGACTTATGGCTTACTCGTAAAAAGGAACCTCGTCAAAAGTGTTTTGTAAACACGAAGACTCGTCAAAACCTTGTACCATAGACAAACCCTAAGATATAGAGCAAAACTATTGACAATAATCAAAATCAAAAACTCCCGTGTCAAAATTATCAAACCCACTCAAACTATTTCTCTGCTGAATTGCCGGATCCCTTTTTCAAAGGATCCATGGGAACCGGCACATCAGTAAAACAAAATAAGTGTTTGATGATCACTGTGCACTTCTACTCCTCACTTTACTCTTCCACATACGACTATAAACTCAGAACTACTGTTCCTAGGAGATCTTTCATCATCATTATAAGAAATTCAATCACTTGTGTAAGTATTATCTTCACTACATTGTAATTTCCATTCTCTAGTTCCTAGTAGTACAATTTTTACATCTTGAGAACTTTGATTCAAGTGGGTTTGTCACAATTTGCTATCATATTGTTTTCTAAGATAAACTAATCAAAGAACAAACATTGTTAATACAAATTAGAACTCATAATGATATCAAAAGAAACGTGTTTAGCAAAAATTGTGATGAACCTCAAAAGGGAACTATTCACTTAATTAGCACCACATTATGGTTTTGGTGTTTAGGATCAATCATGCCAAGCTCTACACAACAAGATTACCAAGATACGGCTCATTACATACCAATGCACCACCGAAAGGAAGGTCTTGAACCTCAAGATCGAAAAGCTTTCAAAATGCTACAAAAGCTGTTGTTTCATGAAGGCCGTGTGGTCGATCAATCCTTTCTCAATAATATCGACATTCCCGAGGTATTTTCGGGAATCAACTTTCAGTGTCTCCTCAACATCCACGAACAAATATGCCCCGTATTTGTTCTTGAGTTCTATAAAAGCATTAGGATCATAAGGAATGATGACGGAACCATCTCAATTGCCTTCATCATAAATGAGCACAACTACACCTTAAGCTTTGTTGAGTTTCCCCGGATTCTTCACATTCCTCACCATTGAGTATGCATGTATTCCAATGAATGGTTACTAGCCAAGCTTCATGACATGGTTGATGATCACAAGGTTTATTTCACACCCCTCCCTGAACCGGCCACGGTGAGAGATACCGTTTTTATTCAAAGAGCCTCCCAAATCGAGTAACTAGGAACTCAAAAGTCATCCACCGGGATCCCTTCCAAATGGAACTTTTGGAGATGTTCCCTCTCTACAAGAAATGGGAAAAAGTTCTTAGGGAGAATGTAAAACCCGAAAAATCTAAAACCTACATAAAGACTAAAATACCCTTGGAGCCAAGAATAATAAAATACGTAAAACACGTTTATAATAAAGTACGAAATTAAAAACCTAATAAATAAAACTTAACAAATATAATTTCGTGGAACGACTTTGGTACGACGAAGGATGTAAATGTTTCGCTAAGAAGTTGGGCCGTTTGTTTGTTTATGGGACTCGTGTCTTTTGTTTTTGTTTTGCGCCAAGCCGAAGCCCAAGAGGGATGTTTGTTGTGTTCGTGTGAGCCAAGGAGGGCCGAAACCCATGTGAGGTTTGTGTGTGTGTTCGGTTGGACCCAAGCCAACCCAAACCCAAATCACTTTCCTATTCTAATTCAAATACTACAACTATAAATACAACACATAATCATTAAATTGAAACCCTAGTTTTGCTTTGCCTTTTCTTTTTTCTTTTGCTCGGCCGAGAGTTCTCAAACACACCCTTGGTGTCGATTTTTCTTATTCAAGTGAAGGTATAACGTTTATTCATCTTCCTTTTAACGTGTTATGCATATATATGTCGAGGTATACTTTGTTTAGCCGCGTTTCTTTTCTTTTTGTTTTGGCCGAGAGGTGGTAACCAAGAGGAATAAGAAACCCTAATTTATTTTAAGCATATAATTAATAAGGAACGTATAAGGTGATAAGTAATATTGAATCGGGTCATGTATATGTTGAGTTGATGTGAGCCGAGACATGCATGAGTTGGACGAGGCATGCATGAGTTTCGAATGGGGTTTAAAACATATTAACTTGTATATGAAACATGTTTAGATGATATAGTTCTTGTGTAAAACATGCTAGCCGAAACCCTAATTGAACCGAATACATATGTACATGAGATTTAGACGTGTAATAAATAAGAAAGGGTACGTAAGCATAAACCCTAGTTTTAATATGTAAAGCGTATGAAGTATACTAAACCCTAATAACTTATGGTCACATGAAATCATAAACGTGCATGATAAAGAGTAAAAGTAAAGGAAGTTATTAATTACGTATTAAGTTAAGTAGCAAGCCATTAAGACGTAACATATAAAGTAAATGCATATTAATGAGATATTAAAGAGTAAGAAACCCTAGAACGTAAATGAGAGTATATTAGGGTTTGAGCTAAATATAGTAAGTGTTATTTCTTGTGTGAGTTATAACTTATAAAACTATTTTCTCATTTAAACCTAGACTTTAACAGATGATATAACGAACCCTAATATACAACATTAATTATAAAATATTTAAGACTCATTAATAAATCATAAAAGTATGAAGATCATTAAAGTATGAATACTAAATATTAAAAGATCATTTTGACGATTATGGAATCATTAATAACTTGGACGACGTTAATGTCTATAGGTTCTGTGAAGAGGGAGTAATCCTTTGTTTTCGTCTTTCTGCTTTTCGATCTTTGCGTTGGAATAAGGTACAAATATTCTGACCTTTTCAGTAAAGGTTTCTCTTAATGTTTTTCTTTCGTATTAGGTTTTCCTAAGCCTTTGCTATGAATCCCAAATCTGATTTGTTTGAGCTATTGCTTATCTGAACTCTGATTTCTGAATTATGAAACATCTGATTTTGAACTATCTGATATGAAAACTATGATTTTGGAAATATGAATGATTTTATGATAAATATGATCTGTGTCAGTTATGACATTCTGATTTGACCTAAGATAGTTTGACACCCGAGCCAAATATTTAACTAGTCATGGGGGTTCCATGTCCGTATCAGTGATGCACCTCTGATATGACTCTAGGGCAGTAGAGTGATGTTCTGCCACGTCTCTGGATGGTGAAGCATATTTGTGAATATGTAGGAAGGGGCGTATGGATGCATCCTAGATCTGTTATCTGTTATATGTTATATGTTATCTGATGATTGATGCTGCGTGCGTGCACGTCCTTCATAACTCTGGTAGGTCTCCCCTACAAAAATGTTGCCTTGTGTGAATATGAATGAGATCTGATATAAGTTCTGGGCTCGTGGTAGTTGACTATAAATATCTTTTGAAATTATGATTTATGCTTTGAAAACGATAAAGATTTTGTTATTGCTCATCCACTTTATTTCATATCCGTTATCGTTTAGTATTAGCTTTTGCTTTCATATCTGTTCACTGGGCTTTTGAAGCTCAGCCGCACTTTTCTTTTCTTCCGCGGCAGGTATCTAAGCATTGGAAGCTGGGTTGCTTTGGGATGAGTGTTTGAGTGGACTTACCTTAGAGATTTAGCTTTGATTTCTTATGATGCCATTTAGACTTTTATTTCGGATATTATGTTTGAAGTTTATTATGCTTCCGCTGGGACCTATGTACTTAAGTCATTTGACTTGGATTATTTTCCGCATTTATGTTAAGACTTTCTTTTGGTTATGAATGTTTTGCTTTGATATGACACCATTACTTGTGATTCCTTTACCCTTGGCGGGTCGGGGCGTTACAGAGAATGTCCTTTGCTTGGTTGGAAACAAGGATCATCCTAACGCATGTCTAGTTTACATGATCTATTGCCTTGTCAGCTCAACCCCTTTCAACCTCGCATACTACATGGTCAAGCGGATGGCTAGCATTTCTAAGATGGATAAGATGGTGCTACCCTATGATATGCTTCTTACTCACCTAGCTAACTTTGTCTTTGCCTTAGAACCCTCTCCCTATACGGATGACCACTTCTTCTGCAACAAAGTCATAGTACCATCCGATGAGAAAACTTTGAGGTTCATGGTTGAAGGTAAAAGACCTCATCCACCAATGGATTCATCCGAGGAGACGGAGGGAGAAGGAAGCAACCCCATAGGCAACTACCATCTCGACCCCGTGTCCTACATTGACCAATTGTTGGACATTCCAAGCCCTTCCCAAGAGTTCCAACAAACGAAGGGGATGTTTAAATGCATTGCCAATTTTCGAATGGGGAAGAAGAAGAAATGAGATGGAAGCTTGAGGGGATTAAAGGTGAAGCTTGAGGGGTTTGAACAAGAAGCTTGAGGGCAATGAGAGGTAAGGTCAAGTACCTTAATTTGAACAATGTGATGTAACATCTTAAACAATATTTCTTTTATCTTAGAACTCAGTAGTATTTGATGGTATGGCGATAAACAAGAACATCTTAACCTAGGATAACATAATAGGAATTTTACGACTCTTTGATATCATATCAAAAAGTTGGCCTTTCTCCTAATTGCATGCTTATATGTCACTTTTACATGCCATGCTTGCTATGCTTTACTTACATACATGAATGTTTGATGTAGAAATCACTAGGTTTGAAATTCGATGTGTGGTGCAAAATCTTGCACGGGTTCTATGAAGGAAATGGTCCTAGAAGCCGGATCCCTGGGCTATAACTAGCCGGATCCCTCACATGAAGGATCTGTAGGATCTGGGTGGACATAAATGGATTTTTAATACCTTCACATCAATCCAACCTTCCAGGCCTTATTAGACTAGTTAAACATGATACATTAGCTTCACTTAAGTCCTTCTTAGGCTCAGATGATCCCACATCCACTCATGAATGACTTAAGATCACATTCAAGGTGTTTTTAATTTATCATTTCTTCAAAACTCACCATCTTTCCGCTCCAATGCTTACACATTGTTTCTCTCATCTCAAAACACCTAGTTTGATATTTCTCTCAATTTTAGCAAATTGATTTTAGTCATCATTATCTCAAAATAGGCTAAAAACTAGTTTTTCATTTCTTATGATTTTTAAGGAATTTTCCAAATTTTCTCTAAGTCACCGTCTGATTTCTAGGATCATTTGACATCATTTGACACTCTCAAAATCTGAGTATCATGCTCAACCACTTATGTGCATACATGAAAACTCCTTCCCTTTATAAAAAAAACCATCATTAGATATCCTCACTCATTAAGTTTGAACATTTAAATCCTATACCATTTAAGACACCTTAGAGAACTTAAACACTCAAGATATATAGGTACTAGACATTGATAGAGCATCATCACTCCATTTCCTTTCTCTCTGAAAACGGATCCTTGGATTTTAACTAGACGAATCCCCAATGTTAGGGATCCGTGGGAACCGGCTCTACTTTACAGTTGAATTTCACTCAACTCATCAATTTCAAACCCTCTTTGGTAATCTAAACATTTTACTTTGCCTTAAATGACTCCCTAGGATAAAACAACACTGTAGCTGACCTTAGTACATGCTAAGAACCTTAGTTTTCTAAACTTTAATTCACCAACCTAATCTCATCCTTTATAAACCAAGTGTGTTTGTGTTCTCAAACCACCATTCAAAATCAGTAGCTAAAACATCCCTTACATCCTACTTTTCACCATGACTAAGGCATGTAGTACAACCTCATCAACCAAAGGTTCCTCCAAGAGAAATGCTCATGTTGTACATGAAATTTCTTCAACCGAGTCATCACCCATCAAAACCGCAAACACTAGAATTCATCCTCAACAAACTCAACCAACCAAAGCTAGGAGAACCGCTCGAATTAGCATCTGACCATGTGGTTTGGAAAGACTTTCACCAAATACTACCATACCCTCTAAACCAAACACACCTAGCTCCACTAAAACACCTAAACCATCATTTCTAGAACCTAGATTACACTCTTTTACCACACCTCTTTCACATCCAAACCTTTACTCCTTAGAAGACTCACCACCTAGGATTTCTCATTCACCATCATTCTCATTAAATGAGGAACTACCTTCACACCAAAACATTGATTATGGGATGTCACCAATACCCGCATTCTACTCACCTCCACCATTAGCCCATACATCACCACCTTCGTTCTTAGTTGAACCCCATCCTGCTTCACTTAACTCACCTCCACAAATCCCTCCATCCATTGTGGAACCTTCTTCCCTCTCACCCGATATTTCACCTCAAAACATTCCATATCCAATACCTTCATCTCCTACTCATGAAAATAATTTCTCTAATTGTCAACTTACCAAAGGGTTAGTTCAAGAAGTACGAGATGAGTTACATTTCATGTTTAATCATCTCCTTGAACGATTTGACCAAATCAACAAATCTACTCGTCCTTAGAACTTAGGAATATACGCACAATGGTGCTCTTCTCTAGTCTTAGGCACAAATTAGAATTTTAGAAAATGTACTACATGTTTTTATCATTCTCTTAGTTTTAGAGATATGTGTATCATTTCTCATGTTTTATTGAATGAAACTACATGTTTTATGCTATATAGTTATGAGAATATGTTTGGTGCTATAATACATAACTCATTTGGATGTTAACATCACTTTTTACATCTACATTGTTGTCAAAAGAATGTAGGTACACGGTTCCCTCAAATTAGCCTAGACGGATCCCTTACAGGAAGGATCCGTAGGATCCGTGCAACAGAAGCAAATTTTCTCACTAATATGAATCTCATTTGCAGGAAACTATGCACCATATACTTATTTTCTAACCTTTGTTTTGTAGATTTTCAAAATACACATGAAGACTTTGACACCCTCAATCAAGGGGGAGCTTTTCGTCAAAGCAAAGCATTGCAAAAACTCTTGCAATACATTTAATTAGGTTTTCTATACTACTTGACGTCCTCCTCAAAAGGGAGCACTCGTCAAGGGGGAGCATTTCGTCAAAGACGAAACCATTGCAAACATACTTGCAACACACTCGTTTAGCCTTCCTAACTATCTGACGTCCTCAAAAAAGGGGAGCATCCGTTAAGGGGGAGCTAAGACGAGAATCTTTCTCTCATCTTACGCTTTATTCTTCATTTTGTTATTTTTCTCAAGTTTTTCTCAAAACTATATGTTAGTTTCTTTTTGACGCTCTTTTTCTTTCGACAAAAAGGGGGAGAAGAGAGTAAAAACTCCAATTCAAATTTTTACGAATTTTATTTTCTACTTAAAATAATCTTATGTTTGTCATCAACAAAAGAGGGAGATTGTTAATACAAATAAGCCATAAAAACGTTTATTTATATTTTACGATCTTCTAATGTTTTGTCGATAACAAACGTAAAATCATTTTAACGAAACAAATAAAATATGTAAAAGGTTTGAGCCAATAGTTTACTAACACACTTTTACTAAACATAGTAAAACTATATCAAAACATGTTTAGTAAATAAGTTATATAAAACCAAAGACATTTTTATATAAACACTAATAAGTAATATTGTTTATATCTTATAGAAATGCATATGTATAACAACTAGTGTTTACAAAATGTTTTGTATATATTGTAATGGGTAAAGTAATGGGTAAACACCAAAGTCCATGACCCATAACCCATGATTCATTGACTAGGTACAGTGAATGTTGTTGGGTAAAAACCAAAGTTCATAACCCATACCCATAGAGCATGATCCATAACCCATGACCCATTGCATGACATCATGCATGTAGTCATGTTGGGTATTGTCCATGATCCATGACCCATGACCCAAGATCCATAACCCAATGGCTAGGTACATTGCATCTTGTTGGGTATCCATAATCCATTACCCATAACTCATGGTTCATAACCCATAACCCATAACCCAGTTTGCAACTCAAAATCCGGACTAAACTGACCCAGTAGCTGGATCCTTGTGTTCTCACTAGCCGGATCCCTCTGGGGAGGGATCCGTGGGAACCATGAGACAGTAGACAATTTTTGTCTATAAATAATGAGCTATTTCTCTCCTTCTCACCACCACTTTACATATACTTTCTCCCAGTATTCTAACATCTCTAAAGGATCATTCTATGTAGTTTTATGTTTGTGCGATTCTATGTGTTCCTCTTAAAGGCGAGATTACCACTTCTTGAAGACGTGCAAGCTCAAGTCATGAGTTGCTAAGCTTCGTCATCGTCAAGACCACTGAAGTGCATCTTGTTGATAGTTCTTTCCTCCCTCTATAGAAGTGTTGTGTTGAAGGCATTAGTGAACGGTGCCGAAGGGTCGTGTTAAAGGCATTAGTGAAAGGTGCCAAAGGTGTACATTCGATATAGTGCATCGATGTACAAGTTAGATAGTTTGGGTTAAAGGATGTTAATATCCTTCTAGTGTTATAACAAGGAGTGTGTCTCCTTTGGGGTTGTTGTGTTGTGGTGTAGTGTTGGGTAGTAGTTCCTCCTTTGTAATGGAACTCGGTATCTAGCCGTGTACCAGATAAAGTGTAGGCGACTTTGTGATAGGTTTGGTTCTACCTCGTGGAAGAACTCGGTGTCTAGCCTTGTACCGGATAAAGAGTAGGCGACGTTGTGAAGGCTTCTCCGCCACATTAAGGAGCTTGTGTTGTGTAGTGCTTACAAACTCTCGAGTGGGGTACTCGGGGAGTGGAGTAGGGCAAGGAAGGTGTCCTTGTAGCCGAACCACTATAAATACTTGTGCCGTGGTTTTATGCTCTTTACTCTTTATCTTTTGCATTACTTATTTATATGCTTATCTATCATTATCCAACACACTTACCAAATTGATTGACATAAGTCGATCTAAATACTTTATAACGAAGTTTTAATCGGCAAAAATATTCAACCTCCCCTTCTAGTTTTCCACAAACTTGATATTTAATATGACCAAACGGGCTAACATCATACTCAATATGACCACATTGGTCAACATGATAGCGGACTTACATATGTCACGTGAATACATGGCTTGCATAGTACTTGAGATATAACAAGGCATATATACTAAACACGCTTAATCTACTAAACATGTTAACTGAAAATTTGTTGCTCACATGGGTCGTATAATGCAAGATGAAAGATCTTGATTATGCCTCGAGCGCCTATATTATGATAAATGCACATGTAGGTTATTAACACATAACTTAATACTTAACATAAACATGATATGGAAAGCTAGCTATGAACAACATGAACATGGTTATAAACTCATGAACTAGTTGTAGCATATAATCACCGAGAACATGCAAAAATATCATATCATGTTAGTATTTATCATAACACTTAACAAATCATTTGCTGATTTTCTGCAGCAGTCTAAGATTGCATCATTTAACTGACTTAGCTACTGAACCTGGTTATGAGGCTAATTTTTGCTTGAAAGTAGACTCTTTTGGATTTCCGAAAAGGTATGACACTATGCCAACGGAGCTATAGTTTATCTGATATGAATTTTTAAAGTTTTGTTTGCTGTACATTTCAAGATCCGACCTTGCTGTCTTAAAATGCACTTTTGACCCGTTCAACCCCTGAATGAGCAAAAACGTAAAACATAAAAACTAAAGTATACTCGTTAAGGTTTCCAGAAAATCTAGCCATGATTCAATACGAGCTACTTTAAATATTTTATAGCCTTTCAAACATGACAAACCATTGCTGAAAATTTTAGCAACTTATTTAACATCAAATCACATATAAATCTAATTAATGGGATGTTTGGATTAGCTTCTAAATCATCATAACACCTCCTAACCAATCTAACATGATAACTAATAATCCTATGAAATCCGTTGATTATCATTCGCACCACAATATCACAAATCATGAACATATAACTATGTATAACACTTAATAATCATATCCCCATATTACCATAGCTTAAAATCATGACACAATACATAATTTACTAACATACCTTGAACTGGAGATAAACCGTATGAATATGTTGAAGCCTCACTATGAAACACACCATCATATCCTTTGATTCTTAATTATTTCTTGCTAAACCTTGATGGATTTAGCTACAAATCATGTAATTCTTCATCTTGAAGAATACTTATTCTCCTGCTCTCATTTATTTCTATGTTTATGTGACGTGAGAATGAGGATAATAAAAACCTACTGGACCGACTTCAATAAAGGATTGATAATCCTAGTTTATTTTGACAGTTATGACATACTTAGTCCCTTGTAGTAGATTGTCTTGCAAACTAGGTCACATCGTATTTACATATCAAATCCCCACTAACTATATTATTAATTCCGTAGGGCTTTTATATTTATTCCACTAATATAATAGATTTATCCGCTACTATTTTCTTTAAAAAATAGGGTTGTTACAAATCATACTCAATTAGTGCATATTCGACACTTAGGTCCCAAAAAGGGAACCGATGAGTGTGTAAATACTCATCATTTTTGGTCAAATCTGAACTGCAAAACGTTTAAAATGCTCAGAAATGCATCAAAATACTGAAAATATCTCAAAATTGCATTTTATATGTTTCAGATGTAAAATGTTTAAAATCAGATGAAAAATGAGCAAAGTTTGCATAATTGGCAGTTTCAGTCCCCCAAATTTCAAAATTGGCAACTTTAGTCCCTGAAATTTCAAAGATTGACAGAATTTACCCCTGGGCATTTTAAATTAGAAAATGAACATTTTTAGTCCTTTGGTAATTCTAACTTGTCAAAATTGGTCTTTTGATAAATTTTGGAAAATTACAAGTTTAGTCCCCGGAGTTTTAGAAAATGACAAGTTTGGCCCTTGATCTATTGGAGATTGGCAAGACCAACCCTTGGACTACATTTTCAGAAGTTACAGATTTGGTCCCTGAAGTTGCAGTTTATACACATTTGGTCCTTAATATACTAATTGGGTCCTACACTAGTCCTAATACTTGGCCCAATCCAAAGCCCAAACAATATCCAAACCCGGTCCAATCCATTCCCCAACCCGTTACCCTAATAATAATATACCCGGTCAACACAACCCAGTCAAACAAACACACCCCCACCCTTTACCCGCCTTTTTCCTCTTCCTCACCAAACCCAGACACAACCCATCCCCCCAGCTCTCCTCTTCACCTCCATGTCCCCTCCACCTCACCTAAACAACAAAATACAATTAATGCCCCCTCCTCACCTCACTCAACCCCTCAACTGCTAATACCACTTTTTGGCGCCAAAAATAAATCCAACGGCTAGAATCATCTCAAGCCATCTACAGGTCATAAAAGCAAGTGGGATTCATTCAGAGGACTGAGGGGAGCAATATGGGTATATAAAAAGGAAGATAGAGATGCTAAGAAGAGTAGTAGTTAGTTTAGTTTTTTTTTCCTTTAAGTCGTTTTTCAAATAAATGTCTTAGTTTAATTCACAATGTTGTAATTTCAGTTTCTATGTATCACTTTTAAGCTAAAACATCTTTGTAATGTGTTTTTGAACATCAATCCAAGTTTTTATATAAGTTACAAGTTTTATGTTTACTGTTGAGAAGTTCAGTTTCAAATCCTTATTTCCAGGCTTCTAGCAACTTATTTTTAAGTTACAACAAGTTTATTTAAGCTATTTAAAGCTTTTTGTAAGCTTATGCATCAATTTCAAGCAATTTGGGTCCATGGTCAACGAAAGTCAAAGCTGCAGCTGCTACAGTATTTGGTTCTGAATAACTGGTTTGATCATGGATATGGGTTGATTCTGAGTTGTATTTGGGTTGAGATCAGTTTAGAGTACTATTCTATTGATTTCATAAGCAAACCATTGTGGTTGAACTTTTGTGAGTTTTACCTCTTTCTCAAATCTGCATAAGTAGACTTATATCTGTTTGATAGTTATAGTGTTAGATCTTGCATCATTTAGATATTATAGTGATATTTAGATCTGATTTGACAGTTAGCATGGATCAGATTTGAGTATTGTTGGTAGGAGATTGCTTATTTGTTCAATATAGAGTGTTTGGATCAGTGCTTAAAATGAGCTAGAGGTTGCAATATAGGAGTAGATCAGTTGCTTGAGGTTTGTCATAGTTATTTGCATTCATATCTGTCCTTGTTTTGTGCTTGTCTTCATCAAAAGTCAAAAATTACTTTGTACCTGATCTTGTTTGCATTACTGTTGGAATCAGTTGCCAAGATCTCACATATAGGTGTAAAATTTGATAAACCAGCTTGTTGTAGTTGCATTTCATCAGTATTCATCAACATCAGTCCTACATTTGATCTTAAATCTCATTTTAGTCAAACATTCAAACTGTTTTTTAAAAAAGTCAAAACATGTCAAAAATCTGTTTTTTGCAGATCTTGCAGCAATTGCACAGTGCTTATTTTAAGTAGTTAGGGTCTCATATTTGGTCCAGTTGTAGTGTGCTAGGTGGTCTTGAAGACCACATAACTGTTTTTCACAAAAGCTCTTCTGATAAGCTTGTGAATAAGCTCAAACTTAGGACCTTAATCAGCTGTTGAACCAAAATCAGTTAGCATCAAATCTGAGTAAACTGCTTATTTGAGGTTAGGAGTAGCAGTAGTTAGTTGATTTAGAGTGGTTATAGTATAATTCAGCCTCTGTAGAAGTTTGGTGGCTTATTGTGCTAGTTTGCTTATTCTAAAGTGCTTATTTGCTATCAGTTTACATTGCAGCCCTCATTTCTTACACACAAGCATCATATTTTATATTTTTCATAGATTTAGATTAAAATTTTAGAATTTTCCTGAGTTTTTCATAATTTTTGGTCACTGTTTTCTATTTTTCTCTATTTAAAATAGTTTTTAGGTACTTTTAAATAGCTTTTATTGCAAATAATTAAGAAAAAGTTCCAAAAAAATAATTTTTCAAATTTCCCAGTTTAAGAAAAATATAAAAAGCATAAAAAATATTTTTCCCTATTTTTCCCTTTATATTTGGTATTTTTCACAATTTAAATTAGATTTAAATAGTTTTAAATTAGTAATAAATATATAAAAAGTGTAAAAAATATATTTTCAGTTTTAAAATTAGTTTTATAATATTTTAGATTTTTCCAAGTCATAATTTCATTTTTCTAGCTTTATTTCATATTTTCTTGTATTTTAGTCTATTATTAAATAAGTAAAAATAGTTTTTTATTTAATAATAATTAGATAAATAGTTTTAAAAATAATTTTATTTTTCCAATAATTTTCTAGTATAATTAGGATTGTAAAAATGTATTTTTCATATTCGTAGGTATTTTCTTTCTTTATTCTCACGTTTTATTTCGTACGTTACATAGTTTTTTATTTCAACGTACGTTTTAAGTTTTAAACGTTCATCATTTTAAATATAGTGATAGCGTTTATTTAATATATTTTAACTTTTTAATTTCCTTTAATTTGCATTTAAGTCGCTGTAATTTATTAATCTTTTCTTTAGGTATAGTTATCCATCAAAATCCTTGCTGATCACTATCCTTAGTGATCACTCTATCATCTGAATTAGTTTTGACACACCATTGAGTCTCCGTGGGACTTAACGACCCGGGAATCCACTATTCTCTCCTGGACTTCATTGTCTTGGTTTTTGAGCAGTTTTAAGTCTATTACGGTTAGCCATTCACAAGTGGCTAGCTTGTGTGATTAGACTTGACTGTGTATTCAGGGACCTATCAAATTTTGGCGCCGCTGCCGGGGAGGCTTTAGCGTGTTCTAAACCTTTTTCAGACCCATTCTTGCACATATACCATCTTTTGTAAAAAGTTTTTTGTAAAATTATCAAAATCCAAAAAGTTCATTAACACTTTTCCTAAAGTGTTAACAACACCAAAAATATTTTCATTATTTGTTTTTATAGCATGTTTTTCAAAAATCCAAAAATATCCATCCTTTATCCTCTAATCTGTTTAATTCTCCATTCCTTATCCTCTATAACCGTTTAATTCTTCATCTCTTATCCCTCTTATCCGTTTAATTCTTTATGTCATGGTTTTCGACATGTTCCTGGTGTGGAGGTCCATTTAACGGTGGAAATTGTCGGCGATGTACCAATGTGAGTTTCGGAGACAAGTTTGTCGGTAATCCCGATCCCATTTCTAATAATGAAACACCCGATTTTTCCTACCTACCTCCACAGCCCCAATACGAATCCTACTCATGCGAGTTTTGTGGGAACGATTCTCATTACGGTTTTGATTGTCCACCACGGGTCCCGCTTGCCTATGAGCCAAAACCATGTTACAATCAGAACTTTGGTGAAAGTTATTTTCCCAATTATCTCTGTTGTGAGAATTGTGGGGGTCCTCATGCGACTTTTGAATGTCAATCGATGAATCAAAATTTTCACAATTCTAATTCTCCCGGTTTTGACAATTTCCAACCCCCACAGTATTCCATCATTCATCAAAATCATCATGATAAAACTATTGGAGAATTACTAGCTGAAGAACGAACGGCTAATCCTAGTACTCAGACTTCCGAGCCTTCACAGCATTTCAATGATTACGAGGAGTGTAATCTTCCACAAAGTTATGAAGAAATACGCATTCGAAAGCATCTACAAATGAAAAGAATGGTATGTAAGCTTCAGCAGATGAATATAAGAATCCGATATGATGACGATGATGATGAGGATACTATTCAAATGAGGGAATATTATGAGGACGACGAGGAGAGTGTTATTCTTTTGAAAGATATCATTTCTCAACTCCCTCAGTCTATTGCTATCACACCTATCTTACCTATTATTGCTTCCAAAGACTCTCTCACCATGGGGGATAAGCATCTCAGCACTATTCCGGAAACGGAATCGTCTAATGTTGAGAACTTCGTCCCAATCCCAAGTGAGTCTGAGGATATATCCGATAGTGATTGTGATTTTCTTTTTTGTGATTCTCTCGACATTTCTGAGGTTACTTCCGGGATTTTCTCAAATCCTCTTTTTGAATTTAATAATGACTACACTTTTGGGAAAGTAAATCCTCTTTTCGATGAAATGTCTGAGGCCGATACAGAGACCATCACGGAAGTGGTGGAAATTGCTAGCTCTCAGAGCACACCACTTGTCCCACCTCTGTATTCTAACTTATCTCTTCCATCATGTGATGACGATTCTATCCTCACTGATGAGATTCATGATCCAAAAATCATGAATTCTCCTTCTGATAATGAGGAGTTAGTCATGATTTTTATCATGATTTTCTTTCTTTTCTTCACATATGGTGTGACTTCTCGTTCCCTTTTCTCCTTCGGGAATGAGGACACTATTTTTGATCCCGGCATTTTCATTTATCATTTTTGAGCCGGTTCTCTCTATATCTCATCGGTGTGGAACTTTCACGTGCTTCAAATGTTTGTCCAAACATCTTGAATGAAAGTCCGATGGAGATTGTTTCTTCCACTTATTTCCCCAAGAACAAATGAATGCGGGGTCGAGTCAAGCTAGCGACTCGGTAATCAAAAACAGTAGCTAAACATGGGTTTTCACCCGTGTGTACCACTCTAGTGTGGGGGAGTTGCCCCACATGTTGTATATATATATAGATTTAAAAAAAAAAATCTTTCAAAATAATGGCCGTAGTATTTCCCTTTTACCTTCTATGTTTCGGCATAACAGCCGGTACTTTGAATATTGAGGGCAATATTCATTTCTAGTGTGGGGGGGAATTCTCACGAATTTTATCATGTAATTATCCACCCTATTCCCCCATTTTTGGCCAAATTTTTTTTTTGGAGTAAGTGTTTTACACTTACTCAATTGGTTATCAGTCCGCCATGTCTAATAAACAAAAGGATTGGCTAATCCAGGAGCAAACGACTCTTGGTAAAGATATCTCAAATCCGTTGACGGCTTGCAATTTGCCCAAAATTGTATGGTATTCAGCTCACCATATCTTTAATTAGTGAAGAGTTGGCTAGCCCGCAAGTTTATGGCTTGTGGTAAAGGCAGTGGAAAAACCATAATTGATAATCAGCTCACCAAAGATAATTCTGATAATTTATCTAAGAGTTGTCTAGTCCAGAGCAAACGGCTTCTGGTAAAGACAAATCAAATCCGTTTACAGCTTATGATTTGCTCAAAATCATTTGGTTATCAGTGTACCAAGGTTCTTACTTGAACTGAAACATTTGGCTACTCCAGAAGTAATGGCTTTTGGTAAAGAGATTCAAATCCATTAAGTTTTTCTCAAAAGATTGCTAGGGACTAGCAATATCTTAGTGTGGGGGATTGATGAGTGTGTAAATACTCATCATTTTTGGTCAAATCTGAACTGCAAAACGTTTAAAAATGCTCAGAAATGCATCAAAATACTGAAAATATCTCAAAATTGCATTTTATATGTTTCAGATGCAAAATGTTTAAAATCAGATGAAAAATGAGTAAAGTTTGCATAATTGGCAGTTTCAGTCCCCCAAATTTCAAAATTGGCAACTTTAGTCCCTGAAATTTCAAAGATTGACAGAATTTACCCCTGGGCATTTTAAATTAGAAAATGAACATTTTTAGTCCTTTGGTAATTCTAACTTGTCAAAATTGGTCTTTTGATAAATTTTGGAAAATTACAAGTTTAGTCCCCGGAGTTTTAGAAAATGACAAGTTTGGCCCTTGATCTATTGGAGATTGGCAAGACCAACCCTTGGACTACATTTTCAGAAGTTACAGATTTGGTCCCTGAAGTTGCAGTTTATACACATTTGGTCCTTAATATACTAATTGGGTCCTACACTAGTCCTAATACTTTGCCCAATCCAAAGCCCAAACAATATCCAAACCCGGTCCAATCCATTCCCCAACCCGTTACCCTAATAATAATATACCCGGTCAACACAACCCAGTCAAACAAACACACCCCCACCCTTTACCCGCCTTTTTCCTCTTCCTCACCAAACCCAGACACAACCCATCCCCCCAGCTCTCCTCTTCACCTCCATGTCCCCTCCACCTCACCTAAACAACAAAATACAATTAATGCCCCCTCCTCACCTCACTCAACCCCTCAACTGCTAATACCACTTTTTGGCGCCAAAAATCAATCCAACGGCTAGAATCATCTCAAGCCATCTACAGGTCATAAAAGCAAGTGGGATTCATTCAGAGGACTGAGGGGAGCAATATGGGTGTATAAAAAGGAAGATAGAGATGCTAAGAAGAGTAGTAGTTAGTTTAGTTTTTTTTCCTTTAAGTCGTTTTTCAAATAAATGTCTTAGTTTAATTCACAATGTTGTAATTTCAGTTTCTATGTATCACTTTTAAGCTAAAACATCTTTGTAATGTGTTTTTGAACATCAATCCAAGTTTTTATATAAGTTACAAGTTTTATGTTTACTGTTGAGAAGTTCAGTTTCAAATCCTTATTTCCAGGCTTCTAGCAACTTATTTTTAAGTTACAACAAGTTTATTTAAGCTATTTAAAGCTTTTTGTAAGCTTATGCATTAATTTCAAGCAATTTGGGTCCATGGTCAACGAAAGTCAAAGCTGCAGCTGCTACAGTATTTGGTTCTGAATAACTGGTTTTATCATGGATATGGGTTGATTCTGAGTTGTATTTGGGTTGAGATCAGTTTAGAGTACTATTCTATTGATTTCATAAGCAAACCATTGTGGTTGAACTTTTGTGAGTTTTACCTCTTTCTCAAATCTGCATAAGTAGACTTATATCTGTTTGATAGTTATAGTGTTAGATCTTGCATCATTTAGATATTATAGTGATATTTAGATCTGATTTGACAGTTAGCATGGATCAGATTTGAGTATTGTTGGTAGGAGATTGCTTATTTGTTCAATATAGAGTGTTTGGATCAGTGCTTAAAATGAGCTAGAGGTTGCAATATAGGAGTAGATCAGTTGCTTGAGGTTTGTCATAGTTATTTGCATTCATATCTGTCCTTGTTTTGTGCTTGTCTTCATCAAAAGTCAAAAATTACTTTGTACCTGATCTTGTTTGCATTACTGTTGGAATCAGTTGCCAAGATCTCACATATAGGTGTAAAATTTGATAAACCAGCTTGTTGTAGTTGCATTTCATCAGTATTCATCAACATCAGTCCTACATTTGATCTTAAATCTCATTTTAGTCAAACATTCAAACTGTTTTTTAAAAAAGTCAAAACATGTCAAAAATCTGTTTTTTGCAGATCTTGCAGCAATTGCACAGTGCTTATTTTAAGTAGTTAGGGTCTCATATTTGGTCCAGTTGTAGTGTGCTAGGTGGTCTTGAAGACCACATAACTGTTTTTCACAAAAGCTCTTCTGATAAGCTTGTGAATAAGCTCAAACTTAGGACCTTAATCAGCTGTTGAACCAAAATCAGTTAGCATCAAATCTGAGTAAACTGCTTATTTGAGGTTAGGAGTAGCAGTAGTTAGTTGATTTAGAGTGGTTATAGTATAATTCAGCCTCTGTAGAAGTTTGGTGGCTTATTGTGCTAGTTTGCTTATTCTAAAGTGCTTATTTGCTATCAGTTTACATTGCAGCCCTCATTTCTTACACACAAGCATCATATTTTATATTTTTCATAGATTTAGATTAAAATTTTAGAATTTTCCTGAGTTTTTCATAATTTTTGGTCACTGTTTTCTATTTTTCTCTATTTAAAATAGTTTTTAGGTACTTTTAAATAGCTTTTATTGCAAATAATTAAGAAAAAGTTCCAAAAAAATAATTTTTCAAATTTCCCAGTTTAAGAAAAATATAAAAAGCATAAAAAATATTTTTCCCTATTTTTCCCTTTATATTTGGTATTTTTCACAATTTAAATTAGATTTAAATAGTTTTAAATTAGTAATAAATATATAAAAAGTGTAAAAAATATATTTTCAGTTTTAAAATTAGTTTTATAATATTTTAGATTTTTCCAAGTCATAATTTCATTTTTCTAGCTTTATTTCATATTTTCTTGTATTTTAGTCTATTATTAAATAAGTAAAAATAGTTTTTTATTTAATAATAATTAGATAAATAGTTTTAAAAATAATTTTATTTTTCCAATAATTTTCTAGTATAATTAGGATTGTAAAAATGTATTTTTCATATCTGTAGGTATTTTCTTTCTTTATTCTCACGTTTTATTTCGTACGTTACATAGTTTTTTATTTCAACGTACGTTTTAAGTTTTAAACGTTCATCATTTTAAATATAGTGATAGCGTTTATTTAATATATTTTAACTTTTTAATTTCCTTTAATTTGCATTTAAGTCGCTGTAATTTATTAATCTTTTCTTTAGGTATAGTTATCCATCAAAATCCTTGCTGATCACTATCCTTAGTGATCACTCTATCATCTGAATTAGTTTTGACACACCATTGAGTCTCCGTGGGACTTAACGACCCGGGAATCCACTATTCTCTCCTGGACTTCATTGTCTTGGTTTTTGAGCAGTTTTAAGTCTATTACGGTTAGCCATTCACAAGTGGCTAGCTTGTGTGATTAGACTTGACTGTGTATTCAGGGACCAATCAGGAACCCCGATGATCTTCGGGGAGAAATCAGAGTACGAGCGGTACATATGCTTGTAAAGGAAGTATGACTTCCTACAAGAAGTATACGTGCAAAATGGAACTTATGATTATCTGATTATGCATGCCTACTGTATCAACTATTATACAAGAAGTATACGTGCAAAATGTGCTTAACTAGCATTTCCCGCGCAGGTTATGGTTTTAGCATACGACGCAGCTATTATACATGTTCTTACATTATGATTTTAGTTTATACTACGTTCTCACTAAGCTTTATGCTTACGTTGCTTCGTTTCATGTTTTTCTTATAGGTGAGATCAAGTCTAAGGCTAAAGGTCGCGGGTTATCTATCCGTGGAGCTCATGGGTAATCCAACTTATCCTAAACCCTCTCTTGTACCAAGAAACACCTTAGGGAATGTCTTTTGGGTCATGGTTTGTATAAACGCAGAATTATCATGTTAAATAACTAGTATATGTTATGTTATAATAGTTTAAAGGGTCTTTGACATAAAGCCATCTTAGCTCTAAATGACCCATTTTGACTCTTATACGGGTATAGTCGAATGCTACAAGTTTTGTACCATTTTATGAAGTAAAATATATGTTTAGTTTAGGTTCGAAACCTGTTTGTGAAAGGAAGTAGAAGTTCGAAGGGAGAAAGGGAAAAGAAAATGCAAAAAAGGGTAGAACAAACCCTTTTGGCCGTCGGCCAAAGGGCTTAGTCGCCGACCACATAAGGCTCTGAGGCCTTTGGCCACCGGCCTTGGCAAACACCGCCGACCAAGCTATTAGCAGCCGGCCAAAATGACCAGCCACCAGCCAAATGACTCAGAAAGTTGTCGGTTTTGTGTTTTTTTCAAATGGCGTAGAAAATTAACCGGACCTGTCTGGGTGTCGTGTCAACTATCGTTGGAAAGGTAATTGAGTCTAGTTTCATAATAAAATATTTTCAAGGTCTGATTCTCATTAAAAAATAAAAGTATGATTGAGAAGTAACAAGGGTTAATATCGGTGACTAAAAACATAAAAAACTATAGTACTGGCGTTTCAATCAAAATCTATAAAAATAGAAAAAGAAATCGACACCAAACTGATTTAATGAAAAAAATCAAAAAACCAAAACTAAAAACAAACAAATCAATTAAATAAAGAGAATCCGAAAATAGATAAATTAAAATAAACAGAAATCGAAACCAAAAACAAATGAAAGCAAATAAATAAATAAATACCGTAATCAAAAAACAAATAAACTAAAAGAAACCGAAAATAAATAAAAAAATAAACAAATAGAAACCGAAAAACAAATAAACAAAAAAACCGAAAATAAATAAATAAAAGTGAAAAGAAATCGAAACTGAAAAACAAATAAAAACAAATATATAAAAAGAAACCGAAAATAAATAAATAAAAATTAAAATAAAAAGAAATCGAAACTGAAAAACAAATAAGAATAAATTAATAAAAAAAATTGAAACTGAAAAAAAATAAAAGAAAGCGAAAAACAAAAAAATAATAAAAAGAAAAAATTTTTTGAATAAAGTCAGTTACATAAATTTACTAACGCCTTTTGGGTGCATATAGACTTAAAAGGACATTTTTGCCCTCACATGACCAAATTTAATACAAAAAAAAACTAACGCCCATTTGGTTAAAAGACCGGACCGTGCAAAATGGACAACATAGATACGACTGGCGTACTTATTGAAGTTTTGGGACGAAAGGTGCAACTATGTGTTAACCACGAAGACGATTTATGTAATTAACTCCAAATATTATGCAGTATATTCATTCGTCATACTAGTGAAGAATAAAAAGTTAGCCACGAGATATATGAGGTTGGTTTGATAATCACGTCTTTAGCCAAACTCATATTTGCAACATAACCTTTCTATTTTCTCCTTTAATTTTACTTGATATATTTTAGTTTCTTTTCATCATGTGACTTAAACATAATTATCTGAACAACACAACCTATATGTACTTAAAAACTAACTCATATTATAATATATAACATTCATTGAAGTGGTTTGGGGAGTAGACACTGTTCTGAAGTCGCCGCTTGAGGGGATTGTCTTGAGGGGATGGGGCGGCTTGGGTGCATTGTAGAGCCACAGATTGAGCCAACACTGTTCACACGTCGAGCCGAGCCGATGGCTTAGTGGGATTAAAATATTAGATTAGTGGGTTATTTAGTTAAGTGGCGCTTGATTAGTGCCACGGTTCAGTGCATGTTGTACATCTGTTCTCCATTATCAGATCAACTTCCAAGATCAGATGTTGCATGTTGTACACCTTGTTTTCCATTATCGTTCTAGAACAATTTATTATTGCAATTGCCGGTTTTTCGCTCTCTAAACGCAGTTTTCGTTTTTTGGTATGTTATCCATTATCAGTTCTAGACTAACTTCCAAGATCAGATTTTGCATGTTGTACACCCTTTTCATTATCGTTCTAGAACAATCTATTATTGCAATTGCCGGTTGTTCGCTCTCTAAACGCAATTTTCGTTTTTTCGCTCTCTAAACATACATATTGGTCTAAATCTTCTCTTTAAATTTTAGCCCTTCGGTGTTTGGAGAATCGATACTGATGTTTGAAGGTCTTCTGATTTGTATGTACTTGTGTTCGTTTGATATATTTTTAGTTTGTGTGTTGGTATAATTTTTTTGGGTATGTGTTGTGTTTGTTTGAGCTACTTTAAGTGTTCGATGCTTTATCTGTTGCATATTTTTTGGTTTTTTAAGCATTAGGTGTGTTACGTTCATGCATTTAAGGGTTATAGAAAGGGTGGTTGAGCAAATTTATTCCAACCATTTGATGTTTTGGGGTATTTTCTAATGTAAATGTTAAATGCATGATTGTCTTGGGCTGTGGGTGTTTTGTGTTTTAGGATGCTTTCTTAGTGGTTAAATGCATGTATAAAAAATAAAGATGCATTTTATTTTATTCAAAAAACATGAAATTTGTTTTAGGCATTTTGATGTAAGTGATGAATAGAACGCCTGACTAGGATCAAGTTTTTAGATTTCGCGTTTAGGTATAGATTTTTTTTTTAATATTTTTGTTTAAAATTTGATTTGTGTTATGCGATTTTGCAGAACTTATGTCTAATATATGGGTAATTGTTCTTGCAATATCATTACAGTTTGCTAGAAGGGTTACTTGTTTATGATTGTTGTTTTAATGTTAATAAGCATTATGTAATTTTACAGGCTTTTATGTAAGCTGTGGTTAGAAGTGCAGAAACTGTTAATCACATTTGGTTATAAGGTGAGTAGGAGCTTTGTATAGGCTGTGGTTATAAGTGTTGGTTTCATAAGTGTTGTAATGTGTGTAAATGTTTTACAGCCTTTTGTGTTTTTATTGATTAATTTGGGTTTTATTGCAGTTTATGGCTATAGTTCATGAGCAGGATCTCCCTGTTTTGTCTAAAGGTACTCAAATTTGGTTAAACGTAGGTATCACATGATGTTTCTTATATTGTTGTATTTTCTTACTCTGTGCATGCTTTAATCATATAACGTGTATACAAACGGTTTGCGATTTTGTTTTACATTATTTTGTGATGTGCATGTTGTCTTGATAAATAAATACATGTTTGAAAATACGTGCTCTTTTCGTAGACTCTCATGTCCAGTCCACTTTTGAAGGCTCTCAATGTTATATTAAAATCGACTGGCATGAAATCCAGGTGTATTTACAACAAACTTTGGAATTGGTGTGGCAAAAACCGTATGGCGTATAATGCAACCACATTTTTGAACCGATTTGATATTTGTGCAAGGTTGCTGTATGTGGGATTTCAATGATTGTCTTATGTTGCAAATACCAAGCCGCGTGATACCAGAAGTGAAAATGTTATACATAGCTAACATAAGAAAATCATTGAAATCCCCTATCTGATATACGAGCTAGCATTCAAAAAAATTTGTGGTTTTTCTAGCTGCTGGCTTTATACTCTGTGTATAAATTTTATTGTTTTTTGTTTAAGTATTGAATTTGGTTACAATTTATAGCCGTTTTCGTACCTACTTCATGATCTGAATTGGCGTCTAAATTTTCGACGTGGGATTATTGAAAGACTTTATTTTTTTTGCATTTGGGCTAACCGGAACCGATTCCCAGACATGCTAAGGTTCGAATGAGGAGAATGGAAGAAATCAATACAAAGGTTTTATATCATGCTTGGAAAGGGTTTTTGTTACGAAATATGCCCTGGAGTCTAATGGAACCATCATGCAAGTTATGTTATTTAATCTTTTTAATGAGAAATGTGTCGCTATTGGCTGCTGGATTTCCTATATCTATCCCACAAGATTCGTTGCCCTGACTAAATGAATTCATGTGAGGTTTGCTATTTATTGTTTTGGTTAAAAGTTTATATTTGGTAATGGAGATGATAAATACACACAAACGCTGATAGCACGAAAACAAAAGTGTTATGAACGTATTGTTTGTTCTATTATTTTATGTTGAATTATTGATGGTCATGTCTTGGTGATATTACCGGAGTTCATTTAATTTATGATCTTTGATTTTGGTGTTTGAAAAACAGGATGACATAAACTGCCTTTGTGATTTGCGCACTCAAACTGATTTGTAACTTGGTTAAAAATGGAAACCGATTTGTTGTTTTATAAGTTATTGTGTCGATATATAGAGTGGGTTTGAGAAGTCAGTACACATATTTGATTATCTTTTTTGTTTGATGTCTTTTAATGTAGTTTCTTGATCGTCTTTAAAGTTACAAAGCTCCTTTAGAATATGATCTTAGATATGATTGTTTTCAGCTTGTTGCTAATGTTGCTACCTTGGGGATTCTGTGCGTGTTGAGACCACAACATTTCATTGTCTGGGGTGGCTGCAGGACATGTACGACATTTTTTTAGGTAATGTATGTGTGATTTTTTTTGTTTAAGATTTGTATTACTTTTTAAAGTATGATATCTGGTGATACATGCTTAGCAATCTTTGACCGATCTTGTCCGATTTTAAGCGATCTTGTCCGACTTTTAAGCGATCTTTGACCGATTTTGTCCGATTAATCGATTTGTTGACCGATTTTAAGCGATCTTGTCCAATTTTTAAGCGATTGTTAAATGATTTTGTCTGATTAGACCGATTTTGTCCGATTAATCGGTTTGTTGACCGATTTTAAGCGATCTTTGACCAAACCGATTAAATCCGCCGATTATGATAAACCCGGGCGCTTAGTGACCGATCAGCGATTATGCGATGATTAATCGGCCGCATGGGCCGATTTTTACAACAGAGGTTTATACAATATGTGTTGTCTGTAGTCTTACGAGGTCCGCGGCATTTTTTAAAGTCTTATATGTGGTTGCGGTAACTGTTTTTATATGATGTATGTGAGCTGTGAAAATAACTACTCCTATCGTAAATGTTTACATGTATTCGTCTTACTTATAGTCATAAAGTAATCTGATCCGATGTGTAATTGTTTATGGTATAATTATTAATAGATGGTTTTGAGTGAGGAGGGTGGAAAAAATCGATATAAAGGCTATGTATAACGCTTTAAGAGTGATTCATCACCAAAACTTAAAGTGTCATTGTTGTGATAGAAAAATACGCAAAGATCAAATCGTCCGTACATACGCTAATGCATCATCGGCTTCAAACTACACTTTCACATCAGATCAAGGTACCTTGATTTTGGTTTTCCTAATTTTTTTTTTTTTTGCTTTTTTTAGATCTCTGCTCGCATACATTTTACTGGTATGTCATATCTTACATATTCATTTTATTGCATATACACTTTTTCCACAACCTGATCATGTTACAGTCATCACCTATGGATCGGGTTACATCATTGGTCATATTAGGAAACCACTGTACCATTCTTTTGCTTTTAGATGTTATATGGTTGTGATGTTGTCGGCATTATCGTCAACTTCTTTCTGGATGATCTTCCTTGAAAATGATGGTGGTATATTGTCTGTGCTTTACACTCGTTGTGAAAAATTTCTTGCTTCATTGAACTATATGCGTTGAGGTATGTTGCTTATTGCTTTTGTGGAAACTTTATTTTCACTTGCTTTCAAACATGAAATAGTTTGATCAGTTGAATGACATACCCAATATATAGCTACTTTACAGGTCGAGGATCATAGCTAAAAAAAATAAATGACTATTTCGAAAGCATGAATTGTTCAAGCAAGGGAGTGAAAACGGTTTTGTTGTCAACGAAAATTAGAAAGAGTTTAAGCCATGAAGGAATGAAAGCGATTTGTCTTATTTGCAAGAACTAATGCCATGGAGGGATGAAAATGATTTTGTGTAACTTTGTATGTATCTTATTTTCAAAAACAAGTGTTTTAGTAATCCAATAATAATTGTTTGTTTTTTTTACTTTTTAGATATTCTATTAGATTTCATTTATGATCAATTTATTCTCGATGGATAAAGAAATTCATTACACGTTGAATTTGGTCTTCCAACACTTACATTAATACCATATGTAAACAATCCACAACAACGTGTGGGCTCAAATCCTTGTTTGCAACATAACCTTTCTATTTTCTCTTGTAATTTTTGCATATTTTACCCTTAACTAAGCCATAATAACATGCTATTCTTTCCGTCCTAAAATAATAGTTCACATTTTTTTTGAGATGTCTCAGTTTAACTGTCCACTACGAAATATAGATAGAGAAGTTTGATCGAGTTTACCATATTATCCTTGTTTGAATTATTATACAAAAATTTTAAAAAAAACGTTAATTAATTAGTTAAGAGTAAAACTGTCATTCTGGCAACAGTAAGAGAGAAAACAATAATAACTGTGATTTGTTAAACTATGTATTTTTTGTCGAAAGACAATAATTTTAAAACGAAGCGAGCAATATTTCTGAACAACAATTAATTATTTGACTGCAATAATATGATAATATCAGACAATATAAACACGTCAAGACATAATCTTATACAACATGTCTCCTGTTTTGTTGTACCAAAATACCAAATGTGAGTACTATGAGTATTATAAGACCGGTGGTAATAAGGAAGCTTAAGCGACCTTCATCCATCTCAGCTTTCTTTCTCTTAAACTATTTCATGAATTATAATCAACTTGATGTAATAAGGCGACTCATACTACAAACAAATATCTCACAAAAATACACTTAAAATAAAAATCATATACACAAACATGCATACAAGTAGGTCACCTGGTCGACCCACTTTTCCTTTTTTTCCCTAGGCCGACCAAGTCGTGTACCAATTTTTTAGGAGGAAATTTTATTCGAAAGTATATAGAAGTGCATATGTATAGAAAGATAATTTAATTCTCATCGCAATGGTATGATTTTTTTTGCGTAACGATTAACGGTTTGCAAGATATTTAATTCTTAAAAAATTGTGAAAGTTTATTTTTTTTGTTTTGATCAAAAAATGAATGGACATAATTGGTTCATTTGATCTTGACAAATATGAGATCTATGATGATATTTTCTCTATCGTGTATTAGGTCGGATGTAATAGGGCTTTACTTGACCGAGTCTTTGCCTATGTGGCACCCAAAAAGACTAGTTCCCTTTACCACAAGTGTAATAAAGGGAACTAGTCTTTTTGGGTGCCACATAGGCAAAGACTCGGTCAAGTAAAACCCTATTACATCCGACCTAATACACGATAGAGAAAATATCATTATAGATCAGATATTTGTCAAGATCAAATGAACCAATTATGTCCATTCATTTTTTGATCAAAACAAAAAAAATAAACTTTCACAATTTTTTAAGAATTAAATATCTTGCAAACCGTTAATCGTTACGCAAAAAAAATCATACCATCGCGACGAGAATTAAATTATCTTTCTATAGATATGCACTTCTATATACTTTCGACTAAAATTTCCTCCTAAAAAATCACATGTGATTTTTAAAATGAATCACATGTGATTTTTACAAATCACATGTGATTTTTTGAAATCAAATGTTATTTTTTCTCGTTTGAAATTTTGAAAAAAAAAATCGTCGAAAGTGTATATAAGTGCATATATATAAAAAGATAATTTAATTCTCGTCGCGATAGAGTATTTTTCGTAGCTTGAAAATTTACCGTTTGTAAGATATGTTTGTTTTAAAAAAGTAAAAAATAATTTTTATTAATTTTGATAAAAATAAATGGTTAAAATTGGTTCATTGAATTTAATAGAATATATATCGAACTCATGCACCATAACATATGCACCCATTTGCTACAGAGAAAAAAAACATATGCACCCAAAATACATCTGAGAACTTATATACCAAAGATAACGATACTTAATAAACAAATGAAAGTACACAAAATATGATACGCCCCGGGCTTTATTTCATGTTATATTTATTAAGGATATGTCTTTGTGTCGTATTAGGAAAGTGTCATTGTTAAGATGTCTTTATGTTTGGCTTATTTTACAAGCTAGGGTTATTCGGTTATATATACCGAATCATTGTTATGAATCGTTCAATCAAGTTTGAGATCAATAATTCTCTAGTTCTTCTCTTCTATTTCTTAAGGAGCTCACAAACGCTTGAAGTGGTGCCTTATCCCGATACAACCCCTAACAGGGTCGTACCAATTGGTGCTTTCATTGAGAGGCCTCATTGAGAGGGCTACCAAATTAGGGTTCCAATATTTAAAAAAAAAAGGTTACTGTTCACGGGTACTGTTCATCCGGAGTACTGTTCATAAGTATGGATGAACAAGCCTTACGATTGCTTTTGAAAGAACATAGTGATGCTCTCTTGACTCAAATCACAACCTCCTTCATTGATTTGAGGCTTATATACGCTGCGAAATTCAACGGTGTGTATGAGAAAAGGAAGGTTGCAGAGGAAACCACGTCTGCTACTGGGAAAATTGTTGATGGAGTTACTGAGACAAAAGGGATTGGTTTAGCAGAAAATATAGAGGAGAGTAATGCATTCGATGCTACTTCCAGTGATGAGTCGGCGATGGGATTGGAAGCTAACGAGGTTGTTAATGATGGTGATGGCTAGATAAATGTGCTTAATTTGGTGCAGCAGACAATTCATGTAGAAAGTACCTCTGATAATGATGCACGAGATCAAGTTAGTGAGTTGGAAACCAAGGTGTTAACGGATGGTAAACAAGATGATTTGAAAGTGGTGGGTGTGACCGATAAGCAAAATGTTGACGAGCCAAACCTGTTGGAAGGTATTAGGGTTATACGTGTTGGGGTAAATGAAAATAATGAAGGGGTTCATCAAGAAGTCCAATGCCCTATTTATTCCCTACATGTTCTTATTCCATTCTTGAAGCGTCTTAATGACGAGTTCCTAAAACAGAAAAAGATAGAGGCTAAAATTCAAAGTAGAATATGGGATCATGGAGTTACATGAGGCGAGATTTTGAAGCAGCACCTTGAGGACAAGGTGACTTTGAAGGAGTGGGGAATGTTACGACCGAGCCAGATGACAAGTGTTACCCAAGAGGGTCATGTCTAGTCCCGTATGGTGATAAGTGCCAAAGTAAGTGTCTAGATAAGTGCCAAAGTAGGTCAAGTGAGTCATTGTTTAGGATAAGTGTCATTGTTTAGGATAAGTATTAGTATTATATGAGATTATCTCCTTAAAGTCTACTTAAGGTTTGTCAATTTAATGAAATCAATCAAGCTTTGTCAAATAAAAATATATCTCGCATTCTTCTTCTCTTCTTAAGGAGCTCGCATCACGCTTAAAAGAGTACTACTATCGATACAACCTTAGCGGGTCGTATCAAAATACTGCAACGAAATATGGAACGTGGTCACCTTATCATCACAAGAATGCAAACAAAGCAATCCCAGATTAATTAACGGCGGCTAGTTTCCAAATCTGCCCACAACTTGGGCAGCAATGAGTCGATGAAACATGTCAAAAATAGCAAGTCTAATACACATGTCATGACTCCATTAGCATTAGTCTTCGGCAGCTTCAAAGTATCACATGAACTCCACGTTTTAGGGCAATTTTTTCTGTGCTACCAACTTGCAAATATTCTATATTTCTGAATTTGTCGTATATTCTTTTGTTTAATCACACTTTCTACCGCCTTCTAATTTTAGAAAGTACATTTCAGCCCCACATTGTTTTGTGGAGTGGAGACGAGTTTTATGGATGCACAAAACTGTCTAACTCATGATTTAGAACACAAAATAATTCTTATATTATGATAAAAGAATGTGCCTTTACGAAACATAAAAGTAAGTGAAACCTAGTTATAAATTTGAGTATGTTTATAACTATATTGGTTAACAAAAAACGATGCTTCGTTAGGGTTGTCCAAACACACGCTTGCTAAGTGCTTGCTGGTTAAGGTTGTCCGAGCTATGCATGTGCGGCTTCGTGAGAAGGGCATCAGATGAGATTTAGCTCGTTAGGATCTATAAGCAAATTATAAGAGTCTAAAAGAAACCACATAATTATTGGTCAAGGTCATGTAATGAGGCATAGTTTCAACAAATTCTCTAGTATAAGGCATACCCAAAATTAGATTAGCAAGCTAGACAATCTTGTTGTATTATAACTGCTACTTTTGGTTATAAAAGAATTGAAGCAAAGCCTTCTAACAGAAGATGCTAGATTCAAAGAAATTGAATTAGTTACAAATTTGGTCAACTATGACATAATACATAATAGATGACGCATAAATATGTTGTTTTTAATTTAGATGTGATCACAACATACATCATTAAAATATAAATAATACTAGTAATCTATATCTTGTAAACCTAAGCGACCATGTCACACCTTTTAATGCACACCATCCAAACTACCACCTTCTTAATTATTTAAATGAGAAACCGTTAACATTGTCGATTAACAATATTTTACATCAGGATTCTTTCATGTTTAACTTGATTTGAATATAAGAGATAATACCTCTTATATTTAAATTGAGCATGAGAGGATCACAATTCTTTACATCACAGACCATTTACACAAGAAAACAAAATAATGAAAAATAATAGTTTTTCAAAATCTCATACTAAAAATTTCAAAAACTCATTACAACTCTACAAAACTCAAAGGGCACAAACTGCAACTTACCCTCTTTGTACGCTTATCTAACACATGTCGGTTCTTACACCAACTCTTACCATATATATAAAAAAACACACACAATCAAATTTCAAATGGACACATGGCTCTTTCAACCATTAGCACCTCCAGTTACACTCCGGAAAACACCACAACCGGAGACAACAACAATAACAACAACAACGATTCATCAATATACCAGCTTTTACTAGACAGATGTCGAAGCTTAGAAGCTAGCTATGCCAACTTACAAGAACAGTTTCATATGCTAGAACAAGAACAAACGTTACCTAGTCACAATGGTAACCATCATCATGGGAAGTTGCTACATGATGCGAATGATTCGTCTTCCTCGTATAATGATTGGATTAGTGTTTCTGATGTGTTGCCTGTTGGATTTTCGTATAAGAGAGCTTTGGATCAGTTGGGTCATGCTGTTTATGTCAGTAAAGCTGATACTAGAGAGATTATTTACTGGTAAGTAGTACACATTTTTATATTTTATGTATGCTAGGTAAATTTTATGGTGAATTAGTATTGTTAACGGACTGATACCAGTCTGTTAGTAAGTATATACTCGACTTTAAGTCGATTATATACATTTTTTAAGTCATTATATACTTTTTTTTTCGATTTTAAGAAAAGTATAATCAACTTGAATTGGATCTGTAGTTTTGTATGTAATTTATCCCCTCATTTTATGTGTATATAATAACAAAATGATACGTGAGAATGTGAAATAAGCTGTACACCACATAAAATGACACCTAAACCTTTTGAATATACACTTCACCCTTTATTTCTTGTTTTCTTTATTGGTAAGAAAGGTGGTGTAGGTGTCATTTTTGGTACTCAAGATCTTAAAAATGAAAGAAATTACAGGTTATCTTGGACTAGCTAGTTGCAAGTTTTCTGAGTTCTTTTTAGGATTTCGAGTTACGTGGTTTTAATGTGAAATAATTGCAAAATTGTGACAATTAACGTGTTAAAATGTTGTTTATAGTTCATTTGTTAGTGTAACACAGTGATAATGAGGTAAATTGCTTCAAAAGCATCATGTTTTTTTTTTTTTTTTTTTTCATCATCATCTTATGTAACATATCCATGTCTTGATAGAACGGTTATTACCTTAACGTGTGTATGTAAATACGGTGATGTTTTTGGTACCCCGTGCCCACTTTTACCCCCTATTAACGAGAAGAGATATTTCTTTATCGTTTTCTGTTCTGTATTTTAATATGAATTGAGTTACGTACATTTGTGGGTTTTAATATGAAATAATTGCAAAATTGTGACAATTATGCAACTAATATATGTGTAATAATTCAATTCGAAGATGTTTGTGATAAAAACATAAAGTAACGTGTTAAAATGTTGTTTATAGTTCGTTTGTTATTGTAGCACAGTGATAATGAGGTTTACTGCATCAAAAGGTAACATGTTTTTTTTTCATCTTTTATATGTAACATATCTATGTCCTGATGGGAAGGTTGTTACCTTAACGTGAGTATGTAAATATTATGGTACCATCTAATTAATATGCTTCTCAACGTTTGCTTCTAAATGTCAAATACATAACTTTTACAAAGTCAAGTCTAAACAGATGTTCATGTATCTGTCAATTGTCATTTGGCTGCTTTAATTTTTTCTGTAGATTATTCTTGTAGTTTAATATGTCCAGCTATCTTTCTCCTAGGACCAGCAAAATAAAGAGAAAAGTTCTCTTTTGAAGTTTTGATGGCCAAAAATCAAAGGTCAACTATAAGTATAAGATAAGAGAAGAGAAAATACGATTCTTTTTTTTAATATATATGAGGATAGCTTGGCTATAATTTTTGTAGCCAATTGGCTACAATTCTTCATAAAAAATACACTAGTAATGATTCAGGGACCCAAAGAAAAAAATCATGACCCATATTTTTAGCACAAAATTGTAGCCAATTGGCTACAATTAATTGCAGCTAATATATATATATATATATATATATATATATATATATATATATATATATATATATATATATATATATATAGGGTAAAGTTAAAATAAAAATATCCGTAAAAAGAATAAAAATATTTGTTGTTTTTAAAAAATTCTCCAAAAATTCCAAAAAAATTTCACAAGATCGGGTATGTTGGTGCATAAAACTTTTGTGAAAACATTTTTTTATAATGTTGAGTTTTGATACGTTTGTTTTAATGCACAAAAAACGAATTTTGATGCGCAAAAAAATTTTGATGCACAAAATTTTCTAACTTGTTTTAGTTAGATACGCAATGTTATTTTGATGAAAAGAGTCAAAAGAAGTTGGGTGCAAAAACCTATTTTTGATGCACAAAAAAACGATTTAATGCGCAAACGTATTTTTTCATAATTTTTTTCGGAAAAAATATCCACTTTTAGAAAAAAGTTTTTCACAACTTTTTCATGCACCATCATACCCGATATTGTGGAGTTTTTTGGGAATTTTTATGTTAAGATTTTTTTAACTTGTGCCCTAAACAGGGTCTCACAGCCTGGTTGTCACTCTTTGAATGGTCAGTCAGTGGTTGTGAGGCCTGATGTTGATAATGGGGATCACTCAGTTGCGGCTGGTCATCAAGAGTGTGACATTCAGGCTGTAGGACCCTCTTTAACATGTGCATTTAGGGCACAAATTAGTAAAACCTTATATTAATCGTTAAAAGATAAAATAGAGTAAATTACATGGATGGTCCTTGTGATTTGCCCAAAATTTCATCTGTCGTCCCTCAAAGTTTAAAGTTGCATGGATAGTGCCTATCTTTGCAAAGAATAACACTCGTGGTCCTTTTTTTTAACCGGTGTTAAGCGGATTCTATTATCATTTACCCGTTAGCCCTTTTGGCTAACGACCGTTGCATCGTCTATCCTTTATACTAATGGCCATTTATGATTTAAAGATTTAGGTTTATTTAAAGTATTTTGATTTCTTACATATGTTTAAAAAAAAAAAAAAAAAAAAAAAAAAAGAAAGAAAAAAACATATAGGTTTTAATACTATATTATATTTGTTTTCATATACGTTTTCATTCATTTTTATATGCTTTCATTTGTTTTTATACGTTTTCGCCCGTTTTCTTAAGTTTTTATACCTTTTTGTTCGTTTTCATACCTTTTATCCGTTTTCTTACGTTTTTATCTTTTTTTTACAACTCACGGGTTTTTATCATTGTTTATATGTTTCAGCCCATTTTCTTACGTTTTCTTACATTTGCATACATTTTTATCCGTTTTTATATGTTTTAGCCCGTTGTATACGCTTTCTTGCGTTTTCATACGTTTTTATCAATTTTTATATGTTTTCATACGTTTTTATCAGTTTTTATACGTTTTCGCCCGTTTTCTTACTTTTTCATACGTTTTCTTACATTTTCATACGTTTTCTTACACTTTCATACGTTTTTCTTACATTTCATACGTTTTATCCATTTTCATGCCTTTTTATCCGTTTTCATACGTTTTCGTCCTTTTTTTTATGTTTTCATCCGTTTTTATACGCTTTTCTTACGTTTTTATCCGTGTTTATCTGTTTTCACCGTTTTCGTTCGTTTTTGTCCATTTTTATACATTTTCTTACGTTTTCATGTGGATAAAAACGGATAAAACGTATGAAAACATAATAAAACGAACGAAAACGGATAAAAATGTATGAAATGTATAAAAACGGGACGAAAACATATAAAACGGATGAAAACGGATGAAAACGTATGAAAACGTATAAAAGCGTATAATGCAACTTTAAACTTTGAGGGACGACAGATGAAATTTTGGCCAAACCACAAGGACCATCCATGTAATTTACTCAATAAAATAAGTTTCATGCTTTAGTATTTGTTACTAAAAGATAATGTCACTTAACTCAGGTTTCCGCGAACATTATGCATTATGAAGGTCATAACTATAATATCGAGTTTAGATTTCATTAGAAATACAATTCAAAAACCATGATCAATGTGCTAAAATTGGAAGATATATTAGTTGTTGTAATAGCTTAGTTCGCGTATATATATCTGATTTAGATAACCATGTTGCAGGAACTGTTCTGCTGAGAAATTATTTGGGTACGAGGACTATGAGGCCCTTGGTCAAACAGTCTCGGACTTGCTAATTTATGACGAGTTTCATTTATCTTCGGAGAAGATCTTGGCAAGGGTGAGGGCTGGGCAAAGCTGGGCTGGTCAATTTCCTTTTAGGAAAAGGTCAGGTGTGACGTTTATGGCTTTAGTGAACAAAAGTCCGTTATATGAAGATGGTGAGCTTGTTGGTATCGTCACAGTTGCAAGTGATGCAACTATATTTAATAAAATAAAATCAGAAAACGCAAGACCAGTGCATGAGGAAGATCCTTCTAATGGCCAAAGAAATCGGGGGCTAAACTTCAAAAAGATTCAATGGCAGCCGCCACAACAATTATCGTCTTTTGTTTCCAATCTGGTAATTCTCAATTACTTTTCACCTTCTTTGGTAATCAACAAATTACATGTGGCAAAGTGACCGGTCAACTCGAGTTGGGTCAACCTGCAGTTCCTATTTTTCCTTGCCAGTATATAGTTAATGCAATAAATATGATTAAATAAACTATGTTGTTACTCCCTCCGTCCCAAAAGATTTGTGGGACAATAAACTAGGACAAAGGGAGCATAGTTATAATCTAATTAGTTTAACTGAAATTGTTGGGATTTTATAATCTAGTTAACCAATTTAACACTACGAGTACGCAGCGGAATATGGATCTAGTTTATGCAATTAGGTTAACACATAGTTAATAAACAATAAAATGTAAAAGGGATCAAGAAAACTAACCCTCGTAGTCACCCGCAAGTAATTACCGAACAAGAAACCAAGTATTCAAAATGAATACCTCTACGAGTTCACACACAAACACTTAACCACGAGTACGCCTGATAAAGCTAGTCGTGAACATTTACCCAATCAACCTTTGAATACTTGAACCAACCGCGAACCAAGAAAACCAAGAAACTCTTATCCTCCTTGTGTCCGAGATCAACAACAACAACCAAGAACAAAACTGTCTTGTCCGATATCGGACAATACTTGTCCGATATATGTAGCTTTTGTCCGAGAACCCACTGAAACGATCACCTTGATTCTGCTCTTTGTTCGACCAGGAACTAGCACTAAACAAAACCTCTAAACTTTCTTGGATCGATAGATGATGCAAGTTTAGGGTTTCCAAACAAACCAAACAAAAACCCTAATAGGATATTTGTGAAAAATCCGATCTGGTCTTTAATGACCTTTGATGATGGATCAATTTGTGTTTGCTAAGATAAGGGATAGGTCATGCGTATCGAATGAGAACACATGTGTGTGTATTTATAGCTCAAGAACCAAGCATCACTTGGGCTCAAACTTGAGCTCCAAGTTACATCCCTATCCAAATCCCAAACCGATTACAATTCTATCTAGGCCCAAGGCAAACCAAACTGACCCACTTGGAAAACATCCAAAGGATCTCATGGGTAATCGGTTCTCATGCAAACACCGGGTCAAGTAATATGGGTCGAGTATAGCCCAAGTATAAACGTGTACAACGTACTCTCGTGTTTAACGTGTGTGCCCCCGTAGGCTCACACACTTCTAGTCGTTTTCGTGTTAACCAACTCCCATAATCCAACATAAATGATTTAGGAATTTGCTAACATTAAAAGAACACTTTAGGCGTCATTCAATATATTTCACCCGTTTGACATGTATCCCTTTGATTGATCTGTTAGGGATAAATTTTAACTAGATCAATCCTTTATAAGTAAAAGGGTCGGTTTTGCTGTGTGCCTTACAAATCTTTCTCTTGGTACGATTCTCAAACTAAATATTTACCATTGTCTCTGGAAAACCATATTAGAAATCAAAAGACCTTTTGCGAAAAGGTGGAGGAAACGATCGCCATACACAAGATGCATCTGTCGACAGGGACAGGAACATTCAAGAACATGAAAATGAAACTGTAGAAAAGCCTCCGAAAGCGCCTGTAAGTTCAAATTACTGCTGAATTTAGTTTTAAAAGTTGGTTAATTGCATAAAATACAACCATAGTTTCATTCGTCTCTTTTACTCATTGTACTTTTTTTTTTACATTTGGGTCATTACAATAATGAGTTTTCTGTAAAACCTTTATCATCAGATTTCAAAAAAGATTGTTTTCATGAATAGTAACGTTATAGTTATACATAATGTTCAAGCTAACCAAAGCGGGACAAAAAACCACTATTTAATAAAAAGGAAAATGACTATGACGGAATTACTATAAAGTACTTTGGAACTTTATGCAACGATAGTTTAAAAAAGAATTTTTTTGTGATAGCACTATAAATGTCGTCTTCTTAAACCAATTTTTTATTGCAGCCAAAGCGTGGGTTTGGTTTTAATCTCTGGAAGAAAGCTGCAGGTAACGACAATGAAGAGGCTGAAGTTTCTGAACCTGCTAACTATGTAAGTGTTTTCTTTATTCACTGATTGATATATCAACTTCAATCATTACATAACGCATGTAAGGATAACAATATGTGGGGACAAAATTGTGCAATATACAGGCAGCGAAAGTGTTTTCGAAGTTGAACATCCATAGAGGCGGAAATGTTCCACAAAATGGTCCCACCAACATATCAGAAAGCCACGATGGAGCCAACATAAAAAAGTATCAACAATATGAAGCAGATATATCTCTCAGAGCTTACCCTTCCATTGAGGCTAAAGGTTATGGGAATGCACACGGAAAAGCGCTCCAAAATGTCATTGAAGATGGCTTTAGTTTTGAGGGAGAGCAAAACGAGTATTTTGAGGAAGCTAAACCAGTTGATCATTTGGCGGTTTCAACTTCCCAATATTCGAGAAGAGAAATGGAGCTTGAGCACGACTTGAACTCTGAAGTGGATTGTGAAATTCGATGGGAAGATCTAATCTTCAAAGAAGAGATTGGGCATGGTAAGGTTGTTTTTACGACGGGATGGCTGGGTAACATGTCAAAATGGGTACGTGTTAAAAGGGGAAACTCTTTGGTATGGGTCAAGTTGCATTGATCCACACTTACTACCCTGACATGTTTTGTTCTAATCTCTATCTTTATTTTTGTTTCCAAGACTTTAATAGGTTTCTAAAATTTTCAGGGTCATTTGCTCGGGTATACCGTGGACTTTGGAATGGATCAGTAAATCCTTGTTACCCTGAAGCTTTACTTCATGTATTTCATGCTTAAGAATGAACACATTTAGTAACTTAGGCCTTACGATCATTTTGTTTCTCTTTTAATCAGGATGTTGCGGTTAAAGTTTACTTCGGTAATCAATACAGTGAGAAGGTTTTGCAGGACTACAATAAAGAGGTAAGCGGCATTAACCTCAGACTAAAGGTTCTCAGTCGCTTCAAATATATAAACACAGCATTGTTAATGTATTACGCGTGTCTTTCAGATTGATATTATGAAAAGACTCCGTCATCCAAATGTACTACTTTATATGGGGTCTGTATGTTCACAAGATAAACTTGCCATGGTTACTGAGTTACTACCGAGGTAATTCATTTTCTTGCAGATATATACGGAACTATAACCTTATATTAACGAATAAATAAATTCTTGAGTTTACTTAAATTTATTTTGTTTCAGGGGAAGCCTTTTCAACGTTCTTCATAATAGTGGTCACAATTTAGATATTAAGCGACGTCTAAGGATGGCTGCTGATGTTGTAAGTTTTTTATTCTCTTTCTTTCTTTCGTTAATGAATCGGAGTTTTTGCGATTTTTTGCCACTAACCTTTTTGTTTTATAATTGTAGGCAAGAGGTATGAACTATTTGCACCACAGAAATCCACCAATAGTACACAGAGACTTGAAGTCTTCAAACCTTCTAGTCGATAAGAATTGGTCTGTAAAGGTAATGTTTCCATGAGTAAGGTCTTTAAAATGATCCTCAGATTGTCATGATTTTTTAGTCATGATACAAGCTAGTTTTATCGAATCATCAGGTTGGAGATTTTGGTTTGTCGAAGTTGAAGCATGCGACGTTTTTAACTGCTAGATCCGGGAGAGGCACAGTAAGGATCTTCTCTTTCACTCTTTTCTTGATAAAACATGGCACCAAGATTCTTATTTATATAGTGTTATACAACATCGGATGACTTCAAATAAAAAAAGTTTAAAGCTCAAAGAAAAGGTAGAGAGGATTTGGTGACTAACCAGTTTGAGAAAATGGTGCATTAGGACGTGTCGGCACCAGAATCCTCCCTTACCTTTCTTACGTTAAGTTCCCCTTTTACAAGAAACCTGCACACATTCTGTATGTTACGTATTCATGAAATGTGTTCTGCAGCCTCAGTGGATGGCACCTGAAGTTCTTCGTAATGAACCATCAAATGAGAAGTGAGTTTCGATTATCACATCATGAATTCCGATATAGCCTCTGGACTTGCTTCCTCTATGTTGTTCTTCAGTGACGACTTTATGTTCTACATAACTAATATGTTCTTTATTATGTATTTTGCTAATGAATGTTATTGTTTTATTGATGGGCAGGTCAGATGTGTTTAGTTTCGGTATAATACTATGGGAACTAGTCACACAACGTGTCCCGTGGAACAACATGAACCCGCTACAGGTACCTTCATTTTGACAGTTAAATATTTGGAGTCATTTTTACTTGGTGTAGAAAATATATGTATTAACTAACACAAGAGTAACTTAGTGTTGCTATCGTTCAAACCGTTAGTTTCTAGGCTTCTAGCGGTAAAAGGGCAACTTTACAGTTGTAGTATTGGAAATCATTGTACTAGCAACACTTGATGTTAACTAAGTAATAGTACATGTTAATGTTTGAAGGTTGTTGGAGTTGTGGGCTTTATGGACCGTCGGTTGGACTTACCCGAAGACATAGATCCTTCGCTCTCCTCTATAATCCAAGATTGTTGGCAAAGGTGATTAACGTTTACAATGTCTACTTTTTGTTCCATATTTTACATGCGTGGGATAACCAAAAACTTATCAACCATATACTTTACCTGCCCTATCCATTATGTTGTTATTTAGTTTCCATCCAATTAACGGACACTGATACCCTCATACCCGGTATGGGACAAGGAGAACTAGGTAAGACTTATGTTAGAGATGTCCCAGCTCTTAAACATATATGATGGGTATTTTGGATGGGGATCGAATTAATATTGATATGTAGTGCTGGCAAAATAGACTAGTTGGGCACCATGTCAAAGTGTGTACCATCTTCTAATACGAGGCTAAACGGGTCGGGCTTGGTTGGGATGACAAACCAACACCTTTTTGCCAATTTATTCCAATTGTATAATCAATGCGTAAAACTATTTTGTTAAAATAGTAAGTCTTTCTTCTCCTAAAGTGAAGAATTTGAAAACACTTTGGGTGAAGATCCAACTGACCCATTTTTAGGCAAATAGGTCGAAACTGCAGCTGCTGTTGTTATTAATGTTGGTATACAACTACATGTTCAATAATTTTCTTGCTGAAAGACTTTTAAGAGATTTGTTTCATAAACCATGCCTATTTAATATGAGATTGACTATTTTTTTTTATCAAATTTTGAACATGCAGCAACCCAACTCTTCGTCCGTCGTTTGAGAACATTATGCTAAGACTACCAGGCATAATGCAAAATCTTCCTGGATGAAGCCGCATTCACGAGTCATAGCCTGTCGACTTCCTTCCGGTTAATGTCACTTTATATAACAAGTTAAAGTGAGATTAACATACATGTGACATTGGGGTACATGCCAACAGTCCTCAAAGTTCCTAAACAAATTACCATCTTATATTTTGATCGAGTAGTGATCATCTGCTTGAGTTTACAAACTTTAGCATAGGGTCAATTTTGTTAATCCGTATTGTCTGCTAGAATTTAGGCCACTTGTTGGTTTGTTAGGAATACAAGAAATTGTAACATAAAGTTATGAGTCATGTACGTGCTATGTATACGTCAAATGTTAAAATGTTTATATTTTGTTGTTCTTACTAGCCGTAATTCGGACTCTTTTACCTTTGTAACCATTACATCCCTATATGTGATTTCCTGATTTTGATTTTTGAACAACATGCAAATTTTCTATTTGACCGGTATTTAAGCTGTTACGACAACAATGATACCCAGTCTTACCGGAAGCCGGGCATGTGATGTGAAAATTAGGATGCAGACAGTCATATATGATGCGGACAGTCATATATTTCCGGGTAGAGACACTGCTACCAAATACCTCCGTCGAGTAATATTGTACAATGTTCCACTTTTTTGACACATTTAATCAAAGAGAAAAATTCATTTAGTCGAGTAATATTATTGTACAATGTCTTACTTTTTGACACATTTGATCAAAGAGAAAAATTCATTTAGTCGAGTAATATTATTGTACAATGTCTTACTTTTTGACACATTTGATCAACGAGAAAAATTCATTTAGTCGAGTTTATATTGTACAATGTTTTACTTTCTTGACACATTTAATCAAAGATAAAAATTAGTGGCGGAGCTTGGATGTCTTGTTTGGGAGGGCAAAAAATTTTCGAAAAAAATGTGGTATCCTATATAAAAGACTATTTAAAGTCATATGAAAAACGAAGTCCAAAATTAAAACTAGTGAACTGTCATGATAACATAAAAGTGCCAATTTATTACTACATTTTTGAACTCTTGATGACTTATTATATTTGTTTACTTAGATTGTTATAAAGTGCCAATTTATAACTACATTTTAAAAAAAAATCAATAAATAACTACTACAATGATGTGAAAAGATTATCAACTTTGTATATTTGACTTTCCCACTAGCCACGTTACTAAACTTGTAGGAAGCTACAATGAAAAATAAATTCTTAAATTCCTAAAACTAACAAAATTACTAACTGTCACCTATATTTTAGGGGGGCCCAAGACCCCTTCTTGCCCTTTATAACCTTCGCCACTGATAAAAATTCATTTAGACCATCCGTAATGGATGGTTGATCAAGTTGGCACCCAACAAGGGGACGTGTCCTCCCTTGTTACGGAGACCACCAATGACGTGTCTTATAGAAGAAAAAAAGGACTTGGTCACTTATTCGACCGAGTTGTGTGAGAAGGAAACGCAACAAAAAACATACCCCGAGCGGTAAAAAATGTATCCATTGGGTATTTTATTAAAAAAAAGAATTTTCTTTCAAAATTTATATATTTTATCTCTATAAATATCCCAAGACTATTACATTTTCGTTCAAACTTTCAAACACATTCTTTCTTATACACTTTACACATTTCATCAAAAACAAATAGATCCCGACCAATTTTTTTTACATCCTCAGATGAAGAAGAAGAAGTTAATAGTGTCGATCTAGAGTTTTTAAAAGAGGTCGTTATGGTTTTGTGAGCTTCCACTTCTACAATCCTCAAAACCCCAAATAATCGAAACACGATAGATAGAGATCGTTACGGTGCTCATGATCGTCTAGTGGTCGCTTACTTATATGAAAACTCAATGTATAACAATAAATTATTCCGTAAGTGGTTCCGATGACCCGATCACTATTCACGCGCATTGTTCGGAAAACATCTGATTATGCGCCTTTTCTTCAACAAACTATTAATTGTATGGGAAAAGCTGGCGTTTCTCTATTGGTGAAGTGTACCTATGCAATTCGTCAATTGGCATACGACATCGTTCATGATGCTCTAGACGAATATCTGCAAATGGGTGAGAAGACCACCTGTGATTTTCTCCAAGGTTTTTGTAAGGCTATTTATGGACTTATATGGAGACGAGTTTTTTATGTCGAAAAACTCTATGCTTTCCACGAGGAGAAACATGAGTTTCCTGGGATATTAGAAAGCATTGGTTGTACGGGTTGGCCGTGGGCTAATTGCCCAAATGCGTATCATGCTCAATATTGTAGATGATCACGGACCAAATCCGTTCGTTTTATTGGAAGCGGTTACCTCACAAGACTAGTGGATGTGGCATGCATTCTTTGATGTTTCTGAGACGAACAATGACGCCAATGTTATACGTCAATCGCCTATTTTCAATGATCTCAAAGACGAGAAAGCGACAGAGGCTTCGTTTGTGGCTAACGAAGTGACTTATAAATAAGGATATTATCTTATTGACGGGATATATCCAGAATGGTCTTTTCTTGTTAAGTCTCTTTCACAGCCAGACTCGAATGATGCGAGAGAATAAGATATAAGCAAATGCATGAAGCAACAATGTGGAACGAGCGTTTGACGTGCTAAACCAAAGTGGGCTATAACAAAAACTCCTGCACGGCCGATGTCTCTTAAGAAAATAACGGATATGATGTACAAATGCATCATATTACATAATATGATTATTAAGGACTAAGAAAGGACAATCTATCTTGACTTTTATCCAGAGGAGCAACATCGCGATTATGATCTCGTACGCACGGATAAAGAAATGTTACAAGCTGTTAAAGATTTAGTTAACGAGGAAACTCTTATAAGTCTTAAAGTCGATTTAGTGGAACACATCTGGCGTCGAACAAATCAACACTAATTTGTAGTTTCATTTTATTGGAATGTTTTTTCTTTCTTCTTAATTTAAATTATTAATGTAATGTTTTTTTAGTTATTAATGAATTTTTAAATTTAGTGTAAAAAAAAAAGAAAAAAAAAAAAAAAAAAAAAAAAAGGTGGTGATCACGGCCGTCATATTACACTAAGTTGGTTATGAATAAAGTTGTAGAGAGTGAAAGCTTAGTTGACGTTGGTGCGATAGTGGCATTCGCGATCACCATTACACTTAGGTGGTGTTTGTTTTTTAAGAAGCTTTGAATCTGAATCTGAATCTGAGGCGTAAATGTCTGAATCTGACCGCATCTGAACGGGAAAAAAAACTCATGTTTGAACCGCGTATTTACTTGCTCGTACTATTTTTTTTTTTGTTTTTGTTTTTGTCAGCAAGAGGCAACAAGAGGCATTCAGACACCCCTCTCAAATCTTGACTATTAAGATCTTACTGCCTCTGAACGCGTCTGAACGGGAAAAAACAAACAAACGGTCTTAACGACCAAAATGTCTGACCACGTGATGTGCCCGGTTGGTGCAAGTTTTAAAAATTTATAAACACAATTTAACCGTCTAACCTATTAACACATACGAGCAAGTATACTCGTCCGCAATAGCAAAGTTTGGTAAGTCGAGATCGTCCCAAGGGATTTTGTGTATGAAAGATATTTATTTAAAAAGATTCCAACAAGAAAGCTTGTCAAGGCTTTCCCCAAATAATTATATTATAGCGAAATTCAATAAGAAATATATATATACTTGTATGTAGTCTATAATCAATCATAAATAGTATTCAAGAAGGTTTGGTGTATACTCTTTATATGATGCACAAATCATAAGCAAATGATTCCTCAACCATGGTATGTGTTTGTAAAAATCATTCTAAGAACAAAAACATTTAGGTAATCCTTTCGGTCCTTATCCCAATGATTATCCTATAGAAATTCCATTTGTTTGCAACATGTTCTTATTAAAGTTGTTCTTACGAATCTTTCGACCCTTCGTGATGAAAATATTCCTAGTCTTGTTTTAATAAGCAAACATGGTGGTTGTCAATCACCATATCCCCATACTAGTTTGTCACTTCACTTTTTGGAATAAAACACAAGAGAAATCCTTTCGGTCCTTTTTCTTAAAACATGTTTTATCAACAAATCAAACCAAGACTAGTATTTTTCCAACAAACTCATTTAAACAAGATCATATGTACATGCATCACATTTTGAGAACACTACTATGATTAACTACATCCCAAAACACAAGTATATCCCAAAATTACTCCATGATAACAATAATAATAACTAAACACAAATAGTAACAAGGTAATTCCAACAATTCAAGAGAATAGAATTCCATAACAAAGTTCATAGAATACCTAAACTTTTGTGATTACAAGAATTAGAATTCGTGGATTGTAGCAACCACGCGCCTCCAATCACCTAGGTTCACCGCGCAACTCCAAACTATCAAAACAATGGATGAGAATGGTTCCCTCCTTGCTCCTGGACGTTTTTCAGTAAGTACTAAGCTTTTGGGTTGAATAAAATGGTTGGTATTAGTTTTGGTGTAAACTAATACAATTTTGGTTGTGTCACGCTTAGTATACTAGTACTAGGTTCATTATATAGCCAAAGGTGCTTGCCTAACAGACCAAAAACGTCCTCAACAAGTAAATATCAAGAAATGATCGGACTCCAATGATTATGGGGAGTTAAGGCAACAATAAATGCGACTTTGTGTAACTGCAGTGCCAGAAACCGGATCGGTTTCATCTTCGACCGAATCGGTTTTGCCTTGACCATTTGCCCAGCCGGATCCGGTTACGGGTTACGACCGATCGGCTGGGTTTGTGCTGTTTTGACCTTTTGTTGACTTTTCTCCTATACGCTTCATTCTTTGCTCTCGCTGATGATTTCCAAGGCAAAACTTGATCTTTCCTTGTCGTAGATACTTAGAAATCATTGCGTTTCTTAATCATTGAATCCAAAAGCTTCCTAGCTCAACTTCCTTCCTCGAGAATCTTCCAAAATGTGCATAAAAACTTCATTTCTTCGTTATTCGCGATACCTGGCTACATATACATACACAATACGCATCTTTGCACTTTTGCAACAGTTATGAGTAATTATAGCCGATTATCATGCACAAAACTAACAATAACGCTACTAAAAACATGTTCAATTTAGGCGTTATCAAATTCCCCCACACTTAAGCTCTACTCGCCCTCGAGTAGGTCTAACATTTGCAAAGATTGATTTCAATGGTCTTTGACATCATGGTTCTAAAAGTAACAATTACCCCAAAAGATAATCATCGGTTTGCTTATAATATGTGAAAAAAATTTAAAAATGAACCAAAATACTTTGGATAACACAACTAGAACACCTCACGAATGATGTAGAAAAATCACTCAACTCTCATATATTGGTAGGTATATGTAAATCACTCATTGCCTAGTCATGATCAATGCTTTTTACCATAAGCTTGTACAAGTATCAAAACAAAGAAAATAAATTCATCAAAGAGGGCTTTTATTCGGGTTATAAAGTTAAGGCTAAGGGTTCATAAAAGGTATGGATAAGGCATGGAATAGTTTATGAAATTGGTGTTAAAATAAAAATAAAATCAAGTCTAAACCTCCATGTTGCTAGCCATCATACAAACCACAATCCCGAAAATGATTATTTCACCTCTTCTCTTATATCGATCTCCAAATATATATATCACGTCTTAGCACATTGGCTAATCAATATCTCCAACATACTTCATCTTAATATAGCACATTGGCTATAACCATTTTTTTTTTCTTTTTTTTTTTATATATTTCCCCCACACTTAGTGTAAGCATACACAAAAAAAAATCGAGAAAGACGTCTCTTTCATCCAAGATGGAAAATGGTACACACTATAAACAAAGTGTAGCTTCTTCATAATCATCAAAAACAATCCAATCATTCCAAACAACTAGCAACAAACCAATAGACTTGATAAGGGTTGGCTAAAGCTTGAAAGTGTAAAATATTTTTGTAATTTTCTGAGTTTATCAAAACGAAAAGATTGGCTCGGAAGGGTGTACTAAGGGTATCTAGTTCTAAAGATAAGCACTAACAAATGGGTCCATATGGGTGGTTAACTAACCAATGAGGCTAGCTAATATATCATTAGATGTAAATGGAAGGCCATTTGGGTAAATCCTAAGGTGCCTCTTATCATTTGAACATATTTAAATCACTCGAAAGTGATTTTAACCGTAATGCATAACTAGTACAAGTTCTAGAATCGACATAATCACCGGCACACTCATAGCAAATATAAAACAAAAGATGTGTTTTATACAAAAAGAAACCTCACAAAAGTGTGGAAAAAGGCTATTATGCATGCTAGAAAATGCTATCGAATCCAAATTGAATTACTTCCGTAATTTGGTTCAAATTCAAAAAAAAATTCAAAAACTCTCATTTAACCATTGAAATCTCAGGTTATAAATATCAATTATGCGTGGAAACAACTAGACCAACAAGGGCGAATTTCTTCTAATCACTTGCATCCAAAAGTTATAAAAATGCACATCATTTTCCAATTTTCTTCCCTCCCCCATACTTAAGTTTTGCATTGTCCTCAATGTAATGAAAAATTAACTTCTAAGTAAAGAAAATGGGAAAAAAAAATAGTTAAAAGATACCACGGGATAGAATATGCAATAAGCATATTGGGTCATAAGAAAGCATGTGAGTTATCCAACTCCAAATATTTGACCATCAATAAGCTTCCGACACATCCATCCTGCAAACAAAACTGCAACACGCAATACACAAAACAAACAAACAAATGCAACTAAAAATCAAGCAAAACATGCTAATCAATCTAAAAAAAAATTGTTTAACACATCATAACCCATTGTTTTTGAAACCATAGTTCACGAATGATCCATAATCACTCTTCATCTTCGCTCATGTCATCTCCTTCTTCATCATCATACTCATCATCCTCACTTTCGGTTACGTAGTTTTCGTCCACAATCTCCGAACGAACTCTCCTCTTCTTCTTCTTTCCTCCAACTCCTGATGATAATCCTACAACATCGTGGCTTGCTCCACCAACTTCAGGTAATCGACCATATGGGGGTACTGGATCAGGAAATGGTGCGTACCCAGGATATGGATACGGATAGGGTCCAGGATAAGAAGTGTAAGGGAAAGGATATGGTGGAACATTGGGTGGATTGTAGGGTGGCAACTCATAATTGGCTTCAGGAGCCATGTTTTGAAAAATAGGCATGGAATAATCATTGATGTAGTTGTTTCTCAACATCATCGAGTCTCTCCATACATCCCTACATTGAATCTCATCTAAATGCTTGTTCCACTCTCCCCAACCTGAATCAAAACTACTGGACGTACCCATTTGTACGTTCTCCATTGGTATATTCCCTTGCTGTTGTGGTGGTTGCTGTTGTGGTCTTGGTTCAATCCCTAACCCTAAGGTTTTCAATCTCCTATTCAAAGCATTACCAAAACCTTGCGCAGTCCACATATCACTATACTTTGGCTCTCCACACTTAGCCAATTCCTCATCAACATAATACCCAAGATTCTTCGCCAATTTTGTCACAAAATGTCCTCCACAAATGTTCCTGTTGCTCTTGATTCCCAGGGCTCTCCTAGACAAATATTCGGCTATCTGCCAAATGGCATTACCGTCCTTAGTTTCTTCTAGTAACTTCATAACCCATAAGTCCGGTTTCTGACATTTGTCCCTGCTTCCAAATCTATTAAATGGCCCGGTCACAATCAACTTGTGAAGTATCCTCATCAACGGATTTCTGATGGTTGAAGCATTCCTCCTAGCGCAAGTAGGATGTTGGAATCACTCCTAAACTGTATTTCAAGTATTTATATTTCATATGTAATAGGTAGCTTATTATGGCCTTTATGTTTGTTTAAGGTCTAGCTTATGTAGAAGGCCCATAAGCTTGGGCCCAAGCCCATATAAGAAAGGATGGGAACTAGGAGTGTTGCCCTAGCTTCCCTCCTATAAATACTCTTGTAAACCCTCATTTGAGGGTTGGTTGTTCAAGTTTTCTTTTCACACATATTCCTACGCCTAACCGTGCTACTCTTATCGTGTATGTGTGCTTGTTTACTTGTTCAATCGCCTTATCTCTTTCTATATTACTTGTGTTTGTAAAACTAGTGACCTAACAGTGGTATCAGAGCCTACTAGTTGGGTGAATCGTGTTTGTTTTTGAAGTGGGTTTCGGTCCTACGCCTAAAACGCACCTTGATACTTTGGTTCGCTTAAACACATCTTTTTTACACTTTTGAATCCAAGATTCTTGTCCTTTCAATGTCTTAAGGTGTTAAAATACGTGTTTTTGGCAAAAAGTTTCAAACTTTATGCGTGGATAGTTGTTTTTGAACGTGGGTATCATCCTACTCGTAACTGTTTTAGAGACTTTGGTTCATCAAGTTTTACACTTTCGTGTATTTTGGTGTTATTGAAGCTATTTTATCCCACAAAAACCGGTTTAGAAACAATTTTGGACGAAATCATACTTACGAGTAAAACTACGCGTAGTAAAACCCTAAAACTACGCGTAAGTATATCCTTGGTTTGATCTTCATTTTCGTGGTTTATTCCGTGTTTTCTTACTTGGATAAGTCTGAAAATACGTCGACTTTGGATATCTTTTGCACTGTGATAGTGTAAAAGATCATTTGGGCAAAAACCCTAAATTTACGCATAAGCATTAGCTTACGCGTAGAAATCCTACGCATAAGATTCACTTTACGCGTAAACTCAGTTCTACGCATAAGGTAATCCTACGCCTAACTTTCTACGCCTAACTTTTGTCTACGCATAACTTTAGTGCTTTTATCCTACTTACGCGTAAGCTAAATCCTACGCGTAACTCCTTATTGTTACGCGTAACTTTTGGTGTTTTTACGCATAAGTGCTACTTGGTTTCTTGTCTTTTCTACGCCTAAGGACACTTCATCAACAAAGGTTCATTCGACTACAAAGATCCATTTTTACTACACAAGTTTATCAACATGTCTCAACCACCATACTCTAACTATTTCCCTCACACTTATAATCATCAACAACAACAACAATTAACTCCACAACATCAACAATGGAATCAACAACAAGCAATTTATCAACAACAATTTAATCAGCAACATACTCCACAAATTGGTGCAATTCCACCACCACAAATGATTCAAACACCGCCAAGTCTTCAAGTTCAACCCTACACAAACGATTTCAATCAACATCCATCAAGGAACAATATGAAGGAACCCACTTGGTTTGCAAAGATGTGTGAAGCTTTAAGCAGCCAACAATCAATTCATGAAGCTGGATCACTTGATAGACCTCCAATGCTCACTCCAGGAAACTACGATCAATGGGTGATAAGGTTCTTTAGGTTTTGTGATCTGAAGAAGCCACATGGAAAGTTCTTAAAGAAGGTTATCTTGGAAGGCCCATTTGAGATGCCTACTGTCATTGTACCCGGAGATCCAACTGCTGTTCCACCAAGAGATGAACAAACCAACATTGCTACTGTTGCAGATCTAAATGCTACAGAACTTCTACACTATGAAGCTGATGAACTTGCAATGGAATACATCCTTTTAGGATTACCAAACCCAATTCTTCGTAGTGTTGATGCTCAAAAGACTGCACAAAAAATGTGGGATCATATTCGTCTTCTTATGGAAGGATCTGTACTCAATCAGGAGGATTTGGAATCCAAAATTTACTTGGCTTATGAACACTTCATGATTGAACCTGGAGAGACACTAGAGTCCTATCATCATCGATTTTCAGAAATCATCAATGATTTGGATAAACACAACATCATCATGCCAAGAATTGCAGTGAATACTAAGTTCCTGAGTAGTCTTGGTCATGAATGGGAGAAGTATGTCATTTTTCTCCGTCAAGCAAAGAATATGCATCATTCTACTTATGGATTGTTATACGATTACTTGAAGCCTCATGAAAAGGAAGTTGATCGGGAAAGGATTCTCCGTGCTCAAATTGCTAAACAGTCACATCCGGATAATCAACAACTTGCCTTGTATGCTCAACAAAATTATCCCTCTCAACCAGCAACTCAACCAACTGCTTCAAACACACCTTCACAGCAACAACCTCAACAAAATCAATTGGTTCCATACAACAACAATGCTCAAGCATATGTCAGTGAAGCGACTGAGGAAATCAATCCGTTCGAAGCATTACAACAAGGATTTGTGATGATTGCTAATGCTTTTGGCCGTTACACCAACAAATCCAACAATCGTATTCGTTCCTCATCTAACACACGGACTCAAGCTGTTGTGAACAATGGACGTGTTGAAGTTCAGAATCGTGATTATGGTCGTCAGATGGGCGGCGGTCAAGGGTTTAATGTTGTGGGTAGGAATAACAACAGAGCTCAAGTGGTGGAACAGGGAAATGCTCAGAATCGGTTAAATGGTCTTAGATGCTACAACTGCAATGAGAAGGGACACCTGGCTAATGCATGCCCAAAGCCAAGGACTAGGGGCAGTGCTTATTTCAAAGAGGCTTTACTTTTGGCTCTTAAGGATGAAGCTGGTGGATCTCTCACAGACTCAGATGATGATATGGAGGACTTGCAGGCCAATGCAGCTGTTATGTTGATGGCTAATATGCAAGAGTTACACATGAGTGAAACAGGCCCAGTGTATGACACTGATGGCTTGTCTCAGGTACCCGAACAAACCATCATCATATCTGAACTAATATCTCCGTCAATATCTGAATCCGGCACGGCTCAGAATGTTCAAAATGAGTCACCTACATCTCATTCTGCCGATTTTCAAATAAACCCCGTAGTCACATTTGACGATCCAGATGACCTTATGGTTTCCCTTGATAATCAAATTGACTCCGTGGTTATACTTGAGGATCTAAATAATGATCATGTTGTGACTCACGTTGAACACGATGAACCCTTGCCTCATCCAGATCTTGTTCTGTTACTTAAAGACCAACAATCCCAAATTGCTGAATGTGTTGCATTAAATCAAACCTTAAAAAGTAAAAATGCACTGTTAACCAAGGATTTTGAATGCTTACAAATGCAACTCAACTTTTTCAAAACTCAAGAAAACCGTGAAAAAGGTTTTGAAACAGATGCAAAATCTCATCAAAACGAAAAATATTTAGAGAAACAGATGCGTGATCTAGCCGCCTCGAAGAATGCTTTGTTGTCTGAATTAGAACAACTGAAACATGAACATAAAAAGCAAATTAACGCTCTCACCTTGGAAAATCAAAAAGCTAAGGCTGAGTTGTTAACTTGTCAAAAACAGTTCTCCGCATACAAAAAGCATTCAACGAATCGGGTAGATGACCTTCTTGAAGAAATTATCGGCTTGCAAAACAAACTTAAAGAGTTTAAAACTGTTGTTTACAAACATGGTGAATCAGTAACAGCTATTGAAAAGTTTACCTTAAAACCCAATCCAAAAGGATATGGAAAAAATCTAGCTGATTACAAACCAAAGCTTTCACTAAAAACATTCAAACCAACTCCTGAAGTTTCCAGTGCAGAATACAAAATTGATAATACTATTATGAGTGTTGTTGAATATCATCGTCAAGAGGAATTAGATGCAGAAGACGAGAGTCGATCAAAATTAAAAAATGTTGTTTACAACAAACCTTTTAATTATAAAAACGCGGTCACTTTCGTCACACCAACGGATTCTTCTAACACACCAAGGGTCATCATCAAAACACCTGAGTCTTCTAATGTTAATCCCAAAACAGATTATGCACAAACTTATGGTCCTTTACCGTCAATTAGTGAAGTAAACTCAAAACCTGAAAATCGAAATATTCTTAGATATTTTGACATTTTCATGGCTGACCTCAAAATTTTACAACATGAGATAGAATATCGTTCTGAAATCAAAATTGAACACTTTCAATCGCCTCTGGCGCGAGAACAAAGAGACATTTTTCAGAAAAATCTTTTACCTAATGTTAAAAACTTGAAAAGTTGTGCATTAGCCTGGGAACGGGATTTTCATAAGGAACTTGGAACTATGAAGTTCGTTTTCGAGAAAACAGAAACATCTATTTCCAATACTAAACGTAAAAAGAAACTTTTGAGAAAAGATGTTGATCGACTCTTGGAAGATGTTATCTGTGCTGATATCCATAATGTTGTATTATTCTATTCTTTGCCACATGCATCTGATTATATCTCTGCTGATAATGTTGACTCTGTGGTAACTGTTGAGAATACTGATAATGTGCTTCAGATCGAGTCTTTAAAAGCTGAAAATAAACGATTACTTAACGAACTTTACAATACAAATCGTCGTCTTAATTGGTGTGAAAAAGATATTCACAATCATCAACTTAGTTTTCAAAAGAAACTCGCTGAGTTGCAAACAAAATCTTTTGATTCTAACATTGAGCAACTGGATGATCAAAACGTGTCTTTGAAAAGTCAAATTTCTAAATATGAACAAGAACTTGTAAAAGTTAAACACGAATATGGTGTCATATTTGATTTACTCAATAAGACTCGTCATGAAGCATCTAATGAACTTGATCACTATCTTGCTCACACTAGAGAAGTCATGAATTTTGCTGGTAATATTCGTTCTGAAAATCAAGATTTGATTCACACTATCTCTAAGTTAAGGGAAATGTTAGGAAAGTATGAACAACTTCCGCCTACCGTGATTAAGAGATTAGCACCAGTCACACTTAGTAATCGTGAACCTAGAATCCCTACTGCCAAATCACAAGTTGCTAATGTGTTTCCCTCTACTGAAACAGGAATAGTTGCGTCTTTTCCAAACGTCCGCACTTCACAGCCTAGGAGCACTCAATCGAAGAATAGGAAGTTGCGACCTAAGAAAAGATCAATAAGGAATGCTAAAGTAGAAGAACACCCTAGGACTCTGAATAAGACTCATGTTGCTTCCACTATAGATGTTGCGTCTGGCAAATGTAATAGAAATAGTGATGTAACGAATGCTAAACCGTTAAGTACTTTTGATATTCAGTCTGATGCACCTTGTGTTATTTGTCGGAAGAGTATGAATTCTGATTGTCATGACAAATGTGTTGCTAAAGCTATAATCTCTCGATTACGGAATCCTAAGAATCGGAATATCTCTAGGCCCACTAATCATTCTAAGTCTGTGCTTGGTAGACCGCCTTCTTTAGATTCTAAGGCAAACTTTGCTGTCACTGTAGCTCCAGTTTCACCTCCTAAGAATGTAGTACCACCTAGTGCATTCACTAAGACTAAAGCAAAGAGTAGTTATAGATGGCAGAAATGGATATATAACACACTAGGATTTAAATGGATGCCTAAAATTATCAATGTGTGTATGTCTAATATACCTGCTTCGGAACCCTCTAACATTTCGGGTTCCACATCTACTTCTATTCCATCTGTGTCGTCTGTGTGTAATGCAGGTGATACAGATCATTCTCTGGATTGTTGATAGCGGATGTTCCCGACACATGACAGGCAACCTTAAACTGTTATCAAACTTTATTGCAAAGTTCATTGGCACTGTCAGGTTCGGGAACGATCACTTCGCAGCTATCATGGGCTACAGAGATTATGTCAATGGGAACATCGAAATCAGCAGGGTTTACTATGTGGAAGGCCTCGGCCACAATCTGTTTTCAGTAGGTCAATTTTGTGATGGAGACTTGGAGGTTGCTTTCAGGGAGAAAACTTGTTTCATTCATGATCTACAAGGAAATGACCTTATGTCTGGCTCGCGTAACTCTAGTCTCTACACTATCTCTATGCAAGACATGGTTGCTTCCTCTCCCATCTGCTTACTTTCAAAGGCAACATCTACAAAATCCTGGCTATGGCACCGTCGTCTCTCACATCTAAACTTTCAAACCATCACCAACCTTGCTCGACACAAACTCGTTGAAGGACTCCCACGATTCCGGTATTCAAAAGATCACCTTTGCTCAGCCTGTGAACAAGGGAAAAGCACTCGTGCTCATTTTCCTTCAAAGGTGGAACACAGCTCTCAGCATGTGCTTCACCTTCTTCACATGGATTTGTGTGGCCCAATGCGCGTGCAAACGATCAATGGCAAACGCTACATCTTAGTAATTGTTGATGACTACTCACGATGGACTTGGGTCTACTTTCTTCGAAGCAAAGACCAAGCTCCACAAATGATCATCACCTTTCTCACAAAAATACAGTTTCAGCTCCGCAACACCGTCAGGATAATCAGAACAGACAAAGGAACTGAATTTGTTAACAAAACCCTTCGTGAATTCTATGAGAAAGTGGGAATTCAGCATCAAACATCTATTGCACGTACACCTGAACAAAACGGAGTTGTTGAAAGACGAAACCGAACGTTAGTGGAAGCTGCAAGAACAATGTTAATCAATGCTAAACTTCCAGATTACTTATGGGCAGAAGTTGTATCTACTGCATGCTATACTCAAAACCGTTCTATGATCACAAAACGCCACAACAAAACACCTTTCGAGCTTGTCCACAACTATAAACCGAACCTCAAACACTTTCATGTATTTGGATCCCTTTGCTATCCGAATAATGATCGTGATGATTTTGGAAAGCTCAAAGCCAAAGCTGATATTGGAGTCTTTATTGGATACTGTGACAATTCTAAAGGTTTCCGAATCTGGAATCGTCGAACTAAGGAGGTAATGGAAACGATTCATGCTCATTTTGATGAACTCAAGGAAATGGCTTCTGAGTATAACAGCTTAGAACCCTGTCACAACCGTTTAAACTTCCCTCAACCCCCATCATCAGCTGAACAAAGCCCCCAGCTAACTCGTCAACAAATGGAAAGGTTATTTGCTCCTCTGTTCTGTGACGATATTGATGTACGTGCTCCAGGTGTATCCGCTGTTTCCGCTGCACAACCTGATAATATTCCTATACCTGATACACCTGCTACAACAACTACTGTTGAAGATGCACCTACACCAGTTAACTCCAACACAACAGTTGAACACACCGCTTCCAACAATGATGAACCAGCTGATGATATTCTGAATGAAGTACCCCCACCTGCAGATTTTGATCCAAATGCGTTCTTCAACCCGTTTGCTAATGAGACTGCTGCACCAGATGTCGCGGAATCTTCAACAAACCATTTGAATCCTCAGAATCTGCACAATGTATACCAACATCAACCCTCTACACACCGATGGACAAAAGACCATCCTCTGGCTAACATTATTGGCAACCCGAATCAACCAGTCGTTACGAGACAACGTCTTCACACAGACGGTGAACATTGCATTTATGCACTCACTGTCTGCCAATCTGAGCCTAAAAACATTAAAGACGCAATGACAAAAGACAACTGGATTGAATCCATGCAGGAAGAACTCAACCAATTCAAACGTCTTGAAGTATGGGAACTGGTTGAAAGACCAACAGGGGTCTACGTCATTGGTCTAAAATGGATTTGGAAAAACAAATTGGATGCTGAAGGGAACGTCATCCGAAACAAGTCACGTCTAGTTGCTAAGGGTTATCGTCAGGAAGAGGGAATAGACTTTGAAGAATCTTTTGCTCCGGTTGCTCGTCTTGAGGCTGTTCGGATATTTCTCGCGTTCGCGGCTCATATGAATATGACGGTCTTTCAAATGGATGTCAAAACTGCGTTTCTCAACGGACAACTGAAAGAAACGGTTTATGTCAACCAACCCGACGGATTCGTTAATCCAGAGTGCCCGAACCATGTCTACAAACTGAACAAAGCTCTTTATGGTCTCAAACAAGCCCCTCGGGCATGGTACGATAAGCTATCATCTTTCCTCATTGCCAATAATTTCACCAAAGGCTCGGTTGACCCAACTCTTTTTATACAATATCACGGGGCACATATCTTAATTGTTCAAATTTACGTGGATGACATCATTTTTGGGTCGACACATAAAAAGTTTTCAACCGCTTTTGCAAAACTAATGAAGAAAAATTTTAAAATGTCCATGATGGGTGAACTTACGTTCTTTCTAGGACTGCAAGTTCATCAATCACACCGTGGTATTTTCTTGAGTCATTCCAAATATTCCCTTGAACTGTTAAACAAATTTGGAATGACAACCTGTTACACTTATGCCACACCAATGGCTCATACCAAGAAGTTAGATGCTGATTTACATGGGAAATTAGTTGACCCTACCAAATACCGAAGTATTATTGGGTCCCTCATGTATCTAACAGCTAGCAGACCTGATATTGTCTTTTCCGTTTATCTATGCTCCCGTTATCAGTCGCGACCAACTGAAACCCACCTCTCTGAGGCTAAAAGAATCCTCCGATACATCAAGGGAACCATTAACTTGGGGATCTGGTATCCGAAGGATTCTGGTTTTGAACTAATCGCTTTTTCAGACGCCGATCACGCAGGATGCTTAGACTCAAGGAAAAGTACTTCAGGAGCTCTACAATTTCGCGGTGATAAACTGGTGTCTTGGCAATCAAAGAAGCAGGATTGTACATCGCTGTCATCAACCGAAGCAGAATATGTAGCCATGTCCGCGTGTTGTGCTCAAGTCATCTGGATGAGAACACAACTCAAAGACTATGGTTACGTATTCGACAGAATCCCGATGTACTGCGACAATCGGAGTGCCATTGCGATCTCGTGCAACTCAGTTCAGCACTCGAAATCAAAGCACATCGATCTTCGCTATCATTTCATCAAGGACCACGTGGAACAGGGTACCGTTGAATTATACTTTGTGGGTACAGAATACCAATTGGCAGATCTTCTCACCAAAAGCCTTGCCTCCCGCTAGGTTTAATGAGTTGGTCCACCGGATTGGTATGAGGTGTTTGACTCAAGAGGAATTGAATGACCTCTTAAAACAGTCTTAAAAACCTGTCAAACACCAAAACATCCTTTGTAAATAAATTTTTTCAAAAACAAAATACAAAAATATAAAATCTTATAAAACAACAAAAATATTCTTCTAATCTATAATCTTTCAACATGGCAAGTACATTTCTTCCTTCATCACTATAATCTTTCAAAATTCAGTATTTTTACGATCAAGTGTTGAGGGGGAGAAAATTATAACTTTAACTGTTTCAAAACATCTGTGTACTTGCATGTTATCATATCCCGGTTGTTTCTTTTAACAATGGTGGTGAAGTTTCTGGTACAATGACACTCCTCGGACTAAAATTAATAACTTTTCATCAGTTTTCTTAAGTCGAGGGGGAGTGTCGTCAAGTTTCTTTCCTAAAAACTTTGTTTGGTAACCAAAATAGAAGTTAAATGGCTTTGTTTGAAAAAGGAAAAGGTGGAGGGACCAAAACTGTCGTTAATAAATACCTTCACCTAACTTCCACTTCACATTTATTACTCTAAACCTAATAAGATCCTACGCCTAAAATTCGTTCATCCTATCTGTGTTTTTGATCATCATACTGTAAGTGGATTAATGTTTCTAACATGTTTTTAAACATTGGTTTTGATTTTCAAAAGAATCCAACGGTCAAATCTACTGATATGGGTGATTTTGTGTTCTTCGCTTACGCGTAAGAACACATGATCATGTGTTATGTGTTTGTGGCTAAAAAGATAATGTCAAAATGTTTTAAAAACGTCAATGATATGTTTTCTATCCTCAAAACAAACCCAGAAACACGAATTGATGAATTTTGAAAATTAGGGTTTATGAGTCGAATTGGGTATTTTTGAATGTGAAGTGTTTTGGTCAAAAAGTTTGTTGGGTTATGCTCTTGTGTTGTTGAATTGATGATTTCCAAGGTTTTTAACCACCCAGAAACACGAATTGGCTAACAATTTGAAATTAGGGTTTAATGTTCATGACTTTTGGGTATTTTTGATTCTCAACAAACTATGTGTTATAACGTGGCTTATAGACTCTCAACATATCTTAGAACTACCAGAATTAGTACGGTGCAAATTCCATGGCTAAAAGTGATACGCGTAAATCTCAATCCTTAGGGTTTTGACCTACGCGTATGACTTTCTACGCATAACTGTTCCATAATTGTTCTTGCCATAAATTGTTGATATAACGAAGTTCTGTGTTAATGTTAATGATTTGATGAACTTATTTCAGGATTGCTACGCATAAAATTCATAATCAAGGTTGATTGTTATTCTACGCATAAGGATTACTTTACGCGTAGGCAGTTATGCGTAAGAGAAATCCTACGCGTAACTACTACGCATAAGGTTCTACAATGGGACTACGCGTATCCTGTGAAAGATATGCGTAAACAGTGACTCTACGCATAAGGTCTACTCTTACGAGTAAGCCTTACGCGTAAAGTATTTATACGCCTACGCGTAAGTCCTACGCATATGACCCCTTTCTTACGCGTAACTTTTCTTACGCGTAAGTTAGGATCCTACGCGTAAGCTTTCGTCTACGCGTATCTCATTACTGTTTACGCTTAACTTTGCCGAATCTACGCTTAAGCCTGGATTGACCTTCATTATGAATTGTTACGTGTACAAACTTGTTAATAAATTAATCATATCATCACGAATCCAATAATGTCACTAATAAACTTAATCGTTTGATATGTTGTGAACAATAAGTGATAACATAAACTTTAAAACTTAAAGTTAACTAACTCACGAAACATTTCACAACGTCATTGGACAAACAAGTGACTTAGGACTCGTAACAATCATTATCACTGTACATTCAATAACTAGACAATAAGACCTTCTGTTGACTAACATTATGTCTTTCGATATGTTGGTTCTTTTGGCTAATGTTATTTCAGATCACGACATGGCTGAACAAATGAATGTGGATGCACCAGAAGTTCTTACAATTGCTGATATCTTTCCAGAGGGTTACCCGAGAAAGCTTGGAAAGAACAACCTTAGGGTTGACTTTGACACCCTCACATGCTCAGAATCTTCTTGTCTAATTGCAGTGGATATTCTCAGGAATCATCCCTACCAAAACATGCTCTCACACTCTGCCACAGTTCCAGAGGTTTACATTCAACAATTCTGGGATTCCATGCAGAGGATCACCGGTCAAAATGTTGTGAATGTGACTCTTAATCACAAACAAGTCACTATCACTCCTGATGACTTACGGGTTGTTCTCATCATTCCAGACATTGCTCCAACCGACTTCTTTGCCACCCCTACTGAACAGACTGTCCTGCAATTCTTGATAGATATTGGTTATGATGAAGCTAAAGGAATCATTTCTAAGCACTCTCACGTGGAGCTGAAAAATATTCCTCAACCATGGAGGACACTCTATATGATCATCACCAAATCAGTCTCTGGTCGTGACAGTGGCTATGAGCATCCCAAGCTCATGGAACTACAAATTTTCTGGTCGTTGATCAACAAGAAGGACATCATAATTGAAGCACTGCTATGGGAAGATATGATGTTGTCTCATAAGAAGCTTGGCTCCAAAATTCCCTATGTCAGATACACCAAACTGTTGATACAGAGAGCTCTTACACTTCATCCTGATATCCCCATGAGACTCAATGACCCAGATAATCATGACATCCAGACTGAGCACATTTTATCTGTCAGAATCAAAGAAACGTCTACGAAGAAACAGGGAGCTGAGTTGCCCGATCACCTTCTTACAGAGGAAATCAAAAAGTTGGAAACGTACAAAAGGTATCGGGTAGCCGTTAAAGAAGGTAAAGTTGGACACCTTGATGAAAAGGCTTCTGGGACACCTACTCGGAGAACCAGAAGAGGCAGTGCTGGAAGTGCCGCAAGTACGGAGAGTCCAAGGAAGTTCCCCAAGAGGAACCCTCCTTCAAAGAGGATTGTTCCATCTAAGGAAGCTACTCCCATCCCAATTCCCAAAACCGAACCGCAAAGACAGCTTTTGGACGAAAGTTCTGAAGGTACTGACACAGATGAAGAGATTTCCTACTCTGAAACTGCAAAGGATGACAATCCTTCCATACCAAAACCTCCAAGTCCTCAAACTGATAAAGGAAAAGGGAAGACTCCTGCACTCGTGCCAGATGATGAAAGCTCTGAAAATGAAGAAGAGCAACTGGATCAATCCTACAGGAAGACGGTTAAATTCGTTAGTCACCTTCAAAAGGCTGAAGAATTTGCAAAAGACCAAATGGGTGGCCCCGGAGGATCAAGTGGTGTTGCCCACTCCTCACCAGATCCTGATGCGGTTAATCGACCCGATAAGGGATCTGGTGCCACCACTCTTCTGCAACAACAAAAGCTTGTGGAGGATACTATCGAATATGAGTTTGAGAACCCTGAAACTGAGAAGTCTGAGAAAGATAAAGATGATGATTATGACAAGTTGCTTCTGGAAAGTCCAACACATTCACAGAAGGAAACTTCTGAACCGCCTAAGGACCCCGAGTCGCCTCATGTCTCCTCATCATCAGACTCTTCATCTCATTCATCACCACCACCATCAATGAGATCAACCAAATCATCATCCAAATCAGTAAAGAAACCACCTCGTTCTTGGATATCTCATGCTCATAAACGTATTGGGAATGCTGTCAAACAAGTCAGAAAGAAAGACATTCTCCAAAAGAAGTTGAATTTCTATGCTGATCACATACAGCATTTGTATGACGAGCATGAAAAGATGAAAGAAGAAAGGAAGTTTATTCAGGAATTCATGAAAAGTCATCGTCAAGAGGAACTGAACGAAATGATCGAAGGTTACACTAACAACTACCTTCAGAATATCGTTCCTAAAGTCACAAAAGAGCTGTTCACCAGACAACTTTATCCAAATCTTATGCAAATCGCCAAGCAAACTATCCGATCAACGCCCCTAACCGTAACAATCAATCCAACCGATCCGGTAGTTTTCTCTAACAATGAATTGGTGGCCAAGCTTGTTACACAAATGTCGCCACGAGCTGCAATGCTCAACTCTGAAGAAGCAAAATTGTATCAAGCACTGCTAGACTACCAGCTTCAAGAAGCTTGTAGATTTGAGGCAGAAAAGTTGAAACGTCCTAGAGACGATGAAGATAAGGATAAATACAAGGACTCTGCACCTAAACGTCAGAAACAGTCTGGTGAATCTTCTTCGATGCCACCTCCTCCACAACGGACTTCTTCTCAACAAAAGTCTCCTCCACCTCGGTCTTCTACTGATAAACCTCGGGACGATTCCGAGTTACCACCCCTGACTAAAAAAACAGGTGATTACTTTGAGTATACGGGTGGTGACGATGAAGAGGTCCTTGAGCCCCTACAACAACCCACCTCACCCAAACAAGTGCAGAAACCAGAATCATCATCAAGGCCTTCCAAAAAGAAGAAGAAGACGACTCAGCCTGAAGTCGTATCATGGCTAGATGACGATAAAACCGAAGAGTTTGAATGGTTCTCCACACTTGTCAATCAAACTCCCTACCCTGATCAAGGTCAATACTTGGTAGACGGTTCTACATTGGAGCACGCAAAACTTTTGCAAGAAAAGTTCCATGTGAAGAAAATGACGAAATCTGAGTTGAAGCGAATCAAGAATGAAGCATTTCAACTTCTAAAAGACAGCTCTGAAAGCGCCCTCGAGGTCGAATATCATCTTGAGAACATCGCTCGAGCTATGTCTAACAACATGGATTGGCTCAATCCGGAAGCAAACATTGACTTCACACAAAAGGACAACCCTCCATACTACACCGATTGGACCAAACCCCTACCGACCATTGGCCAAACAGATGAACCACGGATTCCCTTTCGATACTTCTTTAATAGAGACCTGGATTTTCTTTTACACGGTAGCGATGGTTCACGAAAATACGCTACATCGTTGACTCTTCCATTCCCAGCGGCTATTTACTCAAACTGCATAGCTATCGAGGAACGTGCAAATCACTTGTTTTCTGACAACGTGCAAGAATACGACCGAGATGCGTTGTATGGGATTCATCATTGGCCTGAACGCCGAAGAATCTACTACAGAAGCTGCCTGGTTCAGAAGTCTCAACACGCAGTGTACAGTTCTAAGGACATCGTGGCCATCAAACACGTTGATCTCAAGTCTAAGTGGGACTACACCTTCTTGAAGAATATCATAGTCAAACGACAAGATGAACAGGACTATGCATTCTCCGAAGCTGACTTTGAGAATTTATCCCTCAACGACATCGAAGACATGTACCTTGCCAAAGTACAGGGTCGTATGAGACAATTCTCGACTGAAGTTCAACGTGAATTTATCAAGTCAATTCTCATCTTCATTAGACGCATCGTGATCAAAGAACGTGTAGAAGATATCCAGCTGGCTGTTGAATCTTATCAGACGCGTGTCAACCTCACTCCTCCAACGCTTGATCTTCCCGACATCAATCAGCTAACTCAATATACGCTCATCAGCAAACCATTCGGAGTTGTTTACTGATTTCGATAAAAATCAATAATAGAGAAGTGTGTAGTATTTTGGGTAACTCAAACGTATTAGGTTTGAGCACCGAGATCGTTCCGAACGAGGGGTTGAATGGAATTTCCAACTCACGTCGCAATTATCGGGATTTGAATGAGAAAAGGGGATAATATGATGTTATCTAAACTACGGGATAAGGAAAGTAAATGGGAAGCATATAAAACTCTAAATCTATAATGCAAATGCAAATTACGCAAATCTATACTAAAATGCAAATACGGGATTAAAACGAAACGCGAATAAAATGCAACTACGTCTAATCTAAATCCTAAAAATAACCTAAAATTACTTTTATACTAAAAATGATATTTGAAAACTATTTATGAATTAAAACTATTTTTTAAGATTTTTCTGGATTTTTTTAGAATTAAAAACTAATTATTAACTTTTAAAAACTAAATTAAAATACTAAAAATTATGAAAATAAAGGGGAAAAATATGAAACTATTTTTATAAAATCTAAATTACCATAAGAGAATTTTCAAAACTATTTTTTTATTTTTCTGATTATTTTTCTATTTTCTACAAATTTAAAACTATTTAAATCTAATTTAAATTGTGAAAAATACCAAATAAAAGGGAAAAAATAGGGAAAAATATTTTTTTTGCTTTTTATATTTTTCTTAAACTGGGAAAATTGAAAAATTATTTTTTTGGAACTTTTTATGAATTAATTGCAATAAAAGCTATTTAAAAAGGATTAAAAACTATTTTAAATAATGAAAAATACTAAACAGTGACCAAAAATTATGAAAAACTCAGGAAAATTCTAAAATGTTATTCTAAAGCTATGAAAAATATAAAAACATGGGCTTATGTGAGAGAAAAAAGAGCTGTAGTGCAAACAGCTACAAAATAAGCACTTTAAAATAAGCAAAACAGTGAATCAAGCTATCAAACAGTAACTGAAGCTAATGTATGCTAAAATAAGCTAATATCAACTAATTAACACTACTCCTAACCTCTAATGATCAGTCTACTAAGAATTAAGCTAACTGCCACTCTAGTCCAAACAGCTTCTTCACCCCTATGTTTAAGCTGTTGTGCTGGCTTATCTAAAAAGCTAAAGTGAAAACCAAAACTTGAAATCAGTAGACCACCAACCAGATATTGCATATCCAAATTTTCAGTTAATAAGGACTATTGATGAAGAAACTAAAGATCAAAACAAAAGGCTGTGGGCATGATGCTAACTGATGCAGCAAAACAGATATGGCAAAAGAGGTCTGATGCAGACCTGAATTAGGCTACTTCTACAAACTCCTAAAGGGAATCTAACTAGTTCTACTTCCTACATCTAATGAACAATCTAAATAAGCTGAATCAAATGTAAATAAGCACTAGAATTAAGCTGCTGAAACAGCAGCCTATAGGGACAGATAAGATATGTAAGACAGATTTGAAAATGAAAGCAAAACTCAAAAATGAACTTTAAAGCTGAAGACTATGACTAAGAATGCTTTCAAAACATGTAACTACATTTATACACTCAGATTTGACTCACCCAACTGATTCAAATTAAGCAATATGGCTTAAACCAAACACACCTTTAAACTTCTTAACTAGTTTTAAAAACAGGAATTTGAAAGAAAACTTAACCAAAACTCAATTGTAATGAACAAATGACAATTAAACTCATCTTAAAAACCATTTCAAACCAGAATTAAACCACAAATTACTTTGACTTTTAAACTTGGACTCAGTTTGACTAATGTTGACTTGTGAAGAAAAAGGTTGAAAAACTAAGAATAAGCTCAGGAAAAAGCTAAGATAAGCTTTCCTAAGCTTATACAAACAGATATTAAAACTTCTAAATGATAACTAAGATCAAGATTAAGATTAAAGCAACTGAATTCAAAATGAAAAGTGAGAGCAGAATTTAACTTTATAAAACTTGAATTTCAAATCCAAAACTGAGATTACAATTATTAAGAAACTTAATTAACTATAGAAAACTTAAATTGACAGGAATTAAAATGGTTACAATCTCTTAAATACATAGAAATTGGACGAATTTCACTTGTGACATGAATGGGTATATATAGCTGAGCTTGGAAGACTTGGGATCCCATTCAGAAGCTCCTAGATGCTCAAATATCAACCATTGATCAACTCCCTTGTCATCAAATCAAATCTACACCCTTGGATCAATTGGGTGAGGTGGCTGCTCCAATGAGAGCTCTTCATTTTGCCACTCTGGCATTCCTATGACATACACCTCTGACAAGGTGGCAGGAAGTTCTAGAAGTATTTTAAGTGGTGGGTAAAAGAGGGTGTGTAACTGGGTAAAAGGTGGGAGGAGGAGGGTAACAGTAAATGGGTTATTTCCAGTTTAGGCGCGTTTGGTTTGGGTTTGGGATTTGTTTATATTTGTTTGATATTGGGTTTGACCGGGTCTAGTGGTTTGACTCGGGTGTAATATATGGGTAACGGGTTGGGTAAGGATAATGGACCGGATGTTATGTGTTTTGGATTGGGCTGTGAGATGTGTTAATAATATGGGCCAAGGATATGTATATGGATTTGGACTAAATAAGAACCAAGGTGTATTATAAGGATCCATAATGTAAAATCTGAAATTCAAGGGACCAATCTTGTAGTTTCTGAAAAGTAAACCAAGGACTAGTCTTGTCATTTTAAGAATTGATTGTCCAAACTTGCAAATTCCTTTCTCAGCCTCAGCTTTTGCACTCTTCTTTCTCTCGTGCCCGGTTTTCTTTGATTTTGGCTTTCTTTCTGTCTGTTTAGTCATATCCGTACCTGCACATGCATAAACTCAAGAAAACAACGAATATTAGCAATAAACGGCTCTTTCTTGGTTATTTTGGGTCAGTTTTGATAATGAAAAGGTATGTGTTTTAGCACATACCAAAATACCCCAGACGAGACCATTGTCGTGTCCTCACGCAATGCAATCAACTCACGCTTCTAAAACCAAGGATTTCAATCTCTTTCTACTAAACCTATGAAGAAGTAGCAAAGATTCCTCAAAAGAGATTAAGAAAGCCTTAATTCTAAAAACACCTCGTTTACCTTTTAATTCACATGTAGATATTACGATTAAGCACATTCCGGTTATGAATGAAGGTTTGTTGAACTTTCATGTCGATCAATAACTCCAATATTTTTCAAACGACACGTTAGGATCACGGAGTAGAAAACACAACACAGCGTGAAGTGACCATACGGATAGAATACATCGTCCCTGATTTTTCACAAGTCCCAAACTAAGCGTAAAATCGAAATCGTTGTTAAGTATGATTCTAGATGCTAACACTACCCATGGAAGTTACTTGTGTAATTACCTTTTGTTCCCATTTTCCTATTTTCCTCTAGATTTTTTTATTTTTGTGAGAAATGAATTTCTTCAAATTCTCGTTTCGATAACTTTTATTCCGATAAAGATATAAAGCTAAGTCGATAATTAGTTATCCATCTTCTCTCAAGAACCATTGTCCCAAAAATGAGGTCCACATCAAGGAATTTTTTATTCACTTATACTTTTGACTTTTTTCATTTTTCATACATCATTTTTCATCATTTTTTTTTTTTTTTTTTTTTTTTTTTTTTTTTTGCATTAACTTTTACTTGTATGAGCTATGAACTATGGAGCTTCACGGGGTAATTCCAAGACTATAGGCTTCATGAAATGAGGATCCCGGCTGGCTAGGCTAAGACCTCATTCAATCCCGGCTAAAGATCCAAGGGTCCGATCTCGACACCGCAGCTCACAACTTTACTTATTACTTTTTTACTTATCACTTATTGCTTATTTATTACGGATCCTTGATGTGTACCCAATTTTTAAAACAAAGATTCTTTTAAGAAGATAAAGAACTAACTATCGCCAAAAACTCAACATCTCTAATTATTTATCTGACAGATATGAGGTGAAACAATTTTGTGGGAACAAAAAGCCATAAGTACCTTCAATGGGCTCTAAAGAGAACCAACTACTCCACGCTTAGCATCTAAACTCATAAATAACTCTATCATTTCTCGATCTTCGCAAATTTAAAATCCCAAATAATGAGATCCGCGGATGCTTAGCCGATAATTTTTAGGTTATCTATGGTTAAGGGAACAAGCTAGGGCTCAACACGCCCGGTCAAGTCAGAATTCTATTCCTACTCTCACCAGCGGAGAGTCAACAAGGTGTCAAAACATATACATTGACTTAGCAAATGCTTCGTCTAATGAAATAAAGTCATGCATATTTAAAGTCACTCAGGGAAACTTGCAAAATCTTGGCCTTGTGAGCTAGAATTCACATTTTATAGCTTCTTGTCTAAGAGACTAGCAAAACTTTTCAATCAAAAAGACTTAACAAAAGCTTACAAAAATTTTTAAATTTTCACATTTTTAGCACAATTTTTCATTTTCTAAGGAAAAACGTGGTTGCGAGAGTACACGACAGAAATAAGCAAGTGCGGTCAAATCAAATCGAAGATTACCCTACCCCAGACTAGAACGAAACATTGTCCTCAATGTTTAAAGCAAGGGTATCAACGAAAATCTAAAAGCCGTTTATTAAGTATGCTCAAAGATAAACGTTAGTCGATAAGATTAGGATATCGGATTTCCATCAGCATCGATCATGAAACTCGAGTGGAGAAAAGACAAACTTCGAGCACGAGAGTCTTCATATCGGGAACATCCTAAACACAACATCACAAACAACCAAACACGAGAAATCGAAGAGGCTAACCCCTTCACGTCACTTATTAGAAAATAGAAAGAAGATAGAAACGCTTGTTTTGTTGTCGAGTCGTTAGCTTGACCCGCCCCGAATTCATTTGTCCTTGGGGAAGCAAGTGGAAAAAAATAATCTCCATCGGACTTTCGTTCAAGAGGTTTGGATAAACATTGAAACATAAGAAAGTTCCACTCCGATGAGATACCCACGGTTCTTAAAAAGGAAAAGCGGTGATACCGGGGTCAAAGATGGTATCCTCACTCCCACAAGAGTGAAGAAGAGGAGAAATCACATTATATGAAAGAAATGGAATAAAGATTTTGATAATGATAAGGATCCATTCTTCATCCTCAAAAGCAAATTTCATCTAATCTTTAATCTGAATTTGATCATTTAAGCTCAAAAAGTGATTTTCAACAACCTTGGGAGGAAGAGGCGGGATGATGTCATCGATAACAAAACTATTTTGAGAAAGCTGCTCGTCCCCCAAACTAAAATCTTCCTCAAGATCAAAATAGACACGATCATATTCTGGAGGAGATATGAAATGAGAGAGTTCACCGGAGAACTCCTCGAGAAGTAAATCAAGAGACCAATCCTTGAGCTCGGGCTCCAGAGGATTTTCTTTAGACGGCTCTACTTCTTTAATTTCTTCAATCGAGACAAACGGAGGTGGGATTTGTGCGGTACTTTGTAGACTATGAATTTGCACCTTTTCCATTATGGTCTCCGTGTCAGACTCATCACTTTCCTCATCAAAGATTTGATTGTCAAAATTTAGAGTATATTCAGAATCGAAGTCAAACAAAGGATTTGTGAAGGTCATTTTGAAAGTTTCTGAAATCGAATCGAAAGGTGTCTCAGATACCCTTGGGATTGGAACAAGGTCATCAATATTCTCAAGAGGAGTGCATTTGACTTCCTTATCCCCCATTGACAAGGTATCCGAAAGTTCATTAATGAGCGGATCACAATCGGTTTCAACAATTTCCGACGAAATTAGATCATCGACTTCCTCCAAAATAACGGCACTTCTCTCAACCGGCGTGAGTGAAGGGGAAGAGTCGGAAATGATAGGACTGGAAATGGGAGTGGGATTGCCACTCGAAGAATCGTCATCAATCTTTAAGTTCTCTTCTTCAAACGGTTCATCGTCATCATTATCGTCAGAGTCGGAATAGTAAAAGGTGGATGAATAACTCGGTCTTTGTTGATAATGGTGACTGATATATCCTTCTTGCTTGCCAAAGACGTCAATTTGAGCACTCATAACGGAAACTTTCTCGGAATAATGATCACTCAACATAGTGGTAGAATCGTAAGGAACGTCAGTATCCCACTGATAATGATGTTGCGTCATATTCTCGATCAAATCGTAAGCTTCTTGAGGTGTCTTCCGCATGAGATTTCCACCAGCTGCCAACATGATTTTGTCTCGATCAATCGTAGTGATACCATGATAAAAGGTTAGGATTTGATCAAGAAGCAAAATTCGGTGATCGGGACATTTCTGTAATAACGATTTGAATCTTTCCCAAGCTTCAAATACGGATTCCTTGGGTAATTGCTGGAAATTAAGAATTTCTTTCTGATCGGTGCGAAACCGTCAAGTTTTCTCACGCGAGCTGATCACTTGTGAATGACCAGCCGTAAGAAACTCAAAACAGATTACACACCAATGCAATTTAAGACCAGGAGAATACAGTGGATTCCCGGGTCGTTATGTCCCACGGAGGATGACTGGTGTTAAACACAATCAGATGTCGAATAACCACTAAGGATAGTGGTCAGTAAGGATTTTGAGTTTGTTTATAAACTACAGAAGATTAAAGGAGATTAAAAGTTAAAATCTATTAAATAAACGCTATCACTATAATTAAAATGATGTTTTTGTTTTTATGTTTTTATAAAACTGAAATTAAAATCTACGCGACGTACAATTAAAAACGTGAAACTTACACAATATTAATCCTAAAAATATGAAAATGATATTTTTATAAACCTAATGATAAAAGAAACTTTTTAGAAAAAGAAAATTATTTTTATATCTAATTATCTAATTATTATTAATTAAAAACTATTTTAACTAATTAATAATTACCTAAAATACAAAAAATTAGGAAATTAAGCTAGAAAAATAAAATTATGAAATGGAAAAGTCTAAAATAATAAACTAGAATTTTCAAAACTATTTTTGTATTTTTCTGATTATTTTTCTATTTTCTATGAATTTTAAACTATTAAAAACTAATTAAATTACTAAAAATTACAAAATAAACTATGAAAAATCTGGAAAATTACTTTTTTCACTTTTTATATTTATCTAAACTTAATAAAAATGAAAAATTATTTTTTTGGACTTTTTCTGAATTTTTTCTATTAAAAGCTATTTAAATAATCCTAAAAAACTGTTTTTAATTAACAAAAATAGCAAACAGTTATAAAAAAATGTGAAAATTTCAGGAAAACTCTAAAATTATGCTAGGAATCTATGAAAAATAGAAAAACATGATGTTGTGTGGGAGATTATGGAACTGCTATGAATTGAGCTTATGAATAAGCACTTTAAATAAGCAAGTGAGAACCCAGGACCACCAAACCTTCACAGAAGCTATTTTATGATAAAATGAACCAAATATAGCTAGTTTCAACTACCCTTAACCTCTGATAAGCTAAATTCAACAGATTTGGCTTATTCAACTTTTAGACTAAAACAGTTTCTGAGTACCAAGTTGTAGCTTATGCACAAGCTTCAAATTAAGCTCAAATGGAAAAACAGAAGTTAGGACCTCAAGATGACCTGGCTAACTAGGCTTAAACCAAATATGAGCCAAAGATAAGCTCTATGGAGCTCTGGACAAGCTATGCAAAAACTTGTGAAAACTCAGTATTGACTGAGGTTGTGAGCAGGGCAACTGAGGCTCACTTTAAGCCTCTGCACAAGCTTCTCCAAAGGGCTTAAGCTAAAAAGAGTTATGAGAGCTTAAAGACAACCAAGTAAACTACTTGTATTCCAAAAATCAGAACCTCAAAATCTTTAATGAATCCTGTGGATCAGCTGCAAGATCTGCACAAATCCACTTTTACACCATTTTGACTTTTAGAGTACAAACTGATTTGTTGACTTTAGTGAGATTTGAACTCAATTTGTTGATTGGTTATGATGTATTATGATGTTATAAGACTACTGATAGCTAACTTTATGATTTTCTAGTACAAAACAAGAGTTTGATAATCTAAAACACAACAGTGAAACAGTTAGATGGATTTAAGTGAAAGTTTGACTTTGGTGGGTTTGCAGACCAAAATTAAGACAGATATGAACTGAAATACACTACACAAGTTTAAACCAAAAGACCATACCTACTTAATAAGCTTCTGAGACAGTTAATTCAGCAAAACCAAACACTGGTTATTAAGGATGAATTAAAGCTTTTCAAAGAGAAACAAAAATTAAGACCATGTGATTAATTGCAAACCTAATATAATAACTTAATAAGACCAAAGAAACATTAAATAACACAAATAACAACATAATATCAAGAAACTACACTTATACTAATAAAACTGTTAAAATAAGATTTATATGAACTACTAATTCTAATGAACTAACAACTTGTTTTAAGGTTTAATTTAACTTAACTACAACTAATGATCATGATCAAACAGAAAATTGAGCTAATGACTGCCTTATACAGTAAATTGCCAAAATGGTCAAAATGGCTTACAAGAATGATTTGAGCACAAACTGAGATTTGAATACTGAGAACAGAACCTATAGCTTTCCCTAAAGCTTTATACCCAAAAGCATTCCAAATACCATCTCTGCAACACCCTGCATCCATTTCATACCCATTTTGCTCTTTAAGTTGACTTTTGTTGACCTTGGTTGAAAACTGCTTGTAACCTGAGTGCAAGCTTGCAAAAAGCTATAATTAGTTAACACAAGCTTATTTGAGCTTATAAATAAGCTGATTGCAGCTTGGACTTTAGAATTTGAAAGTGAGAAATGTAACAGTTGATCAGAAATTTGAAATGCAAGCATAAACTGGAATTGATAATTGAAAAGAGTTTCAATACACTTGATTAACTTATCTTGACATAAATAAACAAAAGATTACACTTTAGAACTTGATTTAAAACAGAAAAAATAAAAACGACATACAAATTAAAATTTTAAACTAACTACTCTTTTTTCTTTGCTTCACTGCCTCTTTTAAGCTTGAAAATTGCTCCACGTGGCCTTCTGATGCAATCCCACCTCCCAATTCAACCAATGGAAGAGTTTAGAGTGTTTTTCATGCTTTTCCAATTTTGGCGGGAAGTGTTATTTTCAACCTGTGGGGTTTGAAAACAGGCACTGGTGGGGTGGTGATGATGAGGGAGTGGAAAATAGGTGATGGGATGGCAAGGGGTGGAGTGTTGCAGGGTTTGTTGGAGAAGAAGCATGAGGTGGAAGAAGGGGAAGATGGCAGGTGTTTGGGCGCGTTTATCTGTTATTTGACTTTGGGTTTGACCTGGGGGTCAAAATTGGCTAGTGACAGGGGGTTCAAAAGGGGTTTAGGCAGGGGTCAATTTGGATATTGACAAGGTTTAGGCTTAGTTTAGACAAGGACCAAAGTGTAATTTCTGAAAACTTTAAGGACCAAACTGCCAATTTCACAAAGTTACCATAAGGACTAAAATTGACAACCTTTAATAGTGCAAGGACCAAAATTGCCATTTTCTCATTTTCAAAGGACTAAACTTGACAATTTTCAAAGTTCAGGGACTAAAGTTGTAATTTTGTAATTTAAAGTCTCAAGGACCAATTTTGACAACTTAGGAATCCCTAAAGACTTAAAATGATATTTTTCTTTATTTAAATTTACCAGGGACTATTTTTGACAACTTTTCAAACTTAGGGGACTAAAACTGCCAATTATGCAAACTTGATACGTTTTTCACCATATTTTGATATTTTTGCATTTAAAACATATAAAACACTTGTTTGTGATATTTTTATCATTTTGATGCATTTCTGAGTGTTTTCAGATGTTTTTGCAGTTTAAACAGTACAAAAATAATGAGTATTTACACACTCATCAATCCCCCACACTAAGATATTGCTAGTCCCTAGCAATGATTTGAAGCTTTAATGGATTTTAAAAACTCTTTACCAAAAGCCATCACTTCTGGAGTAGCCAAATGTTTCAGTTCAAGTAAGAACTTTGGTACACTGATAACCAAGTGATTTTGAGCAAACCACCAGCTTTCAACGGATTTGATTTGTCTTTACCAGAAGCCGTACCCTTCTGGACTAGCCAACTCTTAGATAAATTATCAGTATTATCTTTGGTGAGTCGATTACCAATTATGGTTTTTCCACTGCCTTTACCACAAGCCATAAACTTGCGGGCTAGCCAACTCTTCACTTTTAAGGATATGGTGAGCTGAATACCATACAATTTTGGGCAAATTGCAAGCTGTCAACGGATTTGAGATATCTTTACCAAGAGCCGTTTGCTCCTGGATTAGCCAATCCTTATGTGGGTTAGACATGGTGGACTGATTACCATTTGTTGTGTTTAGTACATAGTACTTTCACTAAAAAAAATTTTAAAATTTGGCCATTTTGGGGGAAAAAGGGACTAAAAGGGTACATTTATGATCAAAATTTGGGGGGAAAAAGGGACTAAAAGGGTACATTTATGATCAAAATTTGCCAGAATTTCCCCCCCACACTTAGAAATGAATATTGTCCTCAATATTCAAAGTACCGGCTGTCATGCCGAAACTTAGAACGTAAAAAGATAATAAACCTAGCTAAGTGTAGAAACACAACAATTATTCTCTTTTTCAATATTTACAATTTTCATTCATTTTTTTTTTTTTTTTTTTTTTTTTTTTTAAGAGGTCTATATACAACATGTGGGGCATCTCCCCCACACTAGGGTGGTACACACGGGTGAAAACCCATGTAGCATGCTACTGTTTTTGATTACCGAGTCGCTAGCTTGACTCGATCCCCGCATTCATTGGTTCATGGGGAAAGTTTGAAGATCTGGGACAACCACAGGGGGAATGTCCTCTCCAAAGTAATGCTTCAACCGATGACCATTCACTTTAAAGTCAGGACCATCGGGTTGAGATAACTCAATGGTGCCATAAGGATAAACCTTAGTGATAGTAAATGGTCCAGACCAGCGGGATTTAAGCTTCCCCGAGAAAATCTTCAATCTTGAGTTAAAAAGAAGGACTCGATCACCAACGTTGAAAACGCGGTTTTTGATCTTTGAGTCATGAATCTTCTTTGTCTTTTCTTTATAGATCAAAGAGTTCTCGTAGGCTTGATCACGGAGTTCATTTAATTCATTCATTTGAACTTTCCGGTGATCACCAGCAGTCTGAATATCAAAGTTGGCATGTTTCAAGGCCCAGTATGCCTTGTGCTCTAACTCAACAGGTAGATGACACGCCTTCCCGTACACCAACTTGTATGGAGTGCACCCGATGGGTGTTTTATAAGCTGTTCGGAAGGCCCAGAGTGCATCATCTAGCTTATCCGACCAAGAGGCACGGTTTTCGCCAACCGTCCTCTCCAGAATTCTTTTGATCCCCCGGTTAGAAACTTCCACTTGCCCACTCGTTTGGGGGTGGTACGCAGTAGAGAGACGGTGAGTTACACCATACTTCTGCATGACTCTTTCAAATTGGTCATTGCAGAAATGCGTACCACGATCACTGATTATGGCTCGTGGAGTTCCAAACCTAGCAAACAAGGATTTTAAGAATTTTACTACAACTCGGGCATCGTTGGTATGCAAAGCCTTAGCTTCAACCCATTTTGACAAGTAGTCAACGACCACGAGTATGTACTTATTACCGCGAGAAGAAGGGAATGGCCCCATAAAGTCAATGCCCCAGATGTCAAATATCTCACACACTTGAATGGCGTTTTGTGGCATTTCATTCCTTTGTGAGATATTCCCGTGACGTTGACAAGCGTCACAGGCTTTGACGAATTCATGGGCATCCTTGTAGATTGTGGGCCAATAGAATCCGGAATCAAACACCTTCTTGGCGGTGTAGTTGGGGCTATGATGTCCCCCAGTAGGTCCAGCATGGCAAGCTTTGAGAATGTCAATAGCTTCCTGACCATATACACATCGCCTGATGACTTGATCCGCGCAAATTTTAAACAAGAAAGGGTCGTCCCAGAAGTAATGTTTAACATCCTTGAAGAACTTGTTCTTCTGTTGGGACGACATCCCTTTCACTATGAAGCTACCCGCATGGTAATTTGCGAAGTCAGCAAACCATGGGGTAGAAGAGTCTCCACGAAAAGAAACCGCATTGAGTGTCTCGAGAGGAAATGTTTCATTTATTTCCTTTTTCTCTAACACATCCTGGTGAGGGTTCTCTAATCGGGATAGATGATCAGCAGCTAGGTTCTCAGCTCCTTTTTTATCACGTATAATGATATCAAATTCCTGGAGGAGGAGAACCCAACGAAGCAATCTCGGCTTTGCATCTTGTTTTGCAAAGAGATATTTAAGAGCCGAGTGATCCGTATACACTACGCATTTGGTCAAGATGAGGTATGGCCGAAATTTCTCAAACGCATACACCACAGCTAATAGTTCTTTCTCTGTAGTGGTGTAGTGGGTTTGAGCTTCAGTCATAGTCTTACTTGCGTAATGTATAGGTTGAAAATGCTTTGTTTTGCGTTGCCCCAAGACTGCACCGATAGCAAAATCACTTGCATCGCACATGAGCTCGAATGGTAAATCCCAGTCGGGGGCAACTAGAATGGGTGCTTCCGTAAGCCTTTTCTTCAGTGTTTCAAAAGCTTCGACGCACTCAGGAGAGAAGATAAAAGGAGCTTCTTTTTCAAGAAGATGGGTCATAGGCCGAGCGATTTTGGAAAAATCCTGTATGAATCTGCGATAAAACCCGGCATGACCAAGAAAACTCCTAATACCTTTGACGGTAGTAGGATGAGGTAGTTTAGCAATAACATCAACTTTTGCTCTATCTACCTCCATCCCATTTTTGGAAATCTTATGGCCAAGGACTATGCCTTCTTTGACCATAAAGTGACTCTTCTCCCAATTTAGACATAGATTGGTGTCTTCACACCGTTTAAGCATTTTGTCTAAATGGGAGAGACAAGTCTGAAATGAATCCCCGATGACTGAGAAGTCATCCATAAACACCTCCATTGTTTCCCCGATCATGTCGTGGAATATGGCCATCATACAACGTTGGAACGTGCCAGGAGCGTTACATAAGCCAAAGGGCATACGTTTGTAGGCAAAAGTTCCGTACGGGCAGGTGAATGTGGTCTTCTCTTGATCCTGTGGATCAATGGGGATCTGAAAGTAACCTGAGAAACCATCAAGGAAACAATAGTACTCATTCCCTGCTAATCTCTCAAGCATCTGGTCCATGAAGGGTAGAGGAAAATGGTCTTTATGGGTGGCGTCATTCAACTTACGATAGTCAATACACACACGCCATCCCGTAACCAATCGAGTTGGAATTAACTCATTTTCTTCATTCGTGACAACAGTTATGCCACCCTTTTTTGGAACACAGTGGATTGGGCTAACCCAAGGACTATCTGAGATTGGGTAAATCAATCCTGCATCAAGAAGTTTGATAACCTCTTGTTTGATAACATCATGGATTTTTGGATTCACCCTTCTCTGATGTTGAACTGCTGGCTTGAAGTCATCCTCCATCAAGATTTTGTGAGTACAGAACTCAGGGTTTATACCCTTAATGTCGGAGAGTTTCCAAGCAATTGCTTGCTTGTGTGACTTCAAGACCTTTATGAGAGCAGTCTTTTCATCTTTACTCAAATCTCGAGCAATAATGACAGGCAATTTATCATCGCCTTCAAGAAATGCATACTCAAGATGAGGCGGTAAGTCCTTAAGTTCGACTTCAGGAAATTCTTCAGTTTTCTCAACTGACTTGACTTCCTTGTTATGAAGTTTGACGGGAGGAAGTGGAGGAGAAGTGTCCTGATTTAACAACTTCTCGAGAGTAAGAATATCTCCCTCCGGATTAATCTCATGGAGATTAATCTCTTCTGGAATTGCATCACTGGTGTGAGGGGTTGATGAGTGATCATCTTTAAGCAACTTCTCAATGAGAAGTATGTCCCCCTCGATGTCAATTGGAGCGTGATCAATTTCCCATGGAACAGAATCACTAGCCAAGTATGCTTCAATCTCTTCCAAGATGAAGTCGCTTCCCTCAAACGGAGTGAGAGAAGGAGTAGAATTGGCTATGATAGGTTGAGAAGATGTGGTGGGATCCCCACTCACAGAATTATGAGAATAACCCAGAACTTCTTGAGAGTACTCTTCAGAAGCAACATCAATGATATCGATTCGGTTAACCGACTCAAAATCATAGTTTGCGGAGTACCTCGAAGTTTGATCAAGGTTAAAGGTGACAGCTTCATTACCAACACGTAATGTGATTTCTTGCTCAAATACATCAATGAGAGCACGGCCCGTTCTCAGGAATCCTCTTCCAACAATGAGAGGAACCCGTGGATCAGCATCGAAATCAACTACTACAAAGTCAGCTGGAAAATGGAACTTTCCTACTTTCACAAACACGTCCTCGGCAATTCCAAGAGGACGGGATATTGTACGATCTGCAAGCTCGAGAGTCATGCATGTAGGAATAAGGTCCGGAAGAGAAAGTTTCTTCCATACTGAGTGAGGCATCAGGTTTATGCTTGCACCAAGATCTGCTAAGGCAAAGCATTCAACCATTCCTGGAAATACACAAGGTAAGAGAAATTTTCCAGGATCTCCAAGCTTCTCGGGAAGCTTCTTCAAGATAACTGCAGAGCAGTTCTCGTTGAGGGGAGTTTTAGCCATTTCAAACAGCTTTTCCTTATTGCTTAACATGTGTTTGAGAGTTGATGCAAACTTGGGCATCAACATGATAGCATCCGCGAAGCTTATGTCAAAATGAAGTTCTTGGAAAATTTGAAAGAATTTTTCCATTTGATGACCAGCTTTCTCGCGGAGCTTTTGCTCATGTAAACGTGATGGGTAAGGAATAGAAGATTTGGATTTTTCAAATGGAGCTACAGGAGGTTCAAAAACAACTCCTGGATTGGATTTTGGTTTCTGGACAACCTGAGGATGGACAGTACTGGTACTTCCGTTATTAGTAGGAAGTTCCTTGTCCTTTGTAGCCTCAGGTTCACTTTCCACTACCTTCGGGAGAGAAGAAGAAGAGGTAGTAGGAATAGCAGGTCCATCATACGAAATACCACTCCTGGTTGTGATCGCTTTTGCATCGCCCCTTGGATTAGCGATCGTGTTGCTAGGTAGAGTACCTGAGCCCGAGGGTCGATCATTTAAAGACTTCTTCAATTCAGCGATCTGACTGACCAACAACCTGTTTGTCTCCTCTTGAGTCTTCATGAATTGCCTTAAAAGCTCATCAGATGTTGACACAGGAGGAGGAGGAGGAGGAACAATTTGAGGCCGTATGTTCTGGTTATAGCCAGAATTCCCTTGATTAGGGTTCATATTCCCCTGAAATTGATTCCCTCGGTTGTAAGTGTTTTGATTAAGATTTCCTTGTTGTTGGAAACCTTGATTGGGTCCGGAATAGAAATTACCTTGGTTTTGATAACCTTGGTTCATTCTTTGTTGGTTCTGATTCCGGTTAGGATTCTGGTTGAAACCGGGTGGTGCCTGATAAGTGTTAGCACGGTAGTTTGGTTCATTATGAGGACGGTATTGATTACCTCCTTGATTTGAAGTACCGGCTATAGCATTAGCTTCAAACGGACTACCATCGGTGGCAGTACAGTTGTAGTATGCATGAGGACCACCACAAGTAACACAAACTTCAACTTTCTTCACTTCACCATATGATGGTGCTTGTGTGAAAGTGACTTTCTTCTGGTTAGCAAGAACCAAAGCCTGAACAATATCCATGAGTTTGTCAATCTTAGCATCGGTGCTAGATGTACTCGCGGGAGATGAAGTAGAACGTCCAGCATTAGACTCAGTATGATATGTCTTTGTGCGGAAAGGACAGACCTGGGACTTGTTCTCAATGATTTGCAAGGCTTCTTTTGTGGTCTTGCTCAAGAAATTACCTCCCGCGGAGGCATTTAGAGAGTCTTGATTGGCCTGGTTCAGACCATTGTAGAAAGTATCCATTTGCATTAACTCGGTAAAACCATGATGCGGACACTTGCGGAGCAAGTCTTTGTAACGATCCCATGCCTCCCCGAATGATTCCTCAAATCTCTGAGAAAATTTCATTATCTCATTCTTAAGACTTGTAGTTCGGGATGGAGGATAGAATTCGTTCACAAACTTGGTGACAAGATCTTCCCATGTCTCAATGGAACGAGGGGGTTGTTTCTCAAGCCAATTCCGGGCTTGTCCCTTTAGAGAAAATGGGAACAGAAGAAGCTTGATAGCTTCATGTGGGACATTCTTATACTTGATGGTAGATGCAATCTTGTTAAACCATCGAATGTGTGCATGAGGATCGTCCCGCTCAAAACCATAGAATTGGCTTTGGGTTACCAGATTAAGTAACCCGGTTTTGAGCTCAAAAGTGTCAGCCACGATGGCTGGGACAACAATGGCATCTCCGTAACCCTCGATGGGTGCTTGGAGAAGCTCATTCATCGGCTTGTCTTCTGCCATTACGGCAGGTGGTGGTGGTGGTAGACGTTCCTCAGTCACAGCTGAAGGAGCAGAACGTCCTCTACGTCTACGAGGAATCTTTCCAAGTTCTGACAATGGACTTGTAGAACTGGAAGAACGAGTGCGCATGCACTAAGTATAAAAATCAGTTTTCAAAACAAATGAGGCAAAACACAAGTGAACTTAACCAATAATCCCAAATGAAATGGCTTCTTTGAAAAAGGTACACCAAATCACAAGTGACACAAAGGCAAGTTTTAAATCTGATGTTCGGGAACTTATTATGGTCGCACCCCCAGTTAGGTAGTGCACTGCCTTGATTTGCGGTGGTTGATTTTTATGTATATATTAAGTATCACTGAAAAGACGTAGGTACAGATTTGTGCTGATGGGTTTAAAAACTTTTGGACAATATTTTTGGTATCGTCTCGTTTAACCAAATCGTATTTCTTTAAGAATCACCTTAAAAGAAACACAAGTCAGAAAACGTTACGATTGTTTTGTTGTTTTATATTTTTTTTTGTGTTTTTAACACTTTAGGAAAAGTGTTAATGAACTTTTTGATTTGTTATAACTTTACAGAAAACTTTTTACAAACTGTGGTATATGTGCAAGTACGGGTCTGAAAAATGCTTAGAACACGCTTACAGCCTCCCCGGCAGCGGCGCCAAAATTTGATCGGTGCGAAACCGTCAAGTTTTCTCACGCGAGCTGATCACTTGTGAATGACCAGCCGTAAGAAACTCAAAACAGATTACACACCAATGCAATTTAAGATCAGGAGAATACAGTGGATTCCCGGGTCGTTATGTCCCACGGAGGATGACTGGTGTTAAACACAATCAGATGTCGAATAACCACTAAGGATAGTGGTCAGTAAGGATTTTGAGTTTGTTTATAAACTACAGAAGATTAAAGGAGATTAAAAGTTAAAATCTATTAAATAAACGCTATCACTATAATTAAAATGATGTTTTTGTTTTTATGTTTTTATAAAACTGAAATTAAAATCTACGCGACGTACAATTAAAAACGTGAAACTTACACAATATTAATCCTAAAAATATGAAAATGATATTTTTATAAACCTAATGATAAAAGAAACTTTTTAGAAAAAGAAAATTATTTTTATATCTAATTATCTAATTATTATTAATTAAAAACTATTTTAACTAATTAATAATTACCTAAAATACAAAAAATTAGGAAATTAAGCTAGAAAAATAAAATTATGAAATGGAAAAGTCTAAAATAATAAACTAGAATTTTCAAAACTATTTTTGTATTTTTCTGATTATTTTTCTATTTTCTATGAATTTTAAACTATTAAAAACTAATTAAATTACTAAAAATTACAAAATAAACTATGAAAAATCTGGAAAATTACTTTTTTCACTTTTTATATTTATCTAAACTTAATAAAAATGAAAAATTATTTTTTTGGACTTTTTCTGAATTTTTTCTATTAAAAGCTATTTAAATAATCCTAAAAAACTGTTTTTAATTAAGAAAAATAGCAAACAGTTATAAAAAAATGTGAAAATTTCAGGAAAACTCTAAAATTATGCTAGGAATCTATGAAAAATAGAAAAACATGATGTTGTGTGGGAGATTATGGAACTGCTATGAATTGAGCTTATGAATAAGCACTTTAAATAAGCAAGTGAGAACCCAGGACCACCAAACCTTCACAGAAGCTATTTTATGATAAAATGAACCAAATATAGCTAGTTTCAACTACCCTTAACCTCTGATAAGCTAAATTCAACAGATTTGGCTTATTCAACTTTTAGACTAAAACAGTTTCTGAGTACCAAGTTGTAGCTTATGCACAAGCTTCAAATTAAGCTCAAATGGAAAAACAGAAGTTAGGACCTCAAGATGACCTGGCTAACTAGGCTTAAACCAAATATGAGCCAAAGATAAGCTCTATGGAGCTCTGGACAAGCTATGCAAAAACTTGTGAAAACTCAGTATTGACTGAGGTTGTGAGCAGGGCAACTGAGGCTCACTTTAAGCCTCTGCACAAGCTTCTCCAAAGGGCTTAAGCTAAAAAGAGTTATGAGAGCTTAAAGACAACCAAGTAAACTACTTGTATCCCAAAAATCAGAACCTCAAAATCTTTAATGAATCCTGTGGATCAGCTGCAAGATCTGCACAAATCCACTTTTACACCATTTTGACTTTTAGAGTACAAACTGATTTGTTGACTTTAGTGAGATTTGAACTCAATTTGTTGATTGGTTATGATGTATTATGATGTTATAAGACTACTGATAGCTAACTTTATGATTTTCTAGTACAAAACAAGAGTTTGATAATCTAAAACACAACAGTGAAACAGTTAGATGGATTTAAGTGAAAGTTTGACTTTGGTGGGTTTGCAGACCAAAATTAAGACAGATATGAACTGAAATACACTACACAAGTTTAAACCAAAAGACCATACCTACTTAATAAGCTTCTGAGACAGTTAATTCAGCAAAACCAAACACTGGTTATTAAGGATGAATTAAAGCTTTTCAAAGAGAAACAAAAATTAAGACCATGTGATTAATTGCAAACCTAATATAATAACTTAATAAGACCAAAGAAACATTAAATAACACAAATAACAACATAATATCAAGAAACTACACTTATACTAATAAAACTGTTAAAATAAGATTTATATGAACTACTAATTCTAATGAACTAACAACTTGTTTTAAGGTTTAATTTAACTTAACTACAACTAATGATCATGATCAAACAGAAAATTGAGCTAATGACTGCCTTATACAGTAAATTGCCAAAATGGTCAAAATGGCTTACAAGAATGATTTGAGCACAAACTGAGATTTGAATACTGAGAACAGAACCTATAGCTTTCCCTAAAGCTTTATACCCAAAAGCATTCCAAATACCATCTCTGCAACACCCTGCATCCATTTCATACCCATTTTGCTCTTTAAGTTGACTTTTGTTGACCTTGGTTGAAAACTGCTTGTAACCTGAGTGCAAGCTTGCAAAAAGCTATAATTAGCTAACACAAGCTTATTTGAGCTTATAAATAAGCTGATTGCAGCTTGGACTTTAGAATTTGAAAGTGAGAAATGTAACAGTTGATCAGAAATTTGAAATGCAAGCATAAACTGGAATTGATAATTGAAAAGAGTTTCAATACACTTGATTAACTTATCTTGACATAAATAAACAAAAGATTACACTTTAGAACTTGATTTAAAACAGAAAAAATAAAAACGACATACAAATTAAAATTTTAAACTAACTACTCTTTTTTCTTTGCTTCACTGCCTCTTTTAAGCTTGAAAATTGCTCCACGTGGCCTTCTGATGCAATCCCACCTCCCAATTCAACCAATGGAAGAGTTTAGAGTGTTTTTCATGTTTTTCCAATTTTGGCGGGAAGTGTTATTTTCAACCTGTGGGGTTTGAAAACAGGCACTGGTGGGGTGGTGATGATGAGGGAGTGGAAAACAGGTGATGGGATGGCAAGGGGTGGAGTGTTGCAGGGTTTGTTGGAGAAGAAGCATGAGGTGGAAGAAGGGGAAGATGGCAGGTGTTTGGGCGCGTTTATCTGTTATTTGACTTTGGGTTTGACCTGGGGGTCAAAATTGGCTAGTGACAGGGGGTTCAAAAGGGGTTTAGGCAGGGGTCAATTTGGATATTGACAAGGTTTAGGCTTAGTTTAGACAAGGACCAAAGTGTAATTTCTGAAAACTTTAAGGACCAAACTGCCAATTTCACAAAGTTACCATAAGGACTAAAATTGACAACCTTTAATAGTGCAAGGACCAAAATTGCCATTTTCTCATTTTCAAAGGACTAAACTTGACAATTTTTAAAGTTCAGGGACTAAAGTTGTAATTTTGTAATTTTAAGTCTCAAGGACCAATTTTGACAACTTAGGAATCCCTAAAGACTTAAAATGATATTTTTCTTTATTTAAATTTACCAGGGACTATTTTTGACAACTTTTCAAACTTGGGGGACTAAAACTGCCAATTATGCAAACTTGATACGTTTTTCACCAGATTTTGATATTTTTGCATTTAAAACATATAAAACACTTGTTTGTGATATTTTTATCATTTTGATGCATTTCTGAGTGTTTTCAGATGTTTTTGCAGTTTAAACAGTACAAAAATGATGAGTATTTACACACTCATCACTTTCCTTAGCTGCATCGTTTTTGAATATGGAAAGTATTTTGAAAGAAACTTGCGAAACATCTCTTCCCAAGTATGAATTGAATGTTTTTCAAGAGTGTAAAACCAAGATTCGGCTTCGTGGGTTAAAGAGAAGAGGAAGAGATTCAATCGGATATCATCTTGAGAAATGCCACGTTGCTTCATAGATTGAGTGATAGATAAAAACTTGTTCAAGTGCTCGTTAGCATCTTCGTCGTAAAATCCATGAAATTGACAATGTTGTCGAAGAAGACGAACCATACGATTTTTCAATCTAAACTTGGTTCCCGGAACAATCGGTCCTCCTCGACCGATAAGTGAAGGATGATAGAAATCCTCCATGGTCCGAAGATCATGGGGATCAAAGGGTGCGAAATCGAGCATTGTGGAGAATTAAACAAATTAGAGGGTAAAGAGATAAGAATTAAACATTTAGAGGAAATCGAAGATTATTTTTGGGTTTTTAAAGATAGAAATCATAAAAGGAAAATAAACTTTGAAAAGGAAAATCTTTTTGGGTTTTTATATTTAAGAAAACACAATATTTTTGTAAACGTCACGTCAACCGATGCTCGGTAGCTCTCAAAAGTACGCGCAGCGGAGCGGGAACGAAGAGTGGATCGTTCTTCAGTCTGCAATTTAATGTCAAGACTTTCCTTATACCCCGTGTATAGGTTGTACCTTCAAGGTGAGCCGACGTAACAATTGACGTTTCAGTTTATTTTGTTGGTTTTTTAATTTTTATGGTTTTGTAAACACTCTAGGAAGAATGTTTTGGTGTTTTTAGATTTTTTTGGGTTTTTCAAAAATATATATTTACAAAAATGACGGTAACTTCACTCGGGGAAGGATCTTCAAATGCACGCGATTCGATACGGAATACGAAAACTCGCTACAAGCCCTCCCCGGCAGCGGCGCCAAAAATTGTTTCGGTTAAAAATCAATAATAGAGAAGTGTGTAGTATTTTGGGTAACTCAAACGTATTAGGTTTGAGCACCGAGATCGTTCCGAACGAGGGGTTGAATGGAATTTCCAACTCACGTCGCGATTATCGGGATTTGAATGAGAAAAGGGGATAATATGATGTTATCTAAACTACGGGATAAGGAAAGTAAATGGGAAGCATATAAAACTCTAAATCTATAATGCAAATGCAAATTACGCAAATCTATACTAAAATGCAAATACGGGATTAAAACGAAACGCGAATAAAATGCAACTACGTCTAATCTAAATCCTAAAAATAACCTAAAATTACTTTTATACTAAAAATGATATTTGAAAACTATTTATGAATTAAAACTATTTTTTAAAGATTTTTCTGGATTTTTTTAGAATTAAAAACTAATTATTAACTTTTAAAAACTAAATTAAAATACTAAAAATTATGAAAATAAAGGGGAAAAATATGAAACTATTTTTATAAAATCTAAAATACCATAAGAGAATTTTCAAAACTATTTTTTTATTTTTCTGATTATTTTTCTATTTTCTACAAATTTAAAACTATTTAAATCTAATTTAAATTGTGAAAAATACCAAATAAAAGGGAAAAAATAGGGAAAAATATTTTTTTTGCTTTTTATATTTTTCTTAAACTGGGAAAATTGAAAAATTATTTTTTTGGAACTTTTTCTGAATTAATTGCAATAAAAGCTATTTAAAAAGGATTAAAAACTATTTTAAATAATGAAAAATACTAAACAGTGGCCAAAAATTATGAAAAACTCAGGAAAATTCTAAAATGTTATTCTAAAGCTATGAAAAATATAAAAACATGGGCTTATGTGAGAGAAAATAGAGCTGTAGTGCAAACTGCTACAAAATAAGCACTTTAAAATAAGCAAAACAGTGAATCAAGCTATCAAACAGTAACTGAAGCTAATGTATGCTAAAATAAGCTAATAGCAACTAATTAACACTACTCCTAACCTCTAATGATCAGTCTACTAAGAATTAAGCTAACTGCCACTCTAGTCCAAACAGCTTCTTCACCCCTATGTTTAAGCTGTTGTGCTGGCTTATCTAAAAAGCTAAAGTGAAAACCAAAACTTGAAATCAGTAGACCACCAACCAGATATTGCATATCCAAATTTTCAGTTAATAAGGACTATTGATGAAGAAACTAAAGATCAAAACAAAAGGCTGTGGGCATGATGCTAACTGATGCAGCAAAACAGATATGGCAAAAGAGGTCTGATGCAGACCTGAATTAGGCTACTTCTACAAACTCCTAAAGGGAATCCAACTAGTTCTACTTCCTACATCTAATGAACAATCTAAATAAGCTGAATCAAATGTAAATAAGCACTAGAATTAAGCTGCTGAAACAACAGCCTATAGGGACAGATAAGATATGTAAGACAGATTTGAAAATGAAAGCAAAACTCAAAAATGAACTTTAAAGCTGAAGACTATGACTAAGAATGCTTTCAAAACATGTAACTACATTTATACACTCAGATTTGACTCACCCAACTGATTCAAATTAAGCAATATGGCTTAAACCAAACACACCTTTAAACTTCTTAACTAGTTTTAAAAACAGGAATTTGAAAGAAAACTTAACCAAAACTCAATTGTAATGAACAAATGACAATTAAACTCATCTTAAAAACCATTTCAAACCAGAATTAAACCACAAATTACTTTGACTTTTAAACTTGGACTCAGTTTGACTAATGTTGACTTGTGAAGAAAAAGGTTGAAAAACTAAGAATAAGCTCAGGAAAAAGCTAAGATAAGCTTTCCTAAGCTTATACAAACAGATATTAAAGCTTCTAAATGATAACTAAGATCAAGATTAAGATTAAAGCAACTGAATTCAAAATGAAAAGTGAGAGCAGAATTTAACTTTATAAAACTTGAATTTCAAATCCAAAACTGAGATTACAATTATTAAGAAACTTAATTAACTATAGAAAACTTAAATTGACAGGAATTAAAATGGTTACAATCTCTTAAATACATAGAAATTGGACGAATTTCACTTGTGACATGAATGGGTATATATAGCTGAGCTTGGAAGACTTGGGATCCCATTCAGAAGCTCCTAGATGCTCAAATATCAACCATTGATCAACTCCCTTGTCATCAAATCAAATCTACACCCTTGGATCAATTGGGTGAGGTGGCTGCTCCAATGAGAGCTCTTCATTTTGCCACTCTGGCATTCCTATGACATACACCTCTGACAAGGTGGCAGGAAGTTCTAGAAGTATTTTAAGTGGTGGGTAAAAGAGGGTGTGTAACTGGGTAAAAGGTGGGAGGAGGAGGGTAACAGTAAATGGGTTATTTCCAGTTTAGGCGCGTTTGGTTTGGGTTTGGGATTTGTTTATATTTGTTTGATATTGGGTTTGACCGGGTCTAGTGGTTTGACTCGGGTGTAATATATGGGTAACGGGTTGGGTAAGGATAATGGACCGGATGTTATGTGTTTTGGATTGGGCTGTGAGATGTGTTAATAATATGGGCCAAGGATATGTATATGGATTTGGACTAAATAAGAACCAAGGTGTATTATAAGGATCCATAATGTAAAATCTGAAATTCAAGGGACCAATCTTGTAGTTTCTGAAAAGTAAACCAAGGACTAGTCTTGTCATTTTAAGAATTGATTGTCCAAACTTGCAAATTCCTTTCTCAGCCTCAGATTTTGCACTCTTCTTTCTCTCGTGCCCGGTTTTCTTTGATTTTGGCTTTCTTTCTGTCTGTTTCGTCATATCCGTACCTGCACATGCATAAACTCAAGAAAACAACGAATATTAGCAATAAACGGCTCTTTCTTGGTTATTTTGGGTCAGTTTTGATAATGAAAAGGTATGTGTTTTAGCACATACCATTTACCGCAGTGAACTTCAAAGAAACTGCTTAATGGCGTGTAGTGAACTTCAGAAATTCGGGGATCATACTTTGAAGCTGGTTAGGGATGGATTGGCGTACAGGTTGAATGATATACGCCTGAAAATTGGGTCTCCTAAGCGCTGGAATTCTCAGGAAAGGAGGGATGTGAGGCGAATCATCACAATGATTGATGAAAGGTTTTTCAGACGGGATCAGTTCAGACGATTGGAGAGATATGTTGGTGGTCGACCCAGGATTAACATAACCGGCTTTCAACGCCCTTTACGCACTCCTGGGAACATCACTGCACTTCCTGGTACCCCTTGAATTGGTTCTTTCATTACATATTTGGATGTATAACTTTATATGTCTATGGCTTGTGCACACATAACAGTGTACAACCCGTAATTGTCAAGAAAGGACCCTGTGGTACGCCTCAGTGCCACAATCCTTATAAAAGGCGCGAAAGCTTCTTATTTTTGAGTAAAACCTATCAAACCTTTCATTTTTCAAGGTTTTGCTCAAAAACACAAATACTTCCCCGTATGATTTTCAAAACCTCAACCGTTTATATCACTTGTTGAGGGGGAGTATTTGATTTAAAACTTTGTTCACAAATTGTTCATAGTGGTCATCTTCCCGCAACACTCGAAATGGTCATATTTATTGTCAACCGTTCAAAAATAACATTTTTATGCCATTTTTGAGGGGGAGAAAATTGTGTGATAAGAAATATGTTGTACAAAATGCAAATGAATCTGTGTACCTCAGACTTAACCTACGAATTGACGGTACTAAACTGTTTGTAACTCGAAAAGACTTGTCCTGGACGGGTAATAATTTCAAACTAGTTCGCTAGTAATGTAAACGTGTCTCGCAAAGGACTTGTCTGAGTAGAATGTACCATTCGAGAAACTCTTGATAGACATGAACTCTGACGGGTATGACAACCTTTCGAGGTTTGTCTACACCTTCAAGGTAGTTATTGGAGCTAGTTGTCACCTAAAAACTGACAATGTAACTCTTTAACTACGCAACGTAACCGTGTCTCGCGGAGGATTGTCTATCTCGAGTGGATCAATTCAAAATTTGCGCGCTCTTTCCTCACTGTGCATTTAACCATTAAAACTATTAAGCACATGTGGAGGGGGAGTATTTATGCAAAACCTTATCTCTCACAGTGGTTCAAACATGTTTTTCATTTACGAACCATTTGAGAGATTTTTCACAAACTGTGGTTTTAATGGCAACATAGGTTAGTCATGGAGTTATAAGGTGACTAAGGTTAGGAATAACCGTCCTATGATCAGCCAGAGCCGGAGGGATCTACCCAAGGACATCACAAATAGTTAGTACTTAGAAGTCCTTAGGTACGATTATAAAAAGGAGAAAATGAGAATCGGAGAAAGAAGGAGTTGAAGAATCAAAAAAGAAATGCAAAGAAAAGGGTGAAAAGAAACAGCCCTCCAGATTATTCAACTTAGGGCAGACACCGGGTTCAATTCATATGCTATTGATTGTCACTTAGTGACACCGGTATTGAAGATTAAAAGTCGTCATGGACCCAGTGACGCATGCACTAAACCTTCTTAGCCACTCAAGTTTCTCTCAACAGAAGCTTGTTTCATTCTCACAGGGAACCCTACGTAAACTATTGGCTTTCTCTTAGAGATCACTGGTATTGAAGAAGGAGACCCTCTCCCTAGTCTCCGCTCAGGAAAACCAAAACGCACTATTGAGCCTAGAGCCACGAGATTCATCAAAAGATCTCTTAGGAACACTTGACATTTCATCACTTGTTGATCAACAAATAAGATCTTCAGTGATTCAGTGGTTCATATCGAGTCCTTCACAGATCTTAGTAATCTGTCGAGAACATTTATGAGAGGTTCACTTCTGTGATTCTCAGTGATTGAATGGAAACTCCTGCCAGGGTCAACATCAAACAGCCCTGACAGCAGGTCACTTCGGTAACTCCCCGTGGATTACGCGGAGTGTGTCTCAAACGGTCTACAGTCATGAGGTGATGCTTCGGTGTACCTCAGCGACTCATCTGAACTGTAGATGTACTTCGGTACATTGCGTTATCTCACTTGTGGGACTCCAGTTCAGGAACGGCCTTTGTAAGAATTAGAGTTGTGTTTTCACACTATGCTGTTAACACTCTCGAAGTTCAAACTTGTAAGTGCCGGAAACCGCTTATTACTAACCGTTTGAAATGTTTTCTTCTTATGGAAGCTCCGGAGCGGAATGATCGTGCTGATTGTTCTCATGCTCACGCCAACATCATCACTAATGGAAGTTCTATTCGAATGCAACACAACAGTCAGAATGATTCTTCATCAAATCAAAGAATCTACAAAGTCAAAGACTTAAAGAACTTCATCAGTATTGATTTCCAACATCAAAGAGCGTGTGAGCATGTTGAAGAATGACGTGGAGACACTGGAGCAGCGAAGCAGACCTGAGGCAGACTTGATGCAGACAACAACATACTATCACTTTCACCACAAAGAACAATGATCAAAGAACAAAGTTTAAGATGACGTCAAAGCAAAACCGCTCAAAGAAAACTATCTCTCTACACTAGGGAGATTGTTCGATTCAAGGCAATTCTTCTCACGAGAAAGAAGAATGTCAGTAGACGTCAAAGCTACTATTACATCAACGCCTTCACCGTTTACATTCATATATACTTGAGGGGGAGATTGTTGGAATCACTCCTAAACTGTATTTCAAGTATTTATATTTCATATGTAATAGGTAGCTTATTATGGCCTTTATGTTTGTTTAAGGTCTAGCTTATGTAGAAGGCCCATAAGCTTGGGCCCAAGCCCATATAAGAAAGGATGGGAACTAGGAGTGTTGCCCTAGCTTCCCTCCTATAAATACTCTTGTAAACCCTCATTTGAGGGTTGGTTGTTCAAGTTTTCTTTTCACACATATTCCTACGCCTAACCGTGCTACTCTTATCGTGTATGTGTGCTTGTTTACTTGTTCAATCGCCTTATCTCTTTCTATATTACTTGTGTTTGTAAAACTAGTGACCTAACATAGGATCTCCCACTTGATTCCAATAAGCGGGATTACTAGGATAGTCTTTTTCAAACCTCCGAAGTCTAGAAAAGTGAGTTTCAAATAATCGATGATTAACCTCATGTGGCTCATACAAACCAAGAGCCACGCCAAAAGCTGGCAACGTGTAAGCATGATCCCTTCCACAAAGCCTAAACCAAACACAAATCTCCGTCATCAAGTTCCGAACATCCACCTTTCTTTCAAAATACATGGTTGAAAAGAACTCCATACACCATTCTCGATAGACCTCTTCATTGACGCTAAATGCTCTTTCCCATGACAAATCATTGAACGAATCTCCATCTACTGGATATACATAAGACGTTCGCATCATTCCTCTTAACTCATCTTCACAATCACATTCCTCAAATAAATCTCAATCAATCACCCTCGGAACCAAACATGTCCTATGTTGTAACTTCGACAACCTTTCCTGAAAAGCATGTTTCTCCCCGTCGGTGAGATTTTTGAACTTTAAATTAGCATTTGCTTCCGTCTTCACACTATACTTAACCTTCTTCTTCTCGTTTCTTTCACAAAACTTCGTAACAAGCGGGTTCATTGGAATTTCCTCCCCACTCGAGCTCCCTACAATAATTCTCTTTAGAAATCACAAATATAAGACCATATGAGAGTGTTAGAATAAACAAGAAGGTTCAAGGAACCCTCTAAGATTCATTTCAAAATTTCACAAAATATTTAATACAGAAACCACAACCGGATTCGGTTGGATCACCAACCGAATCGGTTTCCAAATGGTCAACACCAACCGTTCGGTTGCAATGCGCAACCGAATCGGTTGTGCAGACTGCATAAGGCGTTTGCCTCTAATCCTCTTAAACTCGAATTTTCTACTTCCCAAACTACTCTTAGATCGCATTCTATCATCCACAATGATTTCCACATCCTTAAATTATTCTTAACTCGCTTCTCAAAACATCAAACATCATCAATCAACATCTTGGAATTCAACTTATAAACCTATATCCTTCATTCATTAGTACCAATAATGTGGTATCTATCACTCAATAAATAAATACGCATCATCTATCATTAGGAATCACTTATTGCAACTTATCTTGATTCAAAATCACAACCCAAATAAAATCCGAAAATTCAATCATTCATTATTCATCCTATGTTGAATCAATCAATCCAATCCTTCTTGCAATGCATTCCTATATCAATTACCCACTCAATCTTAAAATATTACAACTTAATTCGAATTATAACAAAAACCCCCAAATTGGTGACCTAATATCCAATTCGAATCAAATGCTTTAATAAAACCTTAATTGAGTTAATTGACTGTAGATGCTTACTTGTTTAGGTGCCATGATGTTTTCCTACAACTTAAACAACCTCCAATCTGCTTCTCTTGGACGAATTTTTGCAAAACCACCTGGAGAATTAATGTGTGTGTGTGTTTTTGGAAAAGTGAATTTTTTTTGTTTTTATACTCAATTGCAACCGGTTCAGTCAAGGACACAACCGTTTCGGTATGCATTTCACCAAATTTTGCATTTTTACATGTTACTTAGGCATTTACCTTCCAAGCAACAATTTTACTCAAAAATTCTACTAAAGATTCACACAACATTCACCCACCATATGAAATTTTGAACAATCATCCAATCTAAAAAAACTCAATCTCAACTCATCATACTAATGAACTAAACCAAATTCATCTCAAAACTCAAAGTTATAATGCATTAACCAAATCACTCAATCATAAAAAAAATAAATAAGAAACAAAAATCCTAAATGCATCAAATTAAAAAGAAATAGTTCATGAAATTCAAGCAATAATTGCTTGTTTATTACGGCCTCTTGTCTTCTCCTCAAAATTCCTCAAAATACTCTTGTCTTAGAATATCCTCGCTTTGAAATTTTCCGGTCAACTCACGGAACGTTTCAAAAGTTTTGAATTTTCTCATAAATCTTCGTCCGTCCGGACATAATATATCAAACTTAACATGCCATGCTCCATCTCCGGTTTGTCTCTTGTAAGTCCCCGACCCTTCGGGTCTCCACTCCAAATTCTTAAGTTGCACCGGTAAAGAACCTAAAAAGTCGGTCAACTTTTTGTAAACTAGTATGTTTTGAATGGGTTATAGAAAGCTTCTACCGCTAATGCACGTTCCATTTCGTCCTCTATATCAAAATAAGGCGGAGCTAACGTTCCGTACATTGGGTTACCTTGGACATCACGTCCCACTTCAAAACATGTTAAATCATCACCTGCTTCCATCCATTCCAAATCCTCCATAAATTCCAAAGTTGGCCCTCTTGGTTTTGGGTAGTATGTTTGCATCGAAATCCCATCATCAATAGTCAAAGTGCCTCTTCCCATGTCTATAATCGCACCACAAGTTCGTAAGAATGGTCTCCCCAATAGTAATGGTAAACTCTTGTTCACCGGAATATCTAGGACAAGGAAATCTGCCAAATACGGTTGATATCCAATTTGCACTCTCACATTCTTCACCTCTCCCATTGCCTTCGCTTGAGAGTTATCCGCCATAGTAAGCTTAGAATGATTAGGTTGCGGATTACTTAGTCCCAAAGTTTTAAACAATGGATACGGCATCACATTAACACTCGACCCCGTATCGGCTAAAGCATAGACAGGTGTTGTTCCATTCACTTTGATTGGCAACACAAAATTACCGGGATCCTTTTCCTTCCTCGGCATGCCTTTAAACAAAATTCGATCTCGCTCCTCCTCCGTGAGATTCTTTCCTTCCAACCTAGCTCTTGCTAGCATCAATGCATCCAACTTCTTACGGTAAAGCACATAATCTTGGAGTACTTCTATCACCGGTTTCTTTTCATTAAGCTCAAGAAACTTTTGTTCTAGATTCTCTAAAATAGCTTCTTTTTGCTTATCTGTTAAGGGTTTGAGAGTAGTAGTCGGTGATGATGGTGTGGAATCATTTTTGGTAGTAGAGGTTGTTGTTGGAGTTAGTTTGTTTGATGTCGGTTTCTTCCGATTTGCTTTTCCCATTTTAACCACTTCCACCTCTTTCTCTTCCATGTTTGCACAAAATTCCACTAACATCTCGTTTACTCCTTTTCCTTCTTCCAGATCAGTTATATTAATTCTCATCTCTCCCATTGCAAAATCCACTTGACACTTGGTCGTGACAAGAAAATCTCGACCAAAACACACATTAGGTTCATCCGCATTCCCTTCTTCTAATACAACAAAATCAGTTTCAAAAATATGTCCATGAATATTGACCTTCAGATTTTTGACCATCTTTCTTCCATATGCTTCATAGTCCAATCGTACATGACCAATTTCGTCAAGAACCTTCTCCAAAATATAGTTTTCTCCATAAGCCATATTAAGTTGCGCATCCCAAGCACTTATTCCTTCCACACTGCAAGGCGTTCCAAACCTCATTAGCGGTGAATCATACACCGTTAAAGGTGCTTGTGTGAATACTACGACTCTGCCTTTCTTGGGTAGCTGAACCTTATTTTCACCAATTTCCTCCATATTACCCGTATCAATTCCCAATTCTTTCTTACTTTCTTCCAAGATACCTCCAATCTTTTCCAATGAACTTCCAGTATCCTTGAACATTTCATCCAAAGTACGAAGGTATTCCGAGATTCCACTCAAACTATCCATATTACTAGACAACTTGACAAAACAAAACAAAACACGAATGTTAACGTTAGAGTTAGTAAAAACAAGAACAAACTATAGAAATATAAACTAAACAATGTAAGACACTTAACAAAACTAAAAACACAAGTTAAAACTCAAGACCTAAAAAAAATAAAAATCAACACAGAAATACCAACCGGATTCGGTTGGATAACCAACCGAATCGGTTAGTTGAAAAAGAATTCAGACAGAAACTGTAACCGGATCCGGTTGCGGGTTGCAACCGATCGGTTTGATCGAAAATATATATATATATATATATATATATATATATATATATATATATATATATATATATATATATATATATATATATATATATATATATATATATATATATACTTTTGTTTAACAAAGTAAATAAAATTAAAATGCAATTAAGGAATCATTAATATGTACTAAATTCTAGTTAATAAAGAAAACTCTTCATAAACCAACAATTTAATAACATAATAAATCACATTAAACTAAAACAAAAAAAAAAACTAACAATTAAAATCTATCATAAAAATAATTAAACTAATAACTGAAAAATATAACTATCTAATCATTAACCATAAAAACTATAATTAACTAAAACCAAATAAATACATAACAAATGTAAAGAAAATAAAAATAAATCTAGGAATAATTAAACTACAAGACATAATCTGCAAAGAGAATATAAAATTACCAGAATTATTCTAAGAATCATAAGACAAATAACTAAGAAGTCTTAAAATCGCAAATAAAAATCAACACAGAAACTCTAACCGGATTCGGTTGGATAACCAACCGAATCGGTTAGTTTGTAACCAAAACTTTTTTTTTTTTTTTAAATACTTCCAATACTATCAATTTTAAAGAAAATCCCCGGCAGCGGCGCCAAAAACTTGATGTGCCCGGTTGGTGCAAGTTTAAAAAATTTATAAACACGATTTAACCGTCTAATCTATTAACACATACGAGCAAGTATACTCGTCCGCAATAGCAAAGTTTGGTAAGTCGAGATCGTCCCAAGGGATTTTGTGTATGAAAGATATTTATTTAAAAAGATTCCAACAAGAAAGCTTGTCAAGGCTTTTCCCAAATAATTATGTTATAGCGAAATTCAATAAGAAATATATATATACTTGTGTGTAGTCTATAATCAATCATAAATAGTATTCAAGAAGGTTTGGTGTATACTCTTTATATGATGCACAAATCATAAGCAAATGATTCCTCAACCATGGTATGTGTTTGTAAAAATCATTCTAAGAACAAAAACATTTAGGTAATCCTTTCGGTCCTTATCCCAATGATTATCCTATAGAAATTCCATTTGTTTGCAACATGTTCTTATTAAAGTTGTTCTTACGAATCTTTCGACCCTTCGTGATGAAAATATTCCTAGTATTGTTTTAATAAGCAAACATGGTGGTTGTCAATCACCATATCCCCATACTAGTTTGTCACTTCACTTTTTGGAATAAAACACAAGAGAAATCCTTTCGGTCCTTTTTCTTAAAACATGTTTTATCAACAAATCAAACCAAGACTAGTATTTTTCCAACAAACTCATTTAAACAAGATCATATGTACATGCATCACATTTTGAGAACACTACTATGATTAACTACATCCCAACACACAAGTATATCCCAAAATTACTTTATGATAATAATAATAATAACTAAACACAAATAGTAACAAGGTAATTCCAACAATTCAAGAGAATAGAATTCCATAACAAAGTTCATAGAATACCTAAACTTTTGTGATTACAAGAATCAGAATTCGTGGATTGTAGCAACCACGCGCCTCCAATCACCTAGGTTCACCGAGCAACTCCAAACTATCAAAACAATGGATGAGAATGGTTCCCTCCTTGCTCCTGGACGTTTTTCAGTAAGTACTAAGCTTTTGGGTTGAATAAAATGGTTGGTATTAGTTTTGGTGTAAACTAATACAATTTTGGTTGTGTCACGCTTAGTATACTAGTACTAGGTTCATTATATAGCCAAAGGTGCTTGCCTAACTGACCAAAAACGTCCTCAACAAGTAAATATCAAGAAATGATCGGACTCCAATGATTATGGGGAGTTAAGACAACAATAAATGCGACTTTGTGTAACTGCAGTGCCAGAAACCGGATCGGTTTCATCTTCGACCGAATCGGTTTCGCCTTGACCATTTGCCCAGCCGGATCCGGTTACGGGTTACGACCGATCGGCTGGGTTTGTGCTGTTTTGACTTTTTGTTGACTTTTCTCCTATACGCTTCATTCTTTGCTCTCGCTGATGATTTCCAAGGTAAAACTTGATCTTTCCTTGCCGTAGATACTTAGAAATCATTGAATCCAAAAGCTTCCTAGCTCAACTTCCTTCCTCGAGAATCTTCCAAAATGTGCATAAAAACTTCATTTCTTCGTTATTCGCGATACCTGGCTACATATATGTTAGCCTCGCTAAAGTGAAGTCATTACGGGAATTGCATTAGTTTCTTCTTTTACTCGTTCACAAGGACTAGTTTAGTCATTTGTGCTAAGTTAGGCTTGTCCTAGTATAAATACACCTCCTAGTTCCAACTAGGAGGGTAGGAAGTTCACATTTTGTAAAGAAGTGTGTGTGGTTTCTTCTTCTTCTCTCTAGAAACACACACATCTTCCCTTTTCTTCAATCTAAACAATACCATGTCTTATTCATTCTTTGAGCTTCCCCGACCCCCCGAACCACATGAATCATATGTTTTAACGGTCCTACAAATGGTATAACGAGCCAGGTTGTGTATTTTTATAGATTTGTGTGGTTTCGTATGTTTGTTTAAACTGTTTTTAACCAGTTTTTATGTGCCGGAAATTTTTTTTCCAACTTTTGAGGTTTAACAGTTTATTACGAATATTGTATCATCTTGGTCAAAAAAGTCAACACCTTTTATGTGCAGTTTTCAGTTTCTGTTTCTGGTTCAAGATTCAGTTTCTTGATAACATTATTTTGTGACTGTTTTTTTGTCCATCTCGTGAAATATTATATGGTCAACTGGTCAAGTCTCATGGTCAAACGGGTAAAACTGATGCTATTTATGCAGTTTTTTCTGGGTTACTATAAAGATGAACGGAAAAGTGGTCAGAAAAGTCATCGGAAAAAAAGTCAACGAGGGTCAAAACCCTAATCTTACGCATAAGGAGCATCTTCAGAGATATTACGCATAACTGTGAAGTTATGCGTAGGAATTGTAACGCGTAAGGTTTTTTACGCATAAGCCTTGGCTTACGCCTAAGAAATGGCCTACGCATATGCTTACACGTATCTTTACGCATAACTAAGACAAGCTTACGCATAAGCATGAAGTTACGCGTAAGGTTACGCATAACGACCATGACCAGTCTACGCATAAGGTGTTTCGACGACTTTACGCATAACGTTTGTTTACGCGCAAGACTCTATGACCATTAACTCTTTACGCCTAAGTCTAGTTGACAGAAATACTGAGATGAAGCAGAGACAGTTTTGACCAACTCAACAAACCAAATACCAGACTAAGTAGACTTCAGTGTTTCAACATCACAAGTCCAAACCGGAAAAAAAATCTAACAAGAACGAGTGATGAACGAATGAAGTTACCACATCTCGCCACATCCAAAACCTACACCAACAAATCCATTCTAAACAACTCCCTCATCTAACCTAATCTCATTCTACTCATCCAAGACTCAAACTAAATGAAAAAAAAAATCAAAATCTCAGATTTTGTTTCGTGGTATTAACAAGTTATATCAAACCATAGAAGGTCTATTACACGAAAACAATCATCACTGATTTTTTTTGAAGATAATTCTTCAAGTCAATGTCCGAACAAAAAAGATAAGATATATAACAAATGTGTTACTATCTTTTCTTTAAATTCGTTCATACCAAAACAAACAATTGAACCTACCCGAGACCCCTTTTGGATCTTGAAGCCTTTCCTCTATCTTCTTGATTCGATTGGACCTGAATCTGAAGACATCAAGTACGGGTTGTGTGATATTGAAATTAGGTGTGTTTGGACTATTGTTGAGATTTGAGACGAGATTTGATGGATGAGTTGATGATAGATCTGAGTTGTAGAGAGAGAGAAACTGAGAGGAGGGGGGGCGGACTTATCATTCTATGTGTTTTTAGGTTAAATGAAATAACAGATGCACTAGGGTTATATTACTTGGGTGTTTGATCAGACTTAACACAAAACCGGGTACCATCTTGGATCGGACCTATAAGAATTTAATTATGGGCCAAGCTATAAGTTTCTTTGATCTAATCGAGTATATCAGTTCTTGGATTGGGCCCGTTTGGTTTTTGTCATGTGCTAAGCTCGTCCTAAAGGTTTAAACATTGGGCTGAAGAGAATTATATCATTCAATGTATTTTAAATACATTGTATGCATTTTGGAGTAATATTGGCAAATAGAGTGGTATTTTGGTTCTCGGAAATTTTCACGAGGATATATGTTCACGGCTAAAGGTTTCAATGAATTTCAAATGTGACCACGAAGATGATGATTTATTATTTATTTGGGTTTGAAGTGAAGTTTCATGGGCGCGTTTACTTATTTCGTCTTCTTTCTTTCTTCCCTTCCGCGAAGATGACTTGTCTGGGCAAATATATTGAGTGTGATGAAGACTTGCTATCTAGTTACTTTTGTGATTCTTTCTCTCTTAACCCACAAAGTAGCTATCACTTTCGGTGTCTCACGTAGTTGAGGATACATCAAGAGGTTTTGTACATTGGGTACACCGTTCTTTTTCACAAGGATAGTACAAGCTTAAGTAACCAGTCTGGGAGATTTTACTTCATCCTCAAGTTCGTCATATTGGGTTATCCTCACATGTGGTTACTACAGACAGCCGTTGAATTTTGATACAGGGGGTTGAAATGAGTTAGACAACTTTAAATGGTATTGTTCATTGACATCTTCTCACGGGTTGATTTGATTTATGATATAATGCTTCCAGCTAATGCTTCATGTACACAATTGTATGCTGATTCCGATAAATCGTAACCATCAAGGGAGAGAAATGTGTACATTATGGCCTGATTTGATATATGAAAGATAATTGGAATGCATTTGGTGAGATGAAGATGTTGATATCTTATTCCCCCGAATGGACAATCTTGAAGAAGGTCGAGTCGACAGTCTTTTCTACATGTTCCGCTGCGTGTTAGAAGACTAAAGAAGGTTCTAATTTAATTATCAAAAGACTTCTTCGAATTCAGGAAATTCATCAGAAAGGTTGTCAGTTTGGGGGAGAGCACTAATTAGGGGAGAGCAAAAAGGTCAGATTTAATCCCTAATTAGATTTGCTCACATTGTTCTTCTGCAAGTAAAGAGATGGCAGCTGAGAAGATTCATGAAGTTTGAAGACTGTGAAGACACTCTTGGAGCTGCTGCGCTTATCTGTTGTATTTAATTTTGCTTGTAGGGAACATTGTAAGCAACTCCCGTATGACATCACTTGGGGAGAGATTGTTAGCCTCGCTAAAGTGAAGTCATTACGGGAATTGCATTAGTTTCTTCTTTTACTCATTCACAAGGACTAGTTTAGTCATTTGTGCTAAGTTAGGCTTGTCCTAGTATAAATACACCTCCTAGTTCCAACTAGGAGGGTAGGAAGTTCACATTTTGTAAAGAAGTGTGTGTGGTTTCTTCTTCTTCTCTCTAGAAACACACACATCTTCCCTTTTCTTCAATCTAAACAATACCATGTCTTATTCATTCTTTGAGCTTCCCCGACCCCCCGAACCACATGAATCACTAGTATTATCGGTCCTACAATATACATACACAATACGCATCTTTGCACTTTTGCAACAGTTATGAGTAATTATAGCCGATTATCATGCACAAAACTAACAATAACGCTACTAAAAACATGTTCAATTTAGGCGTTATCACCACGTCTGAACGGTTCAGATTAAGAAGCTGTTAAGAGCCTTTTTATGAAAAACAAACACCACCTTAGTCTTAGGAACTAATACTTTCTTGTATATTGAAGGATAAATCTCAACCACTCTCATTTTATATATATAAAAAAGAAAAAGAAAGAAAAAAAGGATTATTAATTAAAACTCACTTCCACCCCCTATCTTTAAAATTATATACAACAAGAAACATAATCGTTAACCTACATAATTATTTTCTAATAGAGGGGTGCTTACATATACTTTCGGCAAACTTGTTTTTGTTTTTTTCGTTTTTTCGATACAATATTTTGCTTAATATATCACATGTGATATAAAACTAATCTATAAGTTCGAACACTCAGCATTTTATCGTAAAATGGGCGTACATATTTGTGTATAATTCCAAATGATTCAAAGTTTTGGTATTGAAAAATACACATCCTTATCTTTAGAACCATATATCATCCATAATTTTTAAACTGAAAATCAATACAGTTTATTCTAAGAAATTTGAGGGAAAACAAATTAGTCAAATTCGCTTGATGTATCAAATGTCGTAAGTTCGAACACTCAAAATGCTGTCGTAAAATGAGTATAAATACTTATACATAACTCTAAAAGATTTATCATTTTTTGCATTGAAAAATACACATCATTATCTTCCCAACCATATATCACGCATAATATTTGAGCCACTAAATCAATACGTTTTATTCATAAAAGTTTGAGAAAACAGGAAAAAATGGTATTCAAACTCGCATGACATATCACATGTGATATAACACTAATCTGTAAGTTCGAACACTCAATATTTTTTTCGTAAAATGAGCATAAATATTTGTTTATAACTTCAAAAGATTCACCATTTTTTGCACCGAAAAATAATAATTATTTCCATTTTACCTACATCATGTTCAATATTCGAATCTATAAATTAATGTTATATCACATGAGATATATCAAGTGAGTTTGAATAACTAATGAAAATTTCATATATATTTATCCAGGGTGAATCCCTTTTACCCAAAAGAAAATTTCATATATTGTCTCTAACTTCTATGAATAAATTGTAGTGATTTGGAAGTTTAAAAATTATGTGTGATATATGATTGAAAAACTAAAAATCTATTTTTTTTTTTGAACATGCTAAGAATCTATATTAATAAATGTAAAAAACGGTGAATCATTTGGAGATTATATAAATACTTATGATCATTTTACGACAGCGTGTTGAGTGTTCAAATTTACAGATTTGTGTTATATCACAAGTGATATACCATGCAAACTCATGTATCCAAAAAAAAAAAAAAAAAAAAAAATCGTCGAAAGTATATGAAAATGTTAGTCTAACAAAAGATAATTAAATGTTTGTCATGATCGTGTAATTTGTTTCGCCTAACAATTAACGGGTTTTAAGATACATTATTTTCAGAAAAGTAGAGTGAACGTGAGTTCTAATAAAAAAAAAGAGGGGGTGGGAAAACTGAGAATGGATGAAAGTATGCTTTATTTTAGTTAAAAATGAGTTGATAGAATAGACCCTCCAAATATTCATGTTTTTAATGGTGTATAAAATAATTCATCTCAACATATATCTTAGGAGGTGTTTGAGATTGTTTATTTAAAACAAATTATGCGTTTTGAAAACTAATAATCAGATAACCAATTGTTTACAAAATGTGATTTTGAACCATAGTGTTTGAATTTAATTATATTGTTTGATATCGCAATAATCAGATAATCACTTTTCAAAATATTTGTAAATCAGATTATATAACACAATGATATATAAAATAAACAAATTGGACATCACTTATATTATTGAGTTTTATAACATATAAATAATTATTTTTAATGCCTTTTAACAATAGTTTTAATCCAACTCTAAAGAATATATATCATAATTTTAACTTTAGGCTGTTAGGCATTGGCTTGTTATATTCTTAGTCCAAAATGAATACCATATATTCTTTAAACTTCGTTATAATAACATCAACTTCACTTGTTATAGGTTTAAAAACAATAGAGATGAAAATATATAATTGTTGGGCCTGGATTTAACCAAGCTTTATAAAGTTAAATATAGGGTTTTATTTTCACATCTTGGGTGTCATTCGTTTTTTTTGGAGCAACAGTTTTTCCTTCTTTTCATTTTTTTTTTGTTTACGGGTGCGCAAAAATATTTGTTTGTGTTTTTGCAGACATAAGTGTTTCTTTTCACTTCTTACATTTTTAAAAAGGGTTTTGCTAACAACAGCCCTTAGGGTTGTCGTTAACAACAAACTTTTCACTTTTTATTAAAAAAATAATGCATTGTCCAAACAAAATCATCACGAATTAGTTATTAGCTCCTATTAATTCTCAAACACATTTGTAATTCATTTCATTCATTTGTTCTATAAGCGAAAAAGGTGGCACGTGTTTTTATTCATGTCTTAATGTTAGTATCATTCTGAAACAAAAAAGGTGGAGTTTGTTGTTAACGACAACCCTTAGAGCTGTTGTTAGCATTTCTCTTTAAGAAATTAGACATAAACTTTCACTTCTTCAACACAAATCCTATCTATTTCTCTTTTATTTATTTTTTTCTTTCAAAAGCACAAAAAATAAACGGTTTTCTTCCTTACAGCTGAAGACTTTACATGTACCTCTTCTTACTACTGAAGACATAAAACCTTTGAAAAAACAAACCACACCTTGAACTTTGAAAACAATACACTCTTTCTTCCTTCTTTCCCATGAGCCGTTGTCTTCCATCTTTTTCATGTGGAATCTTCCATCTTCTCCATGTATTTGAAGGATACAATTGTAAACTAGGGTTGACCCAGCCAGTTCAACCGATTGAACCGGTTAGAAGACCGGGCTGGATGTGGTCGGGTTTTTGCTTATTTGAGAACCAAATTAAATCGGAGGTTTTTCATTGAACAGGGTCGACGCGGTTTGAGAAATCTGGTCGGGTCATGACTTTTATTCTTTTTTTTCCTTTATAAATAAAAAAAATAATAATAAAAAAAATAAAAAATAAAAAAAATCTTCCTCTAAAACTAACAAAACTCCTTTGTCATTTCTTTTTCGCTAAACTCAAAAATTGTGTTAGGTTAAGTTATATATTTGTGAGGACAGACATATTATGATTTGAAAAGTTAAAGTGGTGGTGAGTAAATGTGGCTAAGTTTTAATGAGACAACAAATTATAGCTATAAACTACTGTTATTATTATATTTGCTTGATTTAAAAAGTTTATTAATAAATATAAGATTCTAAAACCCCATAGAGCATTTTTATAATATATAACTATAAATTTGTTGTAATTTTGCCTTTTTTATTTTTAATATCATAGATATGGAAATTCAAAACTAAAACCTAATATAGCCATATCATTTTTATAGGTTCAATTGAATGTAAGATCGAAATTGGATAATTAAATAACTAGTATCAAAGATGTTATGAAAAGTCTACATATGCATAAAACCATATTGACCCGGTGAACTAGCGATTTGACTGGGTCAATTAAAAAACTGAGTTTTAAAATGATGTTTGGAACGTAAAACGTTTATATTCAAAACTGCGTTATAGAAAACAACTAGGTACATGCTTTTTCAAAAATGCATTTTTGTCTCCTAAAAACGCAAATAATCAATTATCAAAAGGTTTTTCCCAAACACTTATGTGATTGTCCGCGTTTTAAAAAGGTGATAATCAGATAATTCATGACAAAACACAACGTCCCTTTGGTTTGGCTAGGTATTACGAACTATCAGAAAGCTCGAAAAAGGGCATGATTTTAGGCTCTTCCTTTTTGACTTTCGCGGGGGACGCTTTTTTTTTTTTTTTTTTTTTTTTTTCAAAAAGAAAACTCCAAGATAGCTTGGATTACCAGCTTCTATCTGAAGGAAGAACTCCTCAATATCTGGGCATCCACTTTTCCGTTTTAGTACCATACAAAAGGAAAGGGAGGACGTGAAGAACACTCAATATTTTTTTCGTAAAATGAGCATAAATATTTGTTTATAACTTCAAAAGATTCACCATTTTTTGCACCGAAAAATAATAATTATTTCCATTTTACCTACATCATGTTCAATATTCGAATCTATAAATTAATGTTATATCACATGAGATATATCAAGTGAGTTTGAATAACTAATGAAAATTTCATATATATTTATCCAGGGTGAATCCCTTTTACCCAAAAGAAAATTTCATATATTGTCTCTAACTTCTATGAATAAATTGTAGTGATTTGGAAGTTTAAAAATTATGTGTGATATATGATTGAAAAACTAAAAATCTATTTTTTTTTTTTGAACATGCTAAGAATCTATATTAATAAATGTAAAAAACGGTGAATCATTTGGAGATTATATAAATACTTATGATCATTTTACGACAGCGTGTTGAGTGTTCAAATTTACAGATTTGTGTTATATCACAAGTGATATACCATGCAAACTCATGTATCCAAAAAAAAAAAAAAAAAAAAAAAAATCGTCGAAAGTATATGAAAATGTTAGTCTAACAAAAGATAATTAAATGTTTGTCATGATCGTGTAATTTGTTTCGCCTAACAATTAACGGGTTTTAAGATACATTATTTTCAGAAAAGTAGAGTGAACGTGAGTTCTAATAAAAAAAAAGAGGGGGTGGGAAAACTGAGAATGGATGAAAGTATGCTTTATTTTAGTTAAAAATGAGTTGATAGAATAGACCCTCCAAATATTCATGTTTTTAATGGTGTATAAAATAATTCATCTCAACATATATCTTAGGAGGTGTTTGAGATTGTTTATTTAAAACAAATTATGCGTTTTGAAAACTAATAATCAGATAACCAATTGTTTACAAAATGTGATTTTGAACCATAGTGTTTGAATTTAATTATATTGTTTGATATCGCAATAATCAGATAATCACTTTTCAAAATATTTGTAAATCAGATTATATAACACAATGATATATAAAATAAACAAATTGGACATCACTTATATTATTGAGTTTTATAACATATAAATAATTATTTTTAATGCCTTTTAACAATAGTTTTAATCCAACTCTAAAGAATATATATCATAATTTTAACTTTAGGCTGTTAGGCATTGGCTTGTTATATTCTTAGTCCAAAATGAATACCATATATTCTTTAAACTTCGTTATAATAACATCAACTTCACTTGTTATAGGTTTAAAAACAATAGAGATGAAAATATATAATTGTTGGGCCTGGATTTAACCAAGCTTTATAAAGTTAAATATAGGGTTTTATTTTCACATCTTGGGTGTCATTCGTTTTTTTTGGAGCAACAGTTTTTCCTTCTTTTCATTTTTTTTTTGTTTACGGGTGCGCAAAAATATTTGTTTGTGTTTTTGTAGACATAAGTGTTTCTTTTCACTTCTTACATTTTTAAAAAGGGTTTTGCTAACAACAGCCCTTAGGGTTGTCGTTAACAACAAACTTTTCACTTTTTATTAAAAAAATAATGCATTGTCCAAACAAAATCATCACGAATTAGTTATTAGCTCCTATTAATTCTCAAACACATTTGTAATTCATTTCATTCATTTGTTCTATAAGCGAAAAAGGTGGCACGTGTTTTTATTCATGTCTTAATGTTAGTATCATTCTGAAACAAAAAAGGTGGAGTTTGTTGTTAACGACAACCCTTAGAGCTGTTGTTAGCATTTCTCTTTAAGAAATTAGACATAAACTTTCACTTCTTCAACACAAATCCTATCTATTTCTCTTTTATTTTTTTTTTCTTTCAAAAGCACAAAAAATAAACGGTTTTCTTCCTTACAGCTGAAGACTTTACATGTACCTCTTCTTACTACTGAAGACATAAAACCTTTGAAAAAACAAACCACACCTTGAACTTTAAAAACAATACACTCTTTCTTCCTTCTTTCCCATGAGCCGTTGTCTTCCATCTTTTTCATGTGGAATCTTCCATCTTCTCCATGTATTTGAAGGATACAATTGTAAACTAGGGTTGACCCAGCCAGTTCAACCGATTGAACCGGTTAGAAGACCGGGCTGGATGTGGTCGGGTTTTTGCTTATTTGAGAACCGAATTAAATCGGAGGTTTTTCATTGAACAGGGTCGACGCGGTTTGAGAAATCTGGTCGGGTCATGACTTTTATTCTTTTTTTTCCTTTATAAATAAAAAAAATAATAATAAAAAAAATAAAAAATAAAAAAAATCTTCCTCTAAAACTAACAAAACTCTTTTGTCATTTCTTTTTCGCTACACTCAAAAATTGTGTTAGGTTAAGTTATATATTTGTGAGGACAGACATATTATGATTTGAAAAGTTTATAGTTAAATTGAAAAGTTAAAGTGGTGGTGAATAAATGTGGCTGTTTTAATGAGACAACAAATTATAGCTATAAACTACTGTTATTATTATATTTGCTTGATTTAAAAAGTTTATTAATAAATATAATATTCTAAAACCCCATAGAGCATTTTTATAATATATAACTATAAATTTGTTGTAATTTTGCCTTTTTTATTTTTAATATCATAGATATGGAAATTCAAAACTAAAACCTAATATAGCCATATCATTTTTATAGGTTCAATTGAATGTAAGATCGAAATTGGATAATTAAATAACTAGTATCAAAGATGTTATGAAAAGTCTACATATGCATAAAACCAGATTGACCCGGTGAACTAGCGATTTGACTGGGTCAATTAAAAGACTGGGTTTTAAAATGATGTTTGGAACGTAAAACGTTTATATTCAAAACTGCGTTATAGAAAACAACTAGGTACATGCTTTTTCAAAAATGCATTTTTGTCTCCTAAAAACGCAAATAATCAATTATCAAAAGGTTTTTCCCAAACACTTATGTGATTGTCCGCGTTTTAAAAAGGTGATAATCAGATAATTCATGACAAAACACAACGTCAAACACCTCCTTGAGGGTGTTTGGGATTTCATTTTGATGTTGATTAACTGATTACCACGTTATCAAAACGTAGTTAATCTCTTCATAGTGTTTGGCAAGAACTTTGAAAGAATTGATTGTGTGCATTTAAAAGGCTTCAAAACGCAGTTATGAAAAAGCAGCTCCTCCTTGCTGTCACAAAACGCAGTTCTTCACTTTTGTCTCATTTACTGAAATACCCTACATTACCTCAAAATATTGTAGTTGCAGGTTTTAACTACGGAGGACAGGCATACCTGATGAATTAATAGAGATGGAGAAAAGTATAACTTAAAAAGTACATGGCCCTTAGAGCACAAGGTGTGAAGCTCGTTGCACCTCGCCATAATGACATGGCATCTTCGTCGTGGCTCGCCGCCACACCGGTCGTCCTCGCCGTGGCTCGCCACATACGAGCTCGTCGTCTGCACGACGAAGCAAAAATTCGTCCTTTTTGTCCTTTCTTGTCAGTGATATAACATTTACAAAATTAATTTCGCTTTCTTTTTTTTCTTTTTTTTTAAACATAAATTTTCATACTATAAATACTAACACTTTTTTACAAATTCTACATAACTTTTCTTGCAAAAGACTACATTATAATAACCATTAAACATGAGTAATTCATCTTATCCAGTAAAAGTGATTTTGATGAGATATCGGAGCTGGAGATGATTCTGTAACAATATGAGTTTGAGCAATCATTGCAACAAAAAGAAGCCGGAAGTTCACGCCGCCGTAGATACATCCCCCGTGAACGAGAAGCTGCTGAAGAACGTCTAATGACCGACTATTTTGTTGACGACCCAAAATATATGGACGAAAATTTTAGGCGTATGTTGCGCGTAATTCGATGTATTTTTTTAGCTGCATATGTTTTTTTTACCGTATCTTTTTTTCTTTCCGTATCGTTATTTTATGTTTTGTATGTTTTTTAATATAATGTATTGTATTTTTATTTTAATGAATGAATTTTATTTTATTTGGAGATGTGAAAAAAAAATTAAGTAGTAAGACCCAAATAAGTAAGTTATGGTTAGTTGTGATAAGGGAGATCATAAAAAGGAGTTTGCTATGATAATATAGCACCCCGTGAGACTTAAATAAGAAGTTTTGAAAGATCACAACACCTAAAGCTCTTATACATTAAAAAAACCAAAAAAGAAACAAAAAAAAAAAAAATCGGACCTGCTAATTTTAAGTTGGCCCAATAACCATATGCTATAACCTTTAAGATTAACAAATTTTTTGTTTTACTTTTTATTGTATCATTAAAAAGATTTATGAAAACGTTAATCAAATAATAAGTTTAAAATCTTTGTAAAAAAAATGTATCAAAGAAAAATATTATTTCACCCAAATTCATTTTAACAAGTACGGTTAGATTTTTTAATATATTCTATCTTAGGTGAGTTGAATATACCAAATATTTTTTATAAACCCAATTAATCAACTATGATCATTTATTTTTTTCATCAAAATTAAAAAATTTAAAAAAAATCAAAAATAGAAAACAAAAATCAAAAGTAGAAAAAAAAAATCAAATTCCACTTCCTTTTATAAATAAAATATCTTGCAAACAGTAAATCGTTACGCGACAAAAAATACACCATGGCGACGAGAATTTCTTTTATCTTTCAATAGACGAGCACTTCAATATACTTTCGACGAACTTTTTTTTCGAGTTTTGTTTTAATGTTAAAATTTACGTCTGAAAAAATCACAAGTGATTTGTATGTTAGGAATCATGTGTGATTTCACAAATCACATATGATTTGTATATTTGGAATCACATGTGAATTCATAAAATGACATGTAACTTTAAAATTATAAATCACATGTGATTTCTCCATACGTAAGTTCCAACACTAACAAAAGAAAATCGTCGAAATGATATATATAGAAGTGCCCCTCTATAAAAATATAGTTTAATTCTCGTCGTGATGATATGAATGTTTTCACTTAACGATTTATGGTATGTGAGATATTTAATTTTAAAAATGAAAGTGAGTTCTTTTTATTAGAAAATAAATAGGCCCAGGCTCGGTTTGTGATTTTAGGGCATCTAGGTTTCACCATTATAAATAATGGTTAATAATAAAGTTATACCTACGGGGTTTATTCAGTTTCTAACATGGTATCATGAGCAGGTTTGATCTTAGGGGACTGGCAATGGTATCGGGGTGGGGATCGGTTTGCCCCATACCGATCGGTAACACCACCACTACCCCATCGGTATGGTTTGGTGATGAATGAAATCGGGGAAAGACACCGAATTGGTGTGGGAGCGGGGATTAGAAATACTAGCCGTTCAACGGCTATAAATTAAACCGTTGGTCTTTTTAATATATATCTATACATTATATATAAGAGGAGGCATGCCACATAAAATGCCACTTGTCATCCCATAATGCCAAGTCATATTTCCATGTCATCACATTCAATGCCACCTCATCACATAAATTTTGTATTAAAAATCGGATTTCATGTTTGTAAAAATAATAGCGGCAAGGATCGAACTTGAGATGTCTTCTAATATTACTAAACATCTCAACCACCAGAGCAACCCAACTTTTCTTATTCTGTTTTCTAAGTAAAAATTGATAAACATGTGGAACGAAAATCCAGTAACCAGATTAATAAACTGAATGCATATATTCAATAAACGCAATACAAAAACCTAATTCTGTATCACTCTCTCAATAACAAAAAATCTTCATACCACCGATCTCTATCTTCATCTTCGTTTATAATTATCATTAAAAAAAACCTAAACCTAAGTTGTTGCAGATAAGAGACGATTCCATGCAAGGGTGTGACTTGAAGCCAAGCCCATCTATTCTAAAGAGTAGACGCCATAATCATCATCATAAGCTAATATAAGGTATGATTTGATTTTGATTTTGTTAATTACTTTGTTACTAATGATATTAATATTAATATTGATTTTGTTGTTACTTTGTTACTAATGGAATGATTAAGGGGAATGAATGCCAATGAGATGTTTGTGTATAATTGGTAAATTTTTTTTTTGTGTGTGTTTATGCCTTTTTTCAATGGCATCCTACCAAGCAAGAGTGGACTTGAAGAAGGTTATCTCAAAAGTTCTAACCGGATTAAGATGGTGATCACACTTGGTTAGGCTAAAATTTTACTCATTTATTAGTGTTTTATCATTTTAGCATAAAGTTTTGACATGTTTATAATAGCAAATGCACCGGTGTGAGTTGGCTAATGATGAAATCCAGAGTTCGTTAAGGAGCGATGTATAATCAACCTTAAATTTTCAAGAATCGACGAATTGCGCTACATTCTATTGTTGTACCGTAGGATTGGTTTGATTTATGTCATCCGCCTTCATGTTTTCGATTGTTTTTTTTTTTCTTATTACTAGATATTCCAATTCAGCTGCAATTCTTTTTGTCAAGAAATCCTCATGTTCTTTTAGCAATTGATTGTTTTCTCTTCATGTTGTCATGATAATTATCTCAGATTGGTGCCTAATCTGTTCTTAAAGAACTTGTGATTGTATTGCCTAATTGCCTTGCCGACCACATTGGATCACTCATTCATGGAATGGAGAAAGCACTTTGTGTAGGGAAATATAGTCATGTCTCCTTGAGAATCCGTTCTTTCTTTCCTTTTTTTTTTTTTCTTTTTTTTTTGCATTGCATGTCAGGTATGTTACATTCCTTGTGCTATTTAACTTACTTATGTGTACTCTTTTCAGGAAGCAAAAATGCGTTAATTCATTGTCAGACAAGAAGAATTTGGACATTCTTGAGAATGGACTCCAAGAATTGGGGTAAACTGCTACGTATACACGTCACATAAAATGTTATTTACTTCCATCATATTGAGTAACATCTTTCTTTTCCTTTTTAACTGTGATTTATGTATACGGCTATACAATTGTATGTAAATTCTAGCTGTCAACATGATTATATGTATTTGTTTGCATAACCATGTTTTCTTCTATTAAACTCTGCTACTGAAACGTAACATGAAGTCTGTGACTTGAATACGCAGGTACGCAATTGTATCAACTGGAGGGACGACATCCGCTCTAGAAAAAGCTGGAATTCTGTAACAAAAGTCGAAGAGCTTACCAATTTCCCTGAGATGGTAACGATTCGCTAATAAAGCATGATAATTGCATCTTTCATTGGTTTTTGTATGCTTTCTTAAATTGAATACCTTTACCATCTTTGTTTGCAGCTTGATGGTCGTGTAAAAACTTTACATCCCAATGTACATGGCGGCATTCTTGCCAGAACAGACCAAAAGCATCAATGGAAGCTTTAGAGAAGCACAATATTGGTAAGTTACATAAAGGATACCCTGCTGAATTATCCCACAAAAGGTTATTTGTGCTGTAAATAAGCTCTCTGACTTGATTTGTCAAATCTGCTTTTAGACAATACTTAAAGACTTCTATTTTGTAGGTACATTTTAACTGATAGTTGTAAATTTATATCCCTTCTATGCAAAAGTTTCTTCTGCCAATGGAGTTACATTTGATGATGGAATGGAGACCATCGACATTGGCGGCCTTACAATGATCATATCAGAGCTGCAGCAAATGTTGTTATTATAACTCAACGTAACCATTGTGTGAGTTTTTATTCATGTTGCATGACTGTAATACAAAAATTATACAGCTTAGATTTGAAAATAACTGCAATAATATCAAGATTAATATGACTATTTATAACGGTTTGCTTTTTTGATAATGTTTTTATAAAGTAATTTCATATCCTCCTAAATTTGTCTCAACAAATCTCTCTAACGGATACATGACAAAGATTCTGTAATGTTATTTATGTTTTATTTGTGTGTGTGTGTGTGAATGCTGTTTAGGAAGACAATGTAGGACTAGGTTTAAAAGGATATAGCAGTACCACAAGGATGTCTATTAAGTGGAGTGTTTTCTTTGAACAGAACCACAAGGATGTCTTGGTTGCAGTTGATTCAGAAGGCTATCCCGTACTTCTGGAATTCCTGAAAGGAAACACGGATGACCAACAATTTCGAAGAAATTAAGCTGGCATGGAAAGCTTTCCAACATTGTGCTGCTTACGATTCTGTAGTTTCTGAATGGTTGTGGAACCAGACTGAAGGAGGTGCTCCCTTCTATTTGGTTCGAGTCTTTTCCTGAGAAAGCACCACCTCCGTGAGCACCCCAACCACCATAAATATCGATAATGATCTTACGACCAGTAAGACCTGCATCACCATGAGGTCCACCAATAACAAAACGACCAGACGGGTCAAGATGGAAGATGGTCTTCTCATAAAGATATTTAGCCGGAACAACAGGCTTAATCACATGCTCCTTAAGATCAGCTGCAATCTCGTCATTAGTAATAGTCTCATCATGCTGAGTCGAAATAAGAATAGTGTGAACCCTTAGAGGAACCATAGCACCATTATCATTATGATACTCAATCGTCATTTGCGTCTTTCCATCAGGCCTCAACCAAGCACAAGTACCATCTTCACGCACCTCAGTCAAACGAGCACCTAGCTTGGTAGCATGAACATGACTAAGAGGCATAAGTTCAGTTGTTTCATCAGTCGCATAACCAAACATATGACCTGGATCACCATCACCAATATCCTCAGGCTTCTTAGTCAAATGACCATGAACACCTTGAGCAATATCAGGACTCTGTTGCTCAATGTTAACCAACACCTTGACCAACAACAGAAAACCATGCCAGTATGCTCGAACTGGAAAAGGTAACCAGGGAGGTGAAAGTGATGGACACCAAATTAGTAGTAACAAGAGATTGCATGCTTTAGAGTCTCAAAACAGATTCCAAGCAAGGGCTTCAGGGATATGCTATGAGATTCTTGAAGGATAACAACATTCTTGTTCAGTGCAATATGATGCAAGTACCTACGGCTCGTGATATGACTGATTCGGGCATCATAGACATTGCATGGGATAACTTGTCAGAAGTATGAACACCACTTTGTTCCATTACATAATTTACATAAAGTAATAATTACACAACTCCAATGGCACAAACAACCATAGAATATATCTACTCATATATAAAATACAAATAAATTATGCTTTCGAAGGCCTTTATTTTCTGGAACCATGCTATACAGCATAGCTTCGTGTAAAACTTACTTTCTTTGGTATCTAAGTTGTTCCTGTTTTTTATGCAGGAAAACCTCTTCTATACTGTACCGCCTGGGGAAAATGAGGCCTATATAAAATCTATTGAATCCCATTTGCAACAATGCGAGGTATAAATACTTCTTGGTGCCATTCCAGAGCTGATTTCCCCTTTTATTCTGTTTCATTTTATCTGATGTTTGCAGAGATTTAGTGTTACAATCTGATACAATTCATAATAATAATATATTCTGTAACAGAGGATGGACGTGGCCCTGCAAATTTTCAAAACACGACGCAAGTAGCGGTAAATCCACGCGAGAATCATTTTCTATGGATTTATGTACTTAGAGTTTGGTCATTTTAGCCATTGCTTTTTATTAAGGTTGTTACTGTAATGTGTTCTTAGATAGTTTTACCCCGTTAAGATGCCCTCTTAATGAGCCTTTGAGGTGACAATCAGCAGCTGCTGCTTCTCGCACAGGTAATTGCATTCTATTGTGAGCTGGCCTACCCACAATTTCTACCAATTTGATAGAACTATTACTCAACTCTTTAAATATTTGTGCTATCATTAGAGGTGGTAATAATACTCATGGGATTGCGGACTGGAATTTTATGCACGAATACAATCTGTCTCTGTAACCTCATATAGATAAATGGCGAGTTTGGTTATAATGATAAGATTGATGTACTTTTTATTGAATGGAAGTTGCTCTAACTTCATTAATGGTTGGTTGTAGTTCTTCTGCAAAAACTTGTCTACAAACTCAGTCCTTGCCTTGAGGTATTTCTAAAGAATTTTTTTATTTCCTTACAAAATATAAAAGTATGCACTACTGAAAGAGAGTCTAATAGATATGTATGCCATTGCAGATTATAAATGTGCCGACGTTTCTTCCTCCAAATTTGATGGAGAAGTATTATCAGTCGTTCGAGGAGTTTATTGCATCTACGACGTCTCAGATTAATAAGCTTTTTTGGCTTATTGCCAGTGTTGCTCAAGCTCCATTCTTTCACTCATTAGAGATAATTAACTTCTCTACATTCAGTATGTGCAACAATGTGGCTCAGCAACACTTGTCGCCAGTGCACACCTTTTACAGTGAGACACTTTTCAAGACTTTCTCCTCCCCCATGCAATTGTGTTGAAACTGTTAACAGAGTTTCAAACAACATGACTCATTTGGGTTGTCCTAAAGCGGGCCACAAGCCTCGCCAACTATGATCTTTTCCCCATTTCTGTCTTATCCTCTACGCAGAAAGAAAGTTCGTCCAGATTGTCACTGCCATTAGTTGGATGAAGTATTACTTTGCTGATGTCGAAGGTTTATGTGATTCAGTCACACTTTAACAAGGGCCTTGTGAGTTCATTTCTTTTCAAATTTCTCTTTATGATTTATTTTCTGAGTAGTTTAATTGACATAAGAACTATATGCAATGTTGCTAAAGGTTATAAACATATAGGATTTATCAAGCTACTATAATGAGAACTCATTACACAAGGCTGCAAAGTTGGCACCTCCTCATCGTCTTGAGATTGTGACTGGGGCAGCTCTACAATTGCAACGCGAGCTTCCATGGATTAAGGTAATTATAGTAATTAATATTTTTTCTATAATAGCAAAAACATATCCTCAGTCTGGGATATATATGTACCCACAAAAGGCCATATCCTCTTGATTAATAGCAAACTTGAAACCGCTAGGCCTTTGGTAGGTGATCACATAATCTTGAGAGCCCATGGACCGACAGAGAACTTTATTTTCTACAATCTAATGTATGTAGTTTTTCTGTTAACACTAAAAACCATCATTCTACAGGAAGTCAAGAACTTCGTAGATCCATACGAAACAGATGACAAACCTTTGTTCTTAAACAAAGGAGTTTTTATGCTTTTTATCATATCAGATGACATCGCGTTATTTTCTTCTACTGCTTCAGTGTTAATGTTCTTAGGGATGCTTACTTCACGTTACACACAAGACGAATTCCTCTACGCTCTGCCGAAGAGAATGACAATTGGACTTATCACACTGTTCTTGTCATTAGCAGCTACCATGATAGCATTTAGTGCGGCTCTTGCGCTTGTGCTTCAAGATAAAGTCACATGGATCGCTACCGTACAACATGAGACTCAAGAACAAGCCTCTATTGAAGTATCGAGACTCAAGAACAAGCCTCTATTAATGTATCAATACTTTTTACATTGAGAAATAAGAGAAACAAAACCGATAGCGCAATAGTATGGGTCGATCCGAATAAGACAATATGTTAGCTTTTCATAGTGAATTAGTGATATGATTTATAGTCACTTTTTACTTAATGAGGATATTAACCTTTGCTGTTGATCTGATCTGATTGTAGGCGTTAAGACAGCAGACATGAGAACTGTAGCTGAAGCACTTGCTAGCTTAAAACGTGGTAAGTGCTCTGTTTGGTATTATTTAATCATAATATCATGCTTGGTTATTATCATACTTACATTGAAATTTGGTGGCAAACAGTTGACTTACCTAAAGAAGCTTCTAATGGCAATGTACATGAACATCGGTTAGATAGGATATCCCGAACGGCTGACCTTGAGGACGTACAGGCACCACGCGAGCTTTCGGATGTGCCTATTGGTATAAAGGCTTGAATTTTATCATTGGTTACTTATAAACTTATAAAGAGAGGTAGACTTTAGGAAACCAACTCGGCCTACACTCTCTGATATGTACTTAAAAATGACCATTTGTGAATACGTAATTAAATTTTATAGCCACCCCATTGGTTTTGCAATCCCTACCTAATATCTAACAGATTGGTCATCAACGACAAATTACGGCCTACGTCCCATTGCAAATGTTCAACCGTTGTAATGGTTGAACTGATTTGACACTACTAATAATAAGAGTACTCCAATTATGCCCCATTTAGACATTTAAGTCTTTCCACTAAATTTTTAGCAACTTATAGTTCATTGTAGTTGCAACAATGAACATATTATAAAGAGCGTATATTTCTTTTCTTAGTTCAGGTAACTTTAATGTGGTAGTTATTATAAATTTATGTATGTAAACGCAAAAATTTGTTTTTATGGCTAGATTGGTAATTATTTAGATTTTTTATTCCTTATCAGTATATCATTTAGGAGAAAATTATTAATTGGAACGTTCTAAGTTATAAGTGAGCTTCAAATGAAATGTTTTTGTTATGTTTCAATATTTTTTTTCTTTATCAGTTTGTTTTATTGGACTTAAAACGGGTTAAACCACTTTAGGACTTTTGCTGCTATTGGTGTTCTACCCGCGATTATGGGAAAACGTTTATGCCAAGGATATTAACAGTGAATGCTAAGCAAACTTCATCAGCTTCAGAATTGCTTACAATGTGGTTTGGTGAGAGTGACTATTTTCATTGATATACTAACTCTATTGCTACAGGGGTTTCTTTTTCTATGTGTACAAAAAGGAAGTAGTCAAGGAAATGTTATAGGTGCAGCCTCTTGAGTTTTGAATTAACTTGTGCTGAGATGAATGACATATTAACCAAGAAGTCTGTATTCATCATTGGTGCTACTAACGTGCCTCAAATCATCGATCCTACACTTTTAAGTCTTGGTCATCTTGATCAGTGTAGAAAGGATTATGTTAGCAATTTGGAGGCGTGGCCGACGACTCTTATTTTCGTTGTTTTTTATATTAATGGGATATCATTGTACATAGTTCTTCTCTATTTCATTATTTATCTTGATATTTTTAATTTTATCACTACAATATTTTATATTAATAAGATATTTGTCGTTATTCACTATTTATTGTACATAGTTTCTCTCTATTTCATTGTTTATCTTGATTTCTTACGAAGAACTTTGTAGCTTTGTATAACAGTTAACGTTCATTTATTTTTCATTGTTAATGCATTTAATATAAAAATTGATATGTTTATATCTTTTTTTTGTTAACTTATTTATTTCAACAATATTCATAAGTCACGCCACTGTTGCTTCTCCATCATTTTTACCTCCAATTGGTAAAAATATTGAATATTTATACATTCAATATTAATTTAAACCTTCAATACTTATTTTGAATTTGAATTTAAATCATATACTATCTTCTTAAAAATAAATTTATACCTTTTAACATTAACAGTTCAATAATTGTTGATCCTCGACTATTTTCTTATATATTATTTTTCATTAACTAATACCTTTCACGATAATTATAAGTCATGACCTGTAGACGCCCATTGGGCGGACCAAATTTCCACATGTCCACTTTTCTAACCATTCTTTACCACCCTTCTTAGGATATACAAAAATATGTCAACGATAATTATAAGTAATGTCCGCCCATCGGATATACTTCTAATAAACGTCATTAACAACTTGTATATTTTGATTATAGAAAACCATATACGACATGTCCCAGTAATAGACGGAAGGATAGTTGGGATGATCTCTATGGTTGATGTTGTACGAGCAGTAGTAGATCAGCAAAGCGGTGAACTGAATAAACTGAATGACTTCATCAGAGGCGATTCCAGTTTCATTTTAGGAAAGAGAACTAAAAAGGTCATGCAAAATTTATAATGGATAAAGCAACGCTACAAACACCCCTGCTGCTAGGGCCAACTCCTCTACATCCGTGGTGCTACTGATTTGCCCTTGTCCATAAGTTCTACAGAAGGGAAATACAAAATGGTGAAGTATCTTTACAAGTTATCTCAAAAGATGACTGGTGATCCTTGGACGAATGAAGATGGGGAATCAATACTCATAGATCGCGTAGAGCCTGAGTTTTTTGGTAAGTAACTTGGTACAAATAATATATTCTTGTGTTTCTGATTACTTATTATTTTGTACTTCACAATGAGCAAGAGGCCCATTACATGGTCATGACATGATCACAACAATATTTTACTTTAACTTTAAGATTATTGTGTTTAACTTTGAAATCATAAGCAACTATTGAGTATTTGCCTTGCTTGACATTAATATTCTATGATTCGTTTGTTTTCTTGATGTTATACATTTAGTAATTGTCATAATCTGTCTAGATATTGCCCTCCAAATTGTGAACGACTGTTCAGAACTTGCTGCAACTGCGTCTTTACTCGAAGTCTTCGCTCGAAAGCCTGATGCATTTGAGACATTAGAAAAGAATATAGTCACGAAAGTCATATATCCAGGCAACCATTCATATTATATTCATACATAGGACTAACGGGTTCTCCTACATTGTGTCGAATTTGATTGTTTGGTTGTTCTTTATTTGGTAGTTATTACCCCGGTCTTTTGATTTTTCCATATAAAAGTACAACCTACAGTTGAGGAGGATACCGATGCATTGAAATTACTGAAAATCATTTGGAGACGTGTTTGCGAAAAAATGCACATTGATGAAATTGGGGATCTGCTGAAAGAATCTCCTAAAATATTATTTGTTGCTGCATAAAAGGGAAACATCAGATTTATAGTCGAATTTCTTAGAACCTATCCGGATCTTATGTTTGATAAAATTGAGGATGGGCTAACTATATTTCATATAGCTATTATGCACCATCATCAAGGTATCTACAACTTAATATATGAGATAGGCTCAGTTAATAGCGATATATGCCTAGAAACAGACATAATGGGCAATTATATGCATCATTTAGTTGGAAAGAGTTCAAAGGAGAGGGCAGCTAAGATGCCTGGAGTAGAGATCTAGCATCTATACATGAATAAGAAGTTAGGGTACGTTCTGTTCATGTCCAGGTAATCACTGTGATACTGTGTTAGATTTGTTTGACGTTTTTGCATTTATATATATTAGATGCTCGAATAAAGAAGTTAAGGTACGTTCGGTTCATGACCAAGTAATCACAGTGATATTGCCTTACATTTGTTTAACGTTTATGTGTTAGTTGTCCATAATGAGGAATCCCATGATCAACAAGAAAAAGAAAAACATGTTCGTAATCAAAGTACTTACCTACTTTTAGCCGTTTTATGGATTATGGTAACATCAATTATATATCTTAACCGTTTCATTTAACTTTTAATAACTTTTTAGTATATGTTGTTCTACTAAATCCTAAAATAAAAACCAAAAATCAAAATATTTACCAGCTTTTAGCTGTTTTATGAATTATGGTAACATCAATTATAGATCTTAACCGTTTCATTTAACTTTAAATTACTTTTTAGTATATATTTGTTCTACTAAATCTTAAAAATAAAAACCACAAGTCATACCCGTCCGTCGGACGGGTTTTGCCACTAGTATATATATATATATATATATATATATATATATATATATATATATATATATATATATATATATATATATATATATATATATATATATATATATATATATATATATATATATATATATTTGGCCTCTATAAATAAACAAATCCAATTCAAGTTTGTACCACAAATTCAATCACAACTCTTTACAATTCTTTACACTTTTAAAAGAAATTATTATAGATCCAAGAAAATCAAAAGGTGGTTCGTCGTCTTCCAAAGGCCGTGGACGAGTTTCTCGACCCATTCGTCCACAAATTCAATCACAACCCGCTCCCTACATTCCTCAAATGAGTCCGCAACCCCCTCAATTTTATCCTCAAATGACTTCTCCACCGTACTTTCAACACCAATATTTTCACCAACCACCACCAATGAATCCAAATCAATACACGATGTCCCCTACAAGTGACATCGACCCGTTCGCCGACTTCCGTGACGGTCCTTCGCGGCGTGAACCAAGTGTCGAACGAGAGCTACCGCTATATGACTTGGATGATGAAGTGGTTCCCGAAACGCAACCACCAACTCCAATCGGTATAATTTTATTTGTTATAAGTTTAACTTGTTTTTATTTTTATTTGTTATAATTTTATTTGTTACGCTTTTATTTGTTAAAATTTTGTTTGTTATAATTTTTATTTGTTAAAATTTTGTTTGTTAGAAAATGATGAAGAAGTTCAAGAAGTCCAAGAAGTGCAAAAAAGAAGACACCCGAATAAAGCGGAAAAAAAATCTTGGACGCCGGTCGAAGAGGCGGCTTTGGCTAAAGCTTGGGTTCATATCTCGACATGTAGAGTCGTCGGGAATGAACAAACTAGAGATAGTTTTTGGAAAAGAATTCTTGACCATTTCAAGCAAAACGTGAAAGACACTACTCGAACTTTTCATAGCTTGAACACAAAGTGGTAAACTATGCACGGCGAAATGAGTGTCTTTAATGGGCTATTCATCCAACAAGTAATTTTTAATGTCTATACTTTTTACACTTTATATTAATTTATATTTTGTACTTTTATAATTGTATACTTTTATTAATTTATACTTTTTACTTTAACAATTGTAGAAACGTCTTCGTGAGAGTGGGTGTAGCGATGGTAACGTCATGACAAATGCCTTGGCCGATTACAAGAAGAAAACTGGCAAGTCGTTTACTCATATTGAAGCCTGGGAGATTGTTAAGCAAGAAGACAAATGGTTGGAATAATCAGATGTAGCGCAAGGATCTTCGTCTCATTCCGACAAACGAAGAAAGTCGTCGGAATCCAGCCACTACGAGTCCGCAAGCAATGACAACACTGTGATTCCGGATCTGAATGACGACACAACTCCTATGCGTAAAAGAAAAGGCAAAAAGGCCGAAAGCGAGTCGTCGACAATGGGTAGTGTAGTTGCGAGCTTCGACACCTACACATCAAGGAAAACACAACTATTGAAGACGGCGGTGGAGAAAAAAGTTGCAAAGGATGAAATGGCCGAAAAGTTGTTGGCGACACAAATCCGTATCCTTGAAGAAAAGCATATGTTTAGGGCGATGAAATTCTATAGGGAACCGCACGATAACATAATCGATCCAAATATACTAGCGTTCACTCTTGACAAAAAACGTGAGCTCGCGGCGAAATATGGATGACTTGCGATTTTTAGATATGTGTTTTAGTTCGTATTTTTTTATTAATGTGATTTTTAGGATGTAATTTTCTTTTGAGTATTAATAAAATATTATGTTTTTATTAAATTGTTTAATATAATTAAAAATATAAAAAAATAAAAATAAAATTAGATGATGTATGGGTTAGTCAATGGTTGCAACTAAAAATCTATGGTTAGGTATGAGATATGTATGAGATGATATGGAAGAATATTATTGGTGGGTGATTAGGTATGGTGTAATGACTGCCACCCCCTTAAGACCTACTAGGTCATCAAGCTGTCACTTCTGTACCACCCCGTCACAACTAGCTCCAAAACCCTAATATCCAATCTCCAAATCACGATCTCCAAATTCTCCCTTCCAAACCCTAACTCTTTTCTTCCATATTTTTTTCCTTTGGCATCGCGTATATTAAACTAAAAAAAATAGTTTGTGAACAAGTGTTGATCGTCCGCTTCTTATATCGAAAGGAATATATGTGCTTCATTTGATTGGATGCTAGTAAAGCATAAAGGATATAAATTGGAGTTGGTATTCGGTTGCTACACGAAGATTTTGAAGATTTGTCAGATTTGTTTTATTGTTAAAAAAGTTAATAAATAAAAAATAATAATAAAAAATTATTGTTTGTTTGTTAGTCGATTGTTCGTACGGTTTTGTTATCAGTCGACTAAAGTTGACCATTGATATCAGTCTATAAAGTCGATCGTTGGTACGATTTTGTTACCAGTCGATTTAGCGGACCGTTGGTACTAGTCTACCAAGGTCGGCCGTTTGTACGGTTTTTTTACGAGTCAACTAAAGTTATATTTTTATTATGTTAATTTTTTTTTGTCTAGTTTACTACTTCAGTCCGAGGCATTCGCGATTTCGCCGCTCGAACTGCGAGAGAGTATTGGAGAATAAATAGGCCCAAGCCCGGTATGTGGGTTTAAGGCATCTAGGATTTCACCATTATAAATAATGGTTAATAATAAAGTTATACCTACGAGGTTTATTCAGTTTCTAACACTTTTGTTTTGGTAAAAAATATAAAGAGTTGTGATTGATTCATTACGTCTAGAAAGAATTTAAAGTGTACATTAAACTTTTTTCTATGTGTTAAATACAAATACAAATGACAAAACACAACTTCTTTATATTTTAACTTTATTCTTATAATATGATGTCTAGATGTTTTACCTGTTGACAATTTGATAACGTGATATTCTTAAACACCCAAAAAACCTATATGATTATTGCGATATCAGACAGCATAATCAAATCCAAACACTATATTTTAAAATCACATTTTACAACAACTGATTATTTAATTATTCATTTTCAAAACGAATAATTTATTTTCAATAAATATCTCAAACACCTGTCAACAAAAGGTATTTAAAAAAATATAAACGTTACGCAAATAATTGGAACCGACGCAAAAGATAGTATGTTGACTGATGACTAACTATAGTCAACGATTTCGGCACCGGGTCAAAGCGACATGGGTCTAACTTATTCCACGTGAAAGCACCTCCTTGAAGCCTTTGTCGTTCACATTCTTTTCATCTTTTATTGAATGAAAATCATTATTTATTTTACTAGGATAATAACATATTATAAAAGCTTGTAAGAACATGCACAATGTTCCCCAACGGCGTTAAACCCCTAAACAACGCTCGTTATTGCGTTATACCCTTGGAAGTGTACCCTATTCATGCCGTTAGTCCTTGGACGTTAGCAGAGTAACGCGCGTTATTGTTTAAAAAAAAAATCATTTCACCCCACTAAATCATTTCAAATAAATTTTCACTTACACCCCCTCAACCTATTCAAATTTAAATTATACTGGTCAATTCTGGGCGGAATAAATTTAAATTCAAATTTGAAATTTAAAAATCAAATATGAGCGGGATTTATTCAATTTCAAAATCAACTCTGCCTATATATACAACTTTACCAGAGTTGTTTAGAACACAAAACACACACAAGTTACACACACAACTCTACCACAAAAAATGTCTCGCAAAGATTTTTCTCAGCAATTCTCAACTCTACCACAAATACAACTCTAATTTGTGCGCGTATTTTGTCCTTTACGTGACACTAAACATATGAAGTATGAACATATCTTTATGCTTGCAGGGGCCTCCAGCTCCAGAAACAGTCGAATATGTTCCACATACTAAACACGAGCATCGTTCTATATCTAAGGTATGCTATAAGATGCATAAAAACGATATAGTTACTAGACAATGTGGCAATTAAAATTTAAAAACATTTACTTGTATCAGTTTTATAGCAATCCTATCAAATACATTTATAAGTATTGGGTCATTCTTTTATGTTTTCTAATAAATTTTCAAATAAATTTTCACTAAACCATTTCAAATAAATTTTCACTTACACCCCATCAACCTATTCAAATTCAAATTTAACTTATACTGGTCAATTCTGGGCGGAATAAATTCAAATTCAAATTTAAAATTTAAAAATCAAATATAAGCGGGATTTATTCAATTTCAAAATCAACTATGCCTATATATACAACTCTACCAGAGTTGTTTAGAACACACAACACACACAAGTTACACACACAACTCTACCACAAAAAATGTCTCGCAAAGATTTTTCTCAGCAATTCCCAAGTCCAGAAAAGTTGCCGGAAACCAGCTTTCCAACGCTACCAGAACCTGAAGTTTACTCAACACCACCGGAAAATGTCTTTCCGGTGGGTTTTGAAAACATCCCGTACCTCCCAATTGTTCCTACTCCACCTGTGAACAGTCCACAGGTGGATTTTCAAAACCACCCCAGCGGGTTAAGTGAGGCTTTCCTCCGGCAACTAGAACAAGATGAAGAAAATGTTAGGGAGATTATGGAAGAGCAGGCACGTGAAGAGGCTGCTCGCCGTGAGCAAGAAGCACGGGAAGCTCAGTACCTCCAAGACAACTATTTCGACATAATGGAGCGTCGATACTTTAATGGGGAGTTTAATTCTCCGGCAACCAGTTCTGAGGGTTGGGACTCAGATGATTCATTTTTTTAAGTTTTAGTAGTTTTATTTTCGTCAGTATGCGTTGTATCTTTAATTTTTAATGTAATTCGTGTTTAACGTTTAATGTAATCCAGCAACTCGTCGATACGTTTTACCCAAATGAAACCCCTCACATGAAGCTCCCTACTATTGTAGCACTTAGTAAATAAAACATATGTTTTGAGTGAAGGTTGTTATAACATAAAGTTTATCATGTTTTAATAAGTATCTAGTTTTTACAAGTTCTCGTCGTTTCATAAGTAGAATTACCATAGTTAACGGTCTTGGGCAAACAAGCCTTGAGGCTTTAGCCATGGCCTTGCCGTGACTTTGGTCTTGACTACCATGGTCTTGAGACTTAGCTTTGGTCTTAGCCGTAGCCGTGGTCTTGGCTTATGGCCATTAGGCCTCTTGGTTTGCTTTTAGTTGTGACAAAAGTATAGTTATGTGACTATATTTACGGCAGTTTCTGTTTTTGAAAGATTTGTGGCCTGTTTAAGCGTTTTCAAGGTCCGAGCTTCTTGGCTATTGAAGGAAAACGTCGTTCCGGACAACTTTCGTGTTTTAACTTTTTGATGATTCGGACCAGAAGGGCCTCTAAAAATTTCGGATTTTAGGCAGTAAGTATTTTGGCAGATTCATGCTTTAGTTTCGCTAATTTCTTTTTGTCATAACTTTTGACTCGTGTGTCCGTTTCGGGTGATTCAAATTACTACGTTTTTGTTTTAATATTATCTACAAGAATATGAAAAGTATCAGATCTATATGTGGTTGATTTTGTGGAAACTTTGTACAAAAGTTTATCATTTATACACTTACTAACCCAAGTTTAACATATAGGTTCTTATAACTTGTTTTAAAGATTTTTGTACATCATGATCCAACATAGTAACTATATATATAGCATGAAATAGTTAAGATTATGAATAATAAAGATGAGATGATGGTGGTGATAAGTTGCTTACAACTTTTGGCTTTCAATAAGAAAGGAGTAGTAAGGATCGGACTTTGATTGATCGCTTAAGACTTTGGATTGAGCTAGCTTTCCACACCTTGGCACCCTTGAAAACTTGAAGAGCTGGTGATGAAGTACTAAGTGACTTGAGTGGATTTAAACTCAAGAAGATCACTTAAACTTGCTAGAGATTTGATGAAGTAGCTTGATCTTTGGAACTTCCTTGCATAAACTTGGAGTTTATAGATCAAATGATGGAAGATGTGAAGGATTTATGATATGAACGACCAAGAACAGATTGTGGAGGTCTTTAGGATGTATTTTACTTCCTATTTATAGGAGGGCAAGTTTGGTTAACCATATATTGGGTTAAATATTAACCATGGTTAAGTTAGGACACTTGTAAAGATCTAAATGTACCATGGTTAGGATGATGCCACCAAAATGATGACTCCCCCCCTAAGTCGTCCAAGACATGATAAGATGACTTAGGTGGTTATTTTTGATCTTATCTTGAGTTTAGAGTAAGTTTTGGTTCCGTTAAATGCCAACCGTAAGTCGTTAAGCCATAAAACGTAAAACCGGGTATCGTAAAAATACAAAACTTGTAGGAATGATGAGACTCATCATTATACTCCATCTAAAAATATAAAATGGGTGATAAGTCTCATTGGGTGCAAAAACGCTGCTTAAAGCTGGAAATACGGGTCGAAAACGCGTAATTCGCAGTTTATCAGAAAAGAACGAAATTTCAGGGAAACGACCGTGAATTTATTTAGAGTAGACTAAAATTAGTCTAAAAGTGATATGAGATGTCAAAATGTGGTTTTCGTCATACGCGGGATAACTTTACAGTTATTCGTGAAGTTTAAAAGTTACGCGATTTAAGCAAAAATGTAGAACGTACAAGGTTAATTCCTTATGGTCAAAGGAGGAGGGAAATATGTTTGACTTTTCCAAAAAATGTAAAAGTGTCAAAAACATATTAGAAACACAGTGCAGGAATCGTTAAGTCTGGATGTAAGTAGAATTGTTTAAAACGTAAGTTTAGTTTTGTTCTGCGCTGGGCTTATTTGGTAATATTAAAAATAATAATTCTTAAAAATTCTCAAATTAATCATGAATGATCTAAAAATTTATCTGATGCGAGGAAAATTATCAGGGTTGATTTTCGTTAAGCGCGTGATGTTTAAACGGTGGACCGTCCAAAACGAAACTTTAAAACGATGTTTACTATAACTTTTTTGAAAATGATCTAACGATGGTCGAATTCTCAGGTCATTACTAAAATAATTTATCTTACGAGAATGTGAAATAAAATTTTTAGGGATGAATAGTGAAAGTGAATAGTTAATGTGAATAGTAAATTCTCGAAAATGAAAAGTAACCTAAAAATGCGGGTGGTTACAGTCTCACCCCCTTAATGGGAATTCCGTCCCGGAATTCAATGTGTGTTACTCGATGTTGAAGTGTCTAGGAACATGAGGGTGTATACGCCGAATCCTAGCCTTTGCGTTTTCAAGTTTCTGGTCATAGGATGTATTAGTACCATGTGGCTTAAGTTGATCACTTAAAGGGTTTTGTTAAAATCTTATAGAGTCCAATATACCTCAAGTTTGGCTTTTCCTGATTCTCAAAACGAATCATATCTTATTGTATCGAGGCTATCAATAAAACCTTAATTTCTAACATGGAGTTTTTGGTGATAGTGTGTGGCATGGAGCCTAATTTGTATTTGTATGGTTTTCTTAGTTGTTTCGTGGGTGATTTTCTAAACACCTTAGTCCAGCAAATGGTTAACTAACACTTTCGTCTATATAGTGCCTCAAATAGGAATTGTTTTGTTGTTGTTGGGGCATCTGTTGTTAATCAAAGGTGTAAGATATTGTTGGTGTGAAATGGTTTGTAATGATGTGAAAACTGTCGTTGTAGGAAAAGTCTTGCTAGTGGCAAGTGGTTATCCAAACCATTTCCAAAGTTGATCATGTCTTAGGTGGTTTCGGGATGAAGGTCATATCTTATAGTGTTTAGAAGAAACGTGGTACTGTGAAGTTTTACATACTGACTTATAATGGAGTTCAGATAATGATGTGATATGTTGACGATTAGAAGAGTGTAGCGTATGTTTACCATTATTCTTAGGTAGAGATGTCAAGTTTGTTTTAAAATCAAAAGTGAGTTTTAAAGGAATATGGCGGAATGATAGCCTTGAAACCTAATCAGGCTAGTACCTCTAAGAAATGACGAGAAGATTTGATGACTATCCCAAGATAGTAGTTCGGATTATCTCATGTATGAAAATTTCAAGAATGAAATTAGGTAGTATAAATGAGATGTTAAGATTTTGCTGAGTGGTAAGACACTATCGCATCTCTAGATCTTTTCTGGTGGTTTATCGAGTTTAAGTAGGAAATTAACCTGAATATAACCCTTGTATAACTATTCTCAGTGTTTGAAAAATTTAAGTTGAACATAGTTAATCAGACGATGATCCATTATCCCAGGGTTAAATATAGGTAATTAGGCTATATTTAGCCGAGGTTCGATAAAATTTTCAAATACCTAAATTATGTATACTTGTGATATGTTCATAGCTTTTGAGAAATTGTCCACTAAGCAAAGGCGATATCAAACCATCCAGTTGCAAGTCCTGGCCATAAAAGACTTGTAACCTATGTTTTCACATTCCATTGCATAGAAGATAACATGGGTAGATACGTGTGGAAAGGAAATCTTAAGTAATTATAAAATAGTCTACACTTGGCTAGCATCACGGACCTTTAACAATGAAGGTTTCAGAAGAGAATTTTGATGAATGTAGGGAACGTTGCTGAACTTCAGCTTTTGTAGATGATGAGTCACTTTGTCCTTTAGAAATCCTATTTCTTGTATTTCCATTAGGGAAATTGATAGACAGTGACGGGGTTTCATGTAAAACAATACATATATTGTTTATAAGATAATTTTTAGAGACTATTGTATAACTTACAATATCTGAGGAGTAGTTGAGACCATTGTGCAACTCACAATGTCTAAGAAATGATGGAGAGATCATTGTGTACTCACAATGTCTTGAGAAATGATGGAGTGATCATTGTGTACTCACAATGTCTTGAGAAATAAATGAGACCACTATAGGATTTACAGTGTCTGAGAATGTAATAGAGACCACTGTAAGATTTACAGTGTCTGAGAATGTAATAGAGACCACTGTAGGATTTACAGTGTCTTGGAAAATGAATGAGACCATTGTATCTCACAATGTCTGGGAAGTAGGAAAGACCATTGTAGTCAGTTACAATGTCTTGGAGGAAGTTTCGTAATCCTAAAATGCATGAGTAGATGCATGATTGGGAGATTGGGAAAATATGATTGTGCCGTAATGCCTTAAAATAGGCATACGCAGATATGTTGAGTACTTTGTTTATGATTGAAATTATGTCAAGTGTATATATCAATATACTAGTATGTTTGTATAGCTTAAAATGCCTAAAAGTCACATAATCGTCTGGAGGATGGAAGGCACGGAGAACGGAAGGCTATAAAATGTTTTTGTTTGTAAAAGTAGTTATAGTTTAAGTCTCAATTAGACCCGTTTCTCTATAACCTGGCTCTGATACCAATCTGTAATACCCCCAATTTTGTGATACGCAGCGGAATTCAAACTGGGTGTTACTTCATGGCACAACAATCATAACAATAGAAAACGTACTCTAATGGAGTCGTTTTAAAAGATTTATCATTCGATTTATATAAATATCAGAGTTTACAAAAATGAGGTCCCAGATGGTTCCAAGTTTACAAAATACATTAAATTGGTTTTCGAATGATAATAAAATTTATAGCCTTCTTCAGTATCCTTGCTCTTCCGTGCCAGCTTCCGACATTATGAACCTAAAATACATGCTTAAAACTATCAACACAAAGGTTGAGTGAAATTCAAAGAGTTTTGGAAATCAGTTGAACACATAATATTTGTAGTGTGAGTTATAAATTCACACCAATGGTTTGAAAACCAAAAGAGATATTATTGCACTAAACTCATGATACCGAAAACGTTAACAGATGTCATATAATAGTAACCGATGCCCTAATAGGTAATTTGCCAATAAACCTATAGATGTTCAAATATAGTGCGTTTGTTTGCCTATCCGGTCAACACAAACGGGATTCGTCAATCCCAATAGGCCTATTCACAATATTCGCGTTCACTCGCAAGTGATTAATGGTTCATGATAGTAGGGACTTAAGATTGGCAATAGTGGTACTTAGTGCAAATAATACATTCAGATAAGCATACAGTTTGAAAGCAATGTGTTCGATTTAAAATAAAGCATGTATCTCCCCCAAGAGTTTGTAAAACAATTAAGTAATAGAAAGTGGGGCTATGAACTCACCTCAGAGTAAATGATATCAAATGTATAATGAGAATGATGGATATGCCGTGAGAACTTCTACGAGCAACCTAGAATAGGATGTTGCGACTTAGGTTTGGAATAATGTTTAGGAAAACATAAACCATCCTATATACGTCTCTATGTTGATCATGATGTAGTACATGGTATTTGTGTATGTCATTTATATAAATGGTCTAGTTGTGAAAACGTATTTAGTTTATATATATCGTACTACCGTTCGGGCCATCATAATTCAGAGGTTATGTAGTAAACGTTCGAGGAGCTAGGACACTTTAAATCGTAAATCCAGCAACTCGTCGATACGTTTTACCCAAATGAAACCCCTCACATGAAGCTCCCTACTATTGTAGCACTTAGTAAATAAAACATATGTTTTGAGTGAAGGTTGTTATAACATAAAGTTTATCATGTTTTAATAACTATCTAGTTTTTAGAAGTTCTCGTCGTTTCATAAGTAGAATTACCATAGTTAACGGTCTTGGGCAAACAAGCCTTGAGGCTTTAGCCATGGCCTTGCCGTGACTTTGGTCTTGACTACCATGGTCTTGAGACTTAGCTTTGGTCTTAGCCGTAGCCGTGGTCTTGGCTTATGGCCATTAGGCCTATTGGTTTGCTTTTAGTTGTGACAAAAGTATAGTTATGTGACTATATTTACGGCAGTTTCTGTTTTTGAAAGATTTATGGCCTGTTTACGTGTTTTCAAGGTCCGAGCTTCTTCGTGATTGAAGGAAAACGTCGTTCCGGACAACTTTCGTGCTTTAACTTTTTGATGATTCGGACCAGAAGGGCCTCTAAAAATTTCGGGTTTTAGGCAGTAAGCTATTTTGGCAGATTCATGTTTTAGTTTCGCTAATTTCTTTTTGTCATAACTTTTGACTCGTGTGTCCGTTTCGGGTGATTCAAATTGCTACGTTTTTGTTTTAATATTATCTACAAGAATATAAAAAGTATCAGATCTATATATGGTCGATTTTGTGGAAACTTTGTACAAAAGTTTATCATTTATACACTTACTAACCCAAGTTTAACATATAGGTTCTTATAACTTGTTTTAAAGATTTTTGTACATCATGATCCAACATAGTAACTATATATATAGCATGAAATAGTTAAGATTATGAATAATAAAGATGAGATGATGGTGGTGATAAGTTGCTTACAACTTTTCGCTTTCAATAAGAAAGGAGTAGTAAGGATCGGACTTTGATTGATCGCTTAAGACTTTGGATTGAGCTAGCTTTCCACACCTTGGCACCCTTGCAAACTTGAAAAGTTGGTGATGAAGTACTAAGTGACTTGAGTGGATTTAAACTCAAGAAGATCACTTAAACTTGCTAGAGATTTGATGAAGTAGCTTGATCTTTGGAACTTCCTTGCATAAACTTGGAGTTTATAGATCAAATGATGGAAGATGTGAAGGATTTATGATATGAACGACCAAGAACAGATTGTGGAGGTCTTTAGGATGTATTTTACTTCCTATTTATAGGAGGGCAAGTTTGGTTAACCATATATTGGGTTAAATATTAACCATGGTTAAGTTAGGACACTTGTAAAGATCTAAATGTACCATGGTTAGGATGATGCCACCAAAATGATGACTCCCCCCCCCCCCTAAGTCATCCAAGACATGATAAGATGACTTAGGTGGTTATTTTTGATCTTATCTTGAGTTTAGAGTAAGTTTTGGTTCCGTTAAATGCCAACCGTAAGTCGTTAAGCCATAAAACGTAAAACCGAGTATCGTAAAAATACGAAACTTGTAGGAATGATGAGACTCATCATTATACTCCATCTAAAAATATAAAATGGGTGATAAGTCTCATTGGGTGCAAAAACGCTGCTTAAAGCTGGAAATACGGGTCAAAAACGCGTAATTCGCAGTTTATCAGAAAAGAACGAAATTTCAGGGAAACGACCGTGAATTTATTTAGAGTAGACTAAAATTAGTCAAAAAGTGATATGAGATGTCAAAATGTGGTTTTCGTCATACGCGGGATAACTTTACAGTTATTCGGGAAGTTTAAAAGTTACGCGATTTAAGCAAAAATGTAGAACGTACAAGGTTAATTCCTTTATGGTCAAAGGAGGAGGGAAATATGTTTGACTTTTCCAAAAAATGTAAAAGTGTCAAAAACATATTAGAAACACAGTGCAGGAATCGTTAAGTCTGGATGTAAGTAGAATTGTTTAAAACGTAAGTTTAGTTTTGTTTTGCGCTGGGCTTATTTGATAATATTTAAAATAATAATTCTTAAAAATTCTCAAATTAATCATGAATGATCTAAAATTTTATCTGATGCGAGGAAAATTATCAGGGTTGATTTTCGTTAAGCGCGTGATGTTTAAACGGTGGACCGTCCAAAACGAAACTTTAAAATGATGTTTACTTAATAACTTTTGCGAAAATGATCTAACGATGGTCGAATTCTCAGGTCATTACTAAAATAATTATTTTACGAGAATGTGAAATAAAATTTTTACGGATGAATAGTGAAAGTGAATAGTTAATGTGAATAGTAAATTCTCGAAAATGAAAAGTAACCTAAAAATGCGAGTGGTTACAATTTTTACCAAGAAACTTAGGCTTGTAGGGAGTGGGAGCGACTTGCATTTTGAGTGAGCAAGTCACCATGGTGAGTTTCAAAACGGAAGGTCCAAGTCACGATACAAGGATGAAAGAGATGCGATCGCTTGCAAAGCGAAGAATTTTAAAAAGTCTAAAAAGCATGTTATAGCTTGACACGTGTCAACCAACAAATTCTTCCTCCTTCCTTTTTATTTTACAGTAATATTTTTGTCTAGGGGCATTTTTGTCTTTAACTCGTTTTTAATTCCACCCGCAACTTAAAATTGTGATAACTTTAAAACGACAAACATTTACGAAAAACCGATTTCACCATAATTTTTAAATTTAATCCTCTTTAATTTGATATGCATTTTGATATAAAAATCGGAACTTTTTTTTTTTTAATTTCAAGTGGGTTATGATTTTCTTGAAATTTTCGGCATATTCGACCCTACTTTTTTCTAATTTAAAGGTTGATTTACGCAAAATTTAAAACACGAAAGTTGTAGATTTTAGTTCACTCTTTACACAAGTTTTTGAATCACTCAAATCCGATATGAAATAAGTGAGATATCGCACGTTAAAAATGGCGTTTTAGTCATATTTGTTGCACACAATGTGTTTGATAAAATGTCTAGCTTAGATTTTTAGTGTTAAAATTGCGTTAAATGCTCTAAATTTTGTACCACAACGTATCATTAATCATTTTATTAATGTAAGATTCAAAAGTGATTTTTTTAGTACTTAATTTAAAATAAAAATGCACGTTTTGTTCATCAGTTAATCTTGGTTCATCAATCTGATGAACTGATGAATCAAATCAAAACTAATGAACCAAACCAAACTGATGAACTGATGAACCAAACCAAAACTGATGAACCAAATCAAACATAGTTCATCAGTTTATTTTGGTTCATCAATCATAGTTTCAGCTTAACATGTTGGTGCTTGTTTTGTTTTGTTCATCAGTTTATTTTGGTTCATCAATCACAGTTTCAGTTTTAGTTTGGTTCGTAAGTTTTTGGTTTGGTTCATCAGTTTGGTTTGGTTCATGAATCATAGTTTCAGTTTTGGTTTGGTTCATCAGTTTTGCTTTTGGTTCATCAGTTTTTGGTTTAGTTCATCAATCATAGTTTCAGTTTTGGTTTGGTTCATCAGTTATTGGTTTGGTTCATCAGTTTGGTTTAGTTCATCAATCATAGTTTCAGTTTTGGTTTGGTTCATCAGTTATTGGTTTGGTTCATCAGATTAGTTAGGTTCATCAGTTTTGCTTTTATGTTTGTTTTTAACAGTTTGATTTGGTTCATCAGTTCATCACTTTTAATAGTTAAAAACATTAGGGAAAATTCTAAGAATGCACTTTTCGCTCAAGGTGTCATCACTTTTTAGGAAAAAAGTTTGGGTATTTCCAAAATATACTTTGAGACTTGCGACTTTTCTACTTTTCATATAAGCTTGACAAGTGTCCTTCGAAGTTTGTGTACCCAATCATTTTTTCTGACTTTTACAGCTATGATTTTCCAGCGACCGAATCTAAGCGACCGTTTTTAGAATCTAGCGAAATTTGGTTTTGTCCTTTAGTTAAAAATAGTCAAAGATACAAAAATATTTTTTTATACATATAGTTCTTTCCCGAGGTTGAGCGACTTAAGCGTAAAAACATAAGCGACTATTTTGTGTACATTAACAGTACCTAAAGTACTGTTTCAAAAGTAGTTTTACTACCTTTTTATAAAATTTTTACCCTGTTTTCAAATTTTTAACCCAAATACAAACACACACAAGCAACACTGCTACCAGAAAAAAACACAATTGAAAATTGTGAAATCCTAAATCAATCCCTAATTATTCAGTAAATTAAACTCGAAAATGGCTGACATTCCCCAATATTTTGATGCTAAGGTAACTGTTCGTTCCAAGGTACACTTGTTTTCGGAAATTAAGTCTAAATTGTCAAGGAATCCAGATCGAATGAGGCTGTTCAGAGCAACTGTTTTTGGGCCATGGTTAGATATTCCTGACCTAGGTAAAGGCAATCATATTGTTAATTTCGTTTTACAACACCAGGTAATTATCGACAAACTTCTTGATTCTTGTCCCCCCATTTTATACAAAATTGGGAACAATGTATTGAAATTCGGTCGTGAAGAGTTTCTATTGATGACTGGATTTCGTTTTGGTCGTTTGCCTCCCCATGTACAAATTGATCGAAGTCCTTTTGCTTTGCGTGTCTTTCCTGAAAAACAATTAATAAGAAAGGTAACTGTAAAAGGCAATGAGCTTTTAAATTTGTTTGGGAATGACACGGAATTTTCAAAGTTATCAGCTGAGGATGCTGTAAGGGTATGTCTTTTGCTAGTCGCTGAGATCGTGTTCATAGGTCGTGGACCTTGGTACATTGTTGACAGTCATTTGTTGCAATTAGTTGAGGATTTTGGGGCATGGAATGCATATCCTTGGGGAGAGTTCTTGTGGACCCGTTTTTACAAAAATTTAGCCAATTTGGTACCCCGGCATTACAATGCTCACTGCAAAGAGAAATTGCAAGAAAACCCTTCTACAATTGCAACATATAATATTTCTGGCTTTTTCTTGGCTTTTAAGGTTAGATGTGTATACATTTATGAACATATCAGTTTTTGTTTACTAGCAGTTCATACAATGCATTTATAATTTTCGTTTATTTTAGATATGGATTCTTGAGAGTTATCCCACTAGCAGTTCATGGTGGAACAAAGACCCGTCAAAGATACCACGTTGTTTTTGTTGGTCAAAGGGTAAAACATTTGCCAAACGCCATTATGCCCAACTTTTTGGTCCTGTAAGCATTTCCATTTGTTTGTATTTGTCAAATAAGTTAGGACTTCGTTATATTTGTTTTTAACTTTATAATTGTTTGTTTACTAGGGTTCTAATCCAGTCTTGGATCTTCTTCCAACAAATGCGGAAATGTTACAACCATGGTTTGCACCAAGTAATGCATATTTGAGCCAGTTGGCTAGTCTACCTGCTGATGATCCCACTAATGAGGTAAGTTGGCCTGTTTGTGCAAACCATGGTTGTATTCACGTTGACAATTGACCATTGCACATTCTGTTTCGATCTTGCTTTGTAGGTGCACAAGGGGGTGGTGATAACTGATACAGATGTGGCGTTAGGTGATAAAGAAGTGGCTATAGTCAATAATGATGTGGCAGTAACTGATAAAGGTCAAAGTTCCAATCAGCTTGACGATATTAACAATAGACTTGCCGCTGTAGAGGAAGCTCTAAAGATACAACTCCGAGCCAATAAAGATACAACCCCGACCAAGCTAGACATTAATGTGGGAGTCCTTGATGAAATTGAAAATAGACTTGCCGTTGTTGAGGAAGTTCTAAAGATACAACGTCCAAAGGTGAACATGGTAATGTATATTACAACTTATATTACAATTTCTTTTAAAAACTTGTTGGAGTTGACCTGATAATGTATACTTTGGGGGGTTGTTTTATTAATTTGATCTATCCACTGCTAGCGTACATCAAACCCCTGCTAGTGGTTTTCAATCCACTGCTAGCAGGTTCCTGTTAATGTATCAGTTGGGGGGGTGTTCTGTGAATTTGATGTATCCACTGCTAGCGTCTATCAAACCCCTGCTAGTGGTTTTCAATCCACTGCTAGCAGGTTCCTGTTAATCTATCAGTTGAGGGGCTGTTTTTGTAAATTTGATGTATCCACTGCTAGTGTCTATCAAACCACTGCTAGTGTCTATAAAACCACTGTGAATCCACTGCTAGCAGGTTTCTTTAGTAGTATAATTGATTGTATATTTTAAATATCAGACTTCAACTCATACGCACGGCAAATCGGATGAGGCTTGTTCTGGACAAAGTCCCGTTGATAATGAAAACTGGAATGGTAGTTCTAGTTTATTTGATCTTCGTTGTCGTGATGTTCATTCGGCTGATTATAATAAGGTTATGTTCCTTTTAGTAGTACTTTTTTTTTTTCGTTTTTTGGTTACATACCTAAATCAGTTTGGTTAACTACAGAATGGCGACAAATCGAGTTGTGTAAATGCTGAAAACGAACAAGCTGGTCTTACTTATATAGACCCTGCCGCTTTTCCATCAACTATGTCGCAGCTCGTGGAATATTGTCTTCACGACGGACCATTGCCGTTAGATGATCACATTCCAGATCATGATCCCAGTCATTTGAATTTACCTAATTTGAATGAAACGTTTTCTCAATCGGCTGTTGAAGTACGTATATATAAATTCCACCTGCACTATCTATACATATTTGATATAGTTGGTCATCCATATAGATGTGTTATTGTTGTATAATTACAGGGGAAACAGATGCAGCTAGATGAACAGGTGGATATGGAAGATGATTTCTCTGATTATTGTCTTCACGACAAACAGGTTGGGATAGATGAAGAAAAACCTGCTGAAAACAATGAAGATGGTGAAACACCGAGTGAGGCGGTTCAAGCACATGAAATACAGGCTCATGAAGGTGTGTTGAATGTTGATGGTAAGTCTGTAAAGGTCGTTCACGGTAAGGAAGATGCCATTGTTCATTGCACTGCTGCTGATCAACACTCTCATGATCATGAAGTACTTTTAAATGCTGATGATAAAACTATAGAGGGTGTTGAAGTTAATGAAAATGTCATTGTTAATTGCAATGCTGTTGATGAACACTCTCATGATCGTGAGGCAGTGTCACAAATGGCAGGGATGGGGGACGAAGCATACAATGTTGATGCCCACGTTAAAGAGAAAGAAACCGGGGTTGAGTTACCGGTTGCAAATCAGTTGTCAACCAAGGCGGTAATAGACAAAATTGATAATGATGCTGTGAAGGCAAGACAGAAGATGATTCATACCTCTGAGGTACAGCTACATTATTCATTAAAGTTACCACATGTACTTCAAAAGTTTGATGTTATTTCAATGATGAATTTTTTCTGTACAGTATGTTTTCATGCGGGGTAAAAGGAAGAGAAACGCAACTAAGTTCAGACAGTCACGTTATAATGCCCTACCAAAAAAGAAAACTAGAAAGGCCAAAGTTACCAAAGAGAGTGATGAGAAAGTTACCCAAGAGAGTACTCCTGTTTTCAAAGAAGATGATGACTCAAAAAGGACAAAGCAGGTGGGCAAGTGTTTGCAAGAACCATACGTGAATCTCCCTCCTACGACTCCACAGTTGCCGAAACGACGTTCCAAAAGACTGAGAAAAGATATTAATCCACCACCTGGTGAAGATAATCAGTTGGAATCATGGGTAGAGGTATAGAAGAACTACATTTACAAACAGACATCTTAAAGACATATACATTAATGTTGTTTTTAAAAAATTTCAGGATCTGTCACGTCCTGAAGGTTGCGATATCAACAAGATTACTAAACCAGCGTGTATGGATACCTTTTTAAAAAAAAATTTGAAGTCATCGCATAGCTTTCCTTGGGGTCTTGGCGACATTGTTGTTGATCGAAAATTTTGGTTGGCTTTGTTGGGTTATGGAAGAGGCAATAAAAAAGGATGGCTAGGAGATGAGGTAGCTAACAGATTTTTTTTTTGAATTAGTTTACCGGTATTTTGCTTATAAAATTTTTCTGCAGCATCTGGATCTCTGGGTTGATCTAATGTGGCAGTTCAGGCCGGGCAATGCCGATTGGGCTATGGCTGGACCATTTTTCTCTTCCTCTATCCTTGAAGGGTCTATGCGTGCCTACTACGCCACTGGTGAACGCTATCCATTGCCATGGTCTAGTGTTGAGAAGGTTTGTATATAAAGACCATACTTTCTTCTATATATTTGGGTAAATATATGTACATGGTAAAAATGTGATGAATTATGACAAGGATTATTTGATCACATTTAGGTATACTTTCCTGTTAACGTACCCGAGTGCCACTGGTTTCTCGCCGAGTTGCAAATTCGTACCGGAGTTATAACAATTTATGACACACTAGGTACGCCAGAACCTGAGACGAGAGAAAAGAATTTAAAATGGAGGGTCACTTTTGAGAGAAAGCTACCACAGTATCTAAACTTGTGTAAAGTTCTTCAAGCTAAATCAATATCTGTTTCTGATTATAAGATCACATTTCAAGTTGCGGATGATGTCCCTATACAAGCCAATGCATACGGTGATTGCGGAATTTGGGTATGTATTTTTTTGCACAGGCTGGGTAACAAATTAAGTATGAAGGTTGATGACCCTCTTCAAGTTGCTTTGGCGTATCGAGAGCATATGGTGGAGTACTTTTGGAAGTATAAGATGTCTGTTCATACAAGTGATGAATAAAGATGCATTTCATCTATTTGGGTATGGCTTGTATGTGGTTTTATACTTTTGTTGTTCAACCAAATGTAACCGCAATCTGGATGTCTGTGAAGGGCATCAAAAGACAATTTCTTATGCATGTATGTGTAGCGCTACTTTGTATATTCCTAACACCCATGCATACCAAAAGCCAAGCGGTATAAAAAAATACATACCCAAATACCACAATCACCAAATATCCCGGCCTGCTTCGGTACTTGTTCAGCGATAGTAAATGTAATGAAATAACTAGCCGGATCAATGCCTTTCTTCTCAAATACTTGCGCTTGTGCTAGGACCTCAGGTAATTGTAGCTGTGGACAAAAGTAGCACTGTCTTAAAAAAACTAATGTTTTAAAAGCTGGTTAAACGGTTATGTATTAATTCTTACGACATATGAATAAATAGCCAAACCTGTAAACACTCCCTCAGTTTGATATAAAACTCTCGCCATTCCTCTTCAAAAGTTTGACCGCTATCATAAAAGGTAACAACGCCAGTGTCTATCTCCAAACGGGCAAGAAACCAATGAGCGTCAGTTTCATTAATCGGCATGAAAACCTACAACGTTTGGGTCACAAACATAATATCAATATATAGCAAAAGCTAATCAGCATTATTAATCGGCTTGTATATATATATCGTTACTTACATGCTTAACGTCAGACCATGGAATAGAGTATCTTTCACCATTAGCATACCACAACGGCAAAGAATTTTGTAACAGAAGCTGAACAAAATAGCTACTAACCATCGCCCAATTAGCCGTATCGGGCCTAACATGCCAAAGGTAATTAACCCACAACTCTATGTGCTGTAAATTTCGAAACATGAATGAGTGTGATAAACTTTATAACAAATCATTTCTGTATGTACAGTTGTATGAGTACTTGCCTCATCCCTTAGCCAACCTTTCCTAGGCGGGTCTAAGCAAACCAAACTTTCCCAAAACCTTCTATCCACACACACATCGTCACACCAAGGAAACTTGCAGTTAAGTGGTCCTATTTGTCCAAGAAATTCATCAAATTCATTTGTAAAATGAACTCTGTTGACAGCATTGGTGCAGCGTGCAAGATCCTAGTATATGAAACGATTAAACTTATAATCATTTGTCATTAACAATATATATTTTAAAAGGTTGTCAAGAAGTATTTTTCATACCTCAACCCAAGGCGTGACAAATTTAAGTTTTTCACTCATATCTGGATCAGGTAAGCTAGAGCATCGTCTTTTCTTTTCAGCATATGCATTGGTCCAATAATACGAATTAGCTTCACCCGAACGTTGTTCACTCCTCTTGGAAACTGCAAAACGCGCTCTACTGGCTTTCATATGATCTGAGTTCATGATTGCTTCTCCCCTTTTCTTTCGTTCATTTTCATACTGCAACCTCTTTTCCTCTTCCCTCATTATCAACTTGTCCTCTTCCATCCTCAACCTCTTCTCTTGTTGCATCAACTGCTGCTCTTTTAACCGGGCACTTTCTAATTCTTCATGTCGCAACATTAATTCTTCTTGGATAATAAATTCCTGTCAGCGTTTATAAATAACCTATCATTATGATATGTTATGCTACGGAAAGAGTTTTACACTTGTTTACTGATTTTGTACATTACCTTTGCAAGATCGTCATCAGAAAATTCATCTAGCCGCGCTGATGAACTAGTATCAATGCTTGACTGACTTGACTCAAACAAGTCAAGAAAATCATGATTAAGCTCATCACAAAACTGTGCACTAAGATGCCGTAGATCATTACATAACTCCAATTTCTCCTAAGAATGAAAATAAGTATTTATAAAAAGGATATATACGAAAGATAATGGATACTTGAAGGGCTGTTTTTGTAAATTTAGTGTATCCACTGCTAGAGTATATGAAACCACTGCTAGAGGTTTTCAATCCACTGCTAGCAGGTTCCTGATAATAATTGAAGGGCAGTTTTTGTAAATTTCGTGTATCCACTGCTAGCGTATATCAAACCACTGCTAGTGGTTTTCAATCAACTGCTAGCAGCTTCCTGATAATACTTGAAGGGCAGTTTTTGTAAAGTTCGTGTATCCACTGCTAGAGTATATGAAACCCTTGCTAGAGGTTTTCAATCCACTGCTAACAGCTTCCTGATAATACTTGAAGGGCTGTTTTTGTAAATTTCGTGTATCCACTGCTAGAGTATATGAAAGCACTGCTAGTGGTTTTCAATCCACTGCTAGCAGCTTCCTGATAATGTCAAAGTATATATACGATAAAAAAAGAAGGATATATTACCCCATTTCTTTCTCGAGCAAGAACCTGAAAAAAGGGACGTATATTATTATCAGTATTCGTGTGATTATTGATGGGTATATGAGTTTGAACAAATGCTTAAATAACCTGAATAATTGTCTCAAGTTTGAACAAACGCTTATTTAACTCTGTAATAACACGATCCTGTGTTATGCTGATCTTTATTATACTGCTCTCACTCCTGCGTATAATAGGTAAATGTTTCCTTTCAGTCTTGCCACGTTTGCGTGCTGCGGCCATCTTCTTCAACCACTCGTCGTAGAGATGTGTTGTTTTCACTGGTGGAGTTCTAGGTATGTAATCATGGAAAAATGCCGTAAACTTTATATACCAATCAGATCTCCTCTCAGCAATTGTCGGTGTCAGTTCTTTAACAGGATTCGAATCCTTAAAAAACAAATAATAATGTTCAATAAAAGATTGCATTAATGTAGAAAAAAAGATTGCATTAATAAGAAAATTTTATATATTACTTTTACCTTTCCAAAAAGAAACTTATAATCAGATCTTTTGAAGGGTGTATTCTTTGACCACGCTACTCCTCTTGGCATAATATCAGGAACTTTATTCCACCATAGAATGCTTCTTTCAAAAGACTCCAGTATCCAAATCTATACGGATTTTGGAATTTCAATAAAAAATAATAGCATAAAATATTGATACACAAAATGAATCCAGTTTATATTGATATATAAAATATTAACCTTGAAAGCCCAAACGAATCCTGACAGTGTATAGGTTGGAACAAATTTGTGGTCTTTGTTAATACCTTGAAGGAAATCCCACTTGTGTTTATCTGCAACATCCAAAATTTCATCATACAAATGCCTCCAAATATGCTCTCCCCATGGAAAGGCATCCCAATCATCTAGGTTTTCAACTAATCGCATGAGAGAAACATCAACTTCCTGAACCAATAATCTGCCCATGAAGATAACCTCCAAAGCTAACAATAGACAAAGACGTACTGCATCTTCGTCGCATATGATACCAAATGCCTCTTCATCCTCAATTAGGCCAAGAATATCTAAGTTTGTAATTTTTGAACCTGAATGTTTTGGGAAAACCCTTGACATAAAATTGATGTGTCCAGATCCATATTTTTCAAAACTTACTTTTCCAAAATTAAAACCAGTGATAAGCGAAAACTCTGGACGACCGAAATGAAGGGGACGGTCATCAATATAATATACAATCGGCATATCATAATGGTTTTCATTCGGATAACATTGTTTTTGTAAAACATAATCTATCATATGTGCTTCGTGGTCAAAATAAGAAAGGTCCAACCATTTACCGAAACAAGTTTCCCTAAACAACTTCCTTCGATTTTTATCCAACTTGGATTTTATTAAAGAAAAGTAGTTTGGTTTACTTCTGATGATGATTTTCGCCTCATATTCCTACAAATGAAAAAATAAAATAAATAAATAAAATAAAATAAAAAATACTCTACTTAATAACATATAAGGGGAGTAACAAAACTGCATTCAGTCATCCAAGCCTCACACTACAATTTTGTAACAAATGCCAAGTATACTTTCAAAAAGGTAGAACAACAAAGAATCACATCTCAGACACCAGATAAATTACAAACCCAAACACAATTTTGTAACCTAAACATAATTGTTGTTGCAAAACTACTATTAAACATGATTAATTTCAAATAAATAAGGGGAAAAACAAATATACGAACAATTTATATATATAAACATAAAAAAACATACCCGAATACGAAACATTTTTTTTGCAGGATTTCGAGAAGACGATGTTCTTGACTTGTAGGAGTAATTTTGTAATGGGGGTGTAATGTATGTGTTATTCTAATTCATTGGTTAGGAAAGATATGTGATAAGTAAAAAGTATTTTTACCGTGGTGTAAAAATTGGGAAAAAGTACAAAAATACTATTTGGCCAAAAACAGCTAAAATTAATTCGCTTAAGTCGCTCGACATTGGGAAGGAGCAAAAGGAATAAAATATTACTTTTTAAAGTTTGACTTTTTTCTCGAAAATATCAAAAAAAAATCGCGCGAATCTTAAAAGGTCGCCGGATATTAGTCGACTAAAATTCATAGGTACGAAAATGATTGGACTCTGAAAACTATCAGGACACGTGTCACTATTACATTGGAAGGATAAAGTCGCAAGTCTCAAAGTGTATTTTGGAAATACCCAAACTTTTTTCCTAAAAAGTGATGACACCTTGAGCGAAAAATGCATTCTTATAATTTTCCCAAAACATTAACTATTAAAAAACGTCACTTTTTGAATCTTACATTAATAAAATGATTAATGATGCTTTATGGGACAAAAATTAGTGCATTTAGCTCAACTCTAACACTAAAAATCTAAACTAGACATTTCATCAAACACCTTGTATGCAACAAATATGAGTAAAACACCATCTTTAACGTGTGATATCTTACCCATATGACATCGAATTTGAGTGATTTGAATTTCTGGGTAAAGAGTGAACAAATATCTATAACTTTCATGTTTTAAGTTTTTCAAGATTCGACATTTATGAGCGTAAAAAATAGGGCCGAAAATGCCAAAAAAATCAAGAAAATCAAGAACCATTTGATATGTAAAAAAAAAGTTCGAAATATTTATCAAGATTTATACCAAATTAAAGAGAATCGAATTTTAAAAATTATGGTGAAATCGGTTTTTCGTAAAAGTTTGTCGTTTGAAAGTTATTTGCGTTTGAAATTTGGGGTGGAATATGAAAAACGGGTTAAATGACAAAAATACCCCTCTAACCAAATTTAATAAGAAAAAAAGGAGGGAGTGGGTGGAGGACACGTGGCATGAGCTGAATGGCTTTGCAAACTTTTTATTTTTATTCTCTTTCTAATAGATCCGATACCGAGAGAGTGGTGAGTTACTCACCAAAGTTTAATGGCTAACAAATGTGGCCTCACTCTAAAAAACAATTGTTTTTTATTTGTATTGTGAGTGTGTGTAGGTATTTAGTAGAGTATATTTTTATAAAAGGTGGGTGAGAGTAATCAAAACGGGTATATAGTGAGTGAAAGTAAGAGAGAGAAAGCATATATGATGATGAATGAGTCACCACCACTACTTTTAGTTTTAGAGATTAAAAGATTCATAAAAAAAAGCGAAATTATTTGTTTTAGTGTTTTCCAGGCCTTGGCTCGAAAATTTGGTTTAGGTCTCTCGATATATTGAGGCAGCTCTGCTAATCCACCACTGTGTCAACCACCAACGTGTATTCATGAAAAAGTAAGTAAACTTAACAAGTCTGAGTGATCCAGTAGCAAAAAGCGTGTGATTAATATCAATAAAATGTGAGCCTTCAAATTTAATTTCTGCTAGGTGCAAACACCTTTAAAGTAGTCACGCCAACATTTTGAAAAAGAAATAATTTACCTGATTTGATTTTGTGTGGTGTGACTCAAATCCGTAAATTAGTCAGCTAAAATGTTAGAAACTATAATAACGAGAAGGAAAAAAAGGCAGACTTTTAATTGATATATGGTTATAGGCAAGCAGTATTACAGAGTGTGATGCACTAGTTATAGTGCGCTCGTTATACACATTTTGCACCTATAACTTTACCTATAAAACTTATATTACACCGATGCTTTGCGGTTATATGGTTTTCGCCATATTACATGAATTTTATTTGTGTGTTGCAGGAATTTTATGGTGTGAAGATGTTTATGTTATATGAGTGTTATATGGTACATATTGAAGTGACAACACTTATAAAATTAAGAGTAAAATACCGTCCCTAATCTTGTACACACGCATCACCCTGGGGCAAACCTTGTCTTTTTCATCGTGGGGAGTCCAAATCAAGGTTTTTATACTCTAAATCAGTCCTTTGATCATTAATGCCCAGGTCAATGTTTTGTTGTTGATGGCAAAACCGTCTTTCACTGTAGCGTACTTTATACAAACCATTGTACAGTGTTTGTAGTTGCTATATGTTTGTGTAACACGGCTTGGTCGTCAGTTATCATCCATCCCTAAACTATCCTACAAAAACAGTCTTCTACAAAACGATAATCCTTTCAACATGGTACGTTATTGGTGTGGTAAGCAAGCTATAATTCGCACTTCGTGGACCTCTGCTAACCCAGGGCTTCGATTCTTTGGTTGTCCTGTTGAAGTAAGTGTCTTTTAATATGTATTGTATCATTTTTTTTCGCAAGTAGCAAACTACATTGTAACAACGGTTTTTGTTTAATCAATTGCCATAATCATGAATAGGGGTCTTATTGTCGGTGGATACGATGGTATGATCCTAAAATCTTTGCTCATTTAAGAGTGATCATACCAGGCCTTTTGAGGGGGAGAAATGAGCTTAAGGCAAGATTAGAAGCTGCTCAAGGTGATGTGTGGAAGTGGAAGATTTACCTGGTGCTCAGTTGGATATTGTTCTTGATTGTTTATGCATTGGGATAACTTTTTAGCTTTTATGTAATGAGGCGAGATGGTTAATGTTTATTATCTTGAATTATAGTAACGTTGTGTCCCAGAAGGTTATGAATCTTGTTATTATGATCGGTTTACCGTATGTTTATGGCTTTATGCACATGGTTAAGATTAAAGTTGACTTTTAATTGTCAACATTGTTATGAAGTATTCAGTTTGGTTTGTTTTTGACTTTCAATGCCTTATGGGTATGCAGATGGTTAGCAATTTGTTTATGTTTGACTTTTAATTGTCAACATTCTTATGAGGTTTTGTTTAGCTTTGGTTACTTTTGATGCAAATTATTCACACATCAAGCTTAGTCAATTTATAAAAATACACAATAATGACATAGTTCCATAGTTAATGCAAATGGATATAATTCCAAATGCATAAAATTGCATACTTTTTGAAGCATGAGAATTACAGTTAGACACACACACATATGTTTTTAGAGTACATAACTTGTCCATAGGAAATAAACTAGATGAAACATTGTCTAGCTAATTAGCATGACATAATTGACCTATGGTGAGGCCATCATTCTTTCCAGTGCAACCTGCTGCCTAGTCATTCTTCGTGTAGCAGGCTGGATTGAAGCAGAAACTGCTTGCAAATCACTTGACTGCAGCTGAGAATCAGACTGGGATTGATCATGTTGCTGGGATTGACACTGGGATTGCTCATGTATGCTGGGATCGACAATTGCTTCATCTTGATGTTGGTAGGATTGAGTGAGGGATTCATCTTGTATCCTGGGATCTTCTGTTGCTTCATCTTGATGTTGCTGGGATTGAGACAGGGATGCATCATGTATGATGGGATCTTCACTTGCTTGATCTTGATTTTCAGATTGAATACCACTTCCTTGAACAACACTAACTTGACTTTCAACAACACCTGTACCTTTAGGATGTGTCTTTTTTGCTGCTACTTTGTTACCTTTAGGATGTGTCTTTTTTACTGCAGCTTTTGTAGGCACTTGTTTGACATTTCCCTTATGGCCAGTTCGACTACTTTCAGCTCCACCATTCCCTAGACATGTTTTTCGGTTGTGTCTAGCAATGCCACAAATACTACACTTAACACTCTTCCAAGCCCTTGACAGCTTACCATTCTTCACAATCTCTCCACTTTCAGGAGCTATCCTAACTCTTTTTCTACCTCTTGAGCTAGGCGGAGTTGTTTCGGATTTCGGTAGAACAATTGTTGTTGGCACAGTTGATTTTTCCCAATGTTCGTTGCTAGTTATAGGCTGGACATGGTGTTTGTAGGTTGCCTCCCAAGTGAGAAGATAGTAATAAGGATGATCCCATGTTTCTACAGCTCCTACTTGTTGCCCATTTAAAGCCATATTCCAATTGGTATCAACAACATGTTTACATGGTAAACCTGTTATCTCCCATCTTCTGCAAGTACAAGACTTTTCTACAACATTAACTACACATTGGTCACCCCATGGTCCACTAACCTGAAACTTAGTTCCCCCATTCCATAAAACATTATTGATAACGCTACACGCGTCGTTCGGGGTCAAGGAAACTTCCTTTTCTTCGAGCAAGTTTTATAACACCCTAGGCAGTGAACCTAATCGTTGTAGTGTAGTAATTAGGGTAAGCCACGGGTATTGATATCGTTCTCTAGGGGAATAGGAATGCTAGTAAGGAGTTACTACGCTAAGGTTAAGGTTGAGGAAGATTATTTTTGTATCTTTTTATATTTTATGGAATGGAAAGGTACGAATCTCGGGTATTGGATTTGGGGGGTTGTTATTTCTACCGATTACTCTACTATTATCTAATTATCTAAACTAAGGTTGTGGGAGTCTATGTCTAATTAATGTGTGCTCGTATGATAGTTTAAAGATGTGTTTACTTAGTTTGTATTACTCCTTAATTATCTCCTATTGATGGTTGAGTGTCACGTCTTATTCTTAATTGCGTTGTGTGTCTAAAGTTGTAGGGTATGCGTTTCTCCCTAACTCTTTGAACTTACCAAAGGGTCTCGTCTACAAACCCACTAGGGATGATAAACTCCTACTCTAAGGCGCTCTTTGGATGGTTTAGCCTACAACTACTCAGGTAATTATATTCTAAGGTTCACAAAGATGAATCAAGCATTAAGTACACAACGAATGACCTATCGCATTACTAGATCATTAATCAACTAAGATAAGAAACAACCAATCAATATTCAATAATTAAGTTTCATACTTCCTAAGCAAACACACAAGTAAATTAGCCGGACATGGAGAACATGCAAGCATACACACAAATAATCAAAGACATAATTGAATTAATAAAGTAAAGACTTATCTTGATGTAAGATAGGGTTTAAAACCCTAAAATACTGTACAAGACACCTTAGGTTCGGTTTTAGGTTTTTACTCCAAAGACTCTCCACACAAAGACTGAAAAATTCGGATTCTATATATAAGATTACAATTGCGACGGCGTCACCTTATGTTTAGTGATGCCGTCGTGTCGCCGTCATTAGGGTTTCGTCTTGGCCACGTTAACCTTGCGACGGCGTCACCTTATGTCCGTGACGCCGTCCTCTTCAGCTTCTGACGTCGTCTGGATTGCATCTAGGCCGTCTCAGTAGCGACGGCCTACTCTTTCACAACTAGACGTCGTCACTTGAAAATACGAGTTTTGGGTTCTGGACCGTCACAATAATTTTGGGACGGCGTCGCCATTAGCACCTGACGCCGTCGCCTTCTATTTTCAGCAACTGTGAGTGTCTCGATTTTGACTTTGGCCATTTTCTTCATATATTCGCGCCTTTTCGTCCAAATAAGTGCCATTCCAGCATTTTGCCTTCACGAGACCTAAAAAGTGAAAAGGAACGATATTAAGCAATAACGGATACAAAAGTGATCAAATAAGGACTTAAACGACCCCTCAAAATGGTACCTTTTAAAACCTTATCAAATATCCCTACACTTGTTATTTGCTTGTCCTCAAGCAAATGTGCTTTTAGCCAATTAATTTATAAGTTAGGGGTCATGAAGCATTAATTCAAAACGGTCCACAACACATATAAGCCCCGCAAAAGTCATAACAAGCACGGAAATTACATACTAGCACCTCACATGGGGTGTTTGGATACTCACATCTCTCTCGGGTGTATATATGAAATATAACAAAATAGGAAATGGAAGATAAACACTCATTAACCGGTCCTAGTACATAGATTACCATAGGCTTGAGAATAGATCAAACCTCCATCGCTTTGGCGTAAGCACCTAGGAAAGACTATCAAAGAGGTCTTTTAAAGGGTTGTAATGTTAGGCTTACGGTAGGGAAACAAGGGGTTTGGTGGGATAGGCTATTTAGTGGTGGCAAGTCAAAAATCTCTATGTTAAATGCATACGAAGAATGGCGTTGCTAAGCCAAGACTCGACACTCTAAAACTCTAGGTAACTGAAATAAACAAACATAAATTTAAAGATAGATGTAGGATGGTAGCCCGTATGTTTTTTTTTTTTTTTTTTTTTTTTTTTTTTTTTTTTCTTTTTTTTTTCACACTTTATTTTTTTCTTTTTCTCTTTTTCTATTTTTTTTCGATTTTTTTTTTTTTATTTTTTTTATTCATACACTTTTACTCTACCATCCTCTAAGATAACATCAAAATACTAGGGATTTATAGGCATATCCCTACACTTGAGTTTTTTATTACTCTAACACTAATTTGACCCGAATTGAAAAGATCAAAACACTTGGGGTACATTATTACGCAAACAAAGGGAATTTGAATTTTTAAGGTTCCCTTCCCGTCATTTCATAAACTTTAACTTTTCCCATGAATCCCAATCGTCCCAAAACTGTATACAAAGGATATGACTCGACTTAGCAACTTATGCAAGCAACTAGATAATTGAACTAAGGGTTTAGGGTGATAACAAATATTTGCACTGAAAGTGAGTGCATAAGGGGTAGGCTAAGGCGATTTGGGTGTATATTTGGGGGTGGGGTGTAAACAATGCTCTTCATTGATATTCCGGAAAAACCGAAACATCACGAGAACCGCGAAAAGGATAGGCTCTGAGGGGTTAACTAGGGGTATCGTGTACTAAAAATGAGTACAACGCAAAGGGTGTGGGGGAATTACTCAACCGATATGGAAGAAGTAATTATATTACAGGTATCAAACAAGGGTCATCCTAATGCCTCTTATCATTTAGTTATTCCTAACTACACAAGTGTAGCCTCACTTGCGATCTCGGAATGCATCACAAAACAAGTTCTAGAATCTAATATACTACCGGTTCACACTCTAAGCATTGAAGATGAATGCTTTTATTCCTACTAATCTAAGGGCGATCCTCACATTTTGGTGGAATTTGGGTGGCCCACTCCTATATGTCATAAAAAATTTTAAATTTGGTGCCAAAATTACCCTAACCGACATTTTCTCATGGTTTATTACACAATCGCATTTGGACAAAGCAAATAATCAAGGATAAGCATAGTTTCAAAGTTCCCGTTTTATTTTCCCTCCCTACACTTAAACTGAACATTGTCCCCAATGTTCCCCGAAAGTATCAAAGTTATGATAAAAGAAGGTAATTTAAAACGAAAGAAACTAATACTCCCCTGATTAGCTCGGTAGGATCCGTGTAAAGTGGTGGTTAAATCCTTTTCAAGAAGAATTATTGCGTGAAAAGCTCCTTCCAATCTTATGTAACTTCTTCTTGACAAACTAAACCTGCACACTTGAAGAAAACAAACGAAACCTTCGCGTAAAATCGGCGGTAATAATATATATAAGACTCGATTTAAACTAGGATATAATGCTTGTGGAATGGATGTTTACAGAATTTCTAAGAAAATTAAGACCTGGAAAATTCCAAAAATTTATAAGTGGCTCAGAAAACGAGAAAAAAAGTAATCTGATGTTTTTACTCCTTCCTGACGCCGTCAGGTTGCAATCCTGACGCCGTCAGTTTATCCTGACAAAAACTGGTCTGCGATTTTCTGGAAAAAATTCTGGAAAATTTACATCTTTAGAATCTGGAAAAAAATTCTGCAAAATATCCATTATGACTCGATACAAGCATTTGACTCGAACAAACAAACATAAATATCTTTTAGTTAATTGTTATTCTCATGTTTACGTTTCTTTTGAAAACGTGTGTAATCCTCCCTACACTTATCCTTTATGTAAAATACCTTTATATGCAATTAAGACGAGGTTAAAAACAAAATAAAGCATTTTTACAAATTTAAACATGAGTATAAACAATTAATAAAAGATATAAGACACTAACAAGCAAACAATTAAGCATGGGTTGCCTCCCACGAAGCGCTTTTCTTTATTTAAGAGTCTTGTAGCTAGACTCATAGTCGTGCTCCTACGTTGCCCTAATCTTAGAGGCCCATTCGATCTCCTTAACTCTTCTTTCATCACGAATATATTAAGGCCCTAGTTCAAGACAAGCAGTGTAGTAAACTTTGTTCTTCCAGTCTACTTCGAATGCCGGAATGTTATCTACATCTAAATTATCCATGCCCTCAAAATTCTTATTTTTGTGGGGCATTATATATTTAACATTCTTGGTTTCATTTGAGAACTCGATTATCCCTTTCTCTTTATCATAAACCATCTTAGACTCTTCTATAAATGGTTTCCCAAGTATCACATCTCCTAAAACTCCATCAATAATGCCTTTCACATTTTCTAGGATCATGAAATCACACCTATATGTGAAGTTCCCTACGAAGACATGCAATCCCTTAACCCTTCCAACATAGTTACTCACTTTCCTAGGGTAAAAGGGGTCCCCCATAGGTCTTAAATTTTCTCTCATGATCCAATTGTAGTAGAGCCTAGACATTATGTTCATGGGTGCTTTATAATCTATGTAAGTGTGATCCCTATATAAGTAACCAATCATGCATGGTATTTTGATATTTTTAGGGTCACCACTTTTTATGCATGGTTCGAAAGGCGGTCGCGGGAAGTTAACTACATTATAGTGATAAGCAGTTTCCTTTCCATTAGGGTATGAATCGAAATACTCCCTAAGTTCCTCCTCCTCCTTACTTCCGTCCATAATCTCCAAAACCTTATAATCTCCTTCTACAATTTCATCTTCTGAATCACTTGAGGTTGAATCACTATCTAAAGTACCAGTGGATTCCTCAAGGGCTTTTTCAAGTGCATTTTCAATTATCCTATTAAGTTTCTTAAGCTCTCCAATTTCACTAACAATGCGAGCTCGGAGTTGGTTGGCAAAAGTTGGATCGAGTGGTGGGTATTTGTTTGGTGGTGAAGCGTTGTTTGGTCGTTGGTTATCGAGTGGTGGTTGGTTATCACCTTCCATGATGAAAAGTGATGGGGTTACGAACAAAGGTTACGAAGAAGGGGGATAGACTAAGAGAAAGCTAAAAATGAGAAAAAATTTACTTGATAGGAATCAAGCAAAGAAACCTAAACGAGGTGGACTACTAACTAGCTATTCTATTCCCCGGCAGCGGCGCCAAAAACTTGATAACGCTACACGCGTCGTTCGGGGTCAAGGAAACTTCCTTTTCTTCGAGCAAGTTTTATAACACCCTTGGCAGTGAACCTAATCGTTGTAGTGTAGTAATTAGGGTAAGCCACGGGTATTGATATCGTTCTCTAGGGGAATAGGAATGCTAGTAAGGAGTTACTACGCTAAGGTTAAGGTTGAGGAAGATTATTTTTGCATCTTTTTATATTTTATGGAATGGAAAGGTACGAATCTCGGGTATTGGATTTGGGGGGTTGGTATTTCTACCGATTACTCTACTATTATCTAATTATCTAAACTAAGGTTGTGGGAGTCTATGTCTAATTAATGTGTGCTCGTATGATAGTTTAAAGATGTGTTTACTTAGTTTGTATTACTCCTTACCTATTGATGGTTGAGTGTCACGTCTTATTCTTAATTGCGTTGTGTGTCTAAAGTTGTAGGGTATGCGTTTCTCCCTAACTCTTTGAACTTACCAAAGGGTCTCGTCTACAAACCCACTAGGGATGATAAACTCCTACTCTAAGGCGCTCTTTGGATGGTTTAGCCTACAACTACTCAGGTAATTATATTCTAAGGTTCACAAAGATGAATCAAGCATTAAGTACACAACGAATGACCTATCGCATTACTAGATCATTAATCAACTAAGATAAGAAACAACCAATCAATATTCAATAATTAAGTTTCATACTTCCTAAGCAAACACACAAGTAAATTAGCCGGACATGGAGAACATGCAAGCATACACACAAATAATCAAAGACATAATTGAATTAATGAAGTAAAGACTTATCTTGATGTAAGATAGGGTTTAAAACCCTAAAATACTGTACAAGACACCTTAGATTCGGTTTTAGGTTTTTACTCCAAAGACTCTCCACACAAAGACTGAAAAATTCGGATTCTATATATAAGATTACAATTGCGACGGCGTCACCTTATGTTTAGTGACGCCGTCGTGTCGCCGTCATTAGGGTTTCGTCTTGGCCACGTTAACCTTGCGACGGCGTCACCTTATGTCCGTGATGCCGTCCTCTTCAGCTTCTGACGTCGTCTGGATTGCATCTAGGCCGTCTGAGTAGCGACGGCCTACTCTTTCACAACTAGACGTCGTCACTTGAAAATACGAGTTTTGGGTTCTGGACCGTCACAATAATTTTGGGACGGCGTCGCCATTAGCACCTGACGCCGTCGCCTTCTATTTTCAGCAACTGTGAGTGTCTCGATTTTGACTTTGGCCATTTTCTTCATATATTCGCGCCTTTTCGTCCAAATAAGTGCCATTCCAGCATTTTGCCTTCACGAGACCTAAAAAGTGAAAAGGAACGATATTAAGCAATAACGGATACAAAAGTGATCAAATAAGGACTTAAACGACCCCTCAAAATGGTACCTTTTAAAACCTTATCAATTATACTTAACAGCCTATTTCTTAATACCCTTTAGCATGTGTTGTGCAGTTGGTGTTAGTGGCCCATCACTCTTCTCAATCACCATAAGAACATGCATTATCCTCTACATACAGTATTCCCTGATGTATTCTAAGGCTGTAATAATTGGTTTGTTTAAACCCTCAATTATTTTGTCATGAAACACTTGACACATATTAAAAGTAACACATCAGAATGAGCTCTCCCTAAAGATTACAAATAAACATGTATTAATTATAATTGTTTATACTGCATTAAAAATTAACTGAAACAGGTAGATGACTTACATGAAAAATGTGACCTTAACCAATGGATTCGGTGTTATCTTACTTAACCAATCATGGGCTGGTTGATTAAATTTCTTGAAATCAACCATAGCTTTCTGAAACTGTACAACAGTTGAGGCTGTTGCACATTTCCACAGATGCTCTTTGTAGGCCCTACCTTTCTATTGAAGTTTTATTTTCTCATGAATTCTTCTAATACAAAATCTGTATTCAGCATCTGAAAAAAAAATCTCTTAAAGCTCCACTTATATTCCGCACAAAATCAAATATGTTTACTGTCTGTTTCAAAACAGAGAGACTTAAATTCATGAACAGATTAAGGGAGTACCTTTTGCATGTCAGTAATAAAAGTGATGCTTGAGATTGGCTCAAGTGCTATATCATCGGATAAACAATGAAGAAACCAATTCCATGATCCTATGTTTTTCTGATTCAGCAAAAGCATAAGCTAAAGGGTATATACCATTGTTGCTATCAATTCCCACAGCTGTCAGCAGTTGACCATTCAAAGGACCATGAATTGGAAAAGCATCCAGCCCCAACAACGATCACCCACACGCTTTAAATCCTTCCTTCAGTGCACCTAAACAAATATACACTCTCTTGAATTCTCTCGTTAGAAGAGCCTCATCTGCAGGTCGTTCCACATTCATCAGTACTGTTGTATTAGGGTTTCTCTTCTACAACTCTTGAACATAATCTCTCAACATAGTAAATTGTAGCTTGAATTGACCCTTGATGCCTCGCCCTTAAAACCTTTTGCAGGGACACTTCAAGCTCGTATTGGTTGGTAAGTTGATTATGAACAGACTTGACAGGAACCCGTGAATTGGTTTCAATTTGTGCTGTAATTTGCTTTGAGATATAGTTAAGGTCAAAAGCTCTGACTGCCCTTGATTGCAAATAAGTGTGTTGCTCATTATATGTTCTGACTGACCATGTACATGTCTCACCATTCCTGCCGACAAACAATATCCATGGGCAGAGTATTTCAGAAGGGTCCTTTTTTGCCAGAAAGCAATGCATTTATACCCCTTCTGGTTAATGAACTTCTAGATGGGCCTATATCCAGTCCAGGACATTCACTTGGGCCTGAAAGTGGAACACAACCCTTACATCTGACCCTTATTCTTGTTTTGTCATTCTTCATAAAAATCAACTCCCTCCTAGTTTCTATTGAATGATCTCTTACCTTATTTTTGGCATTCATTGCAGTAGGAAAGTCCTGACCACAATAGGAGAATGTGGTATAGACTCTATTTGCAAAGTCTACCTGTAGGTAAGAAACATACTCACTGTAAAAGATATCATCAACCATCACAGGTAAATCATTTTCCAAATGCATGTCATCACTTATATTAGTGGTTGTTCCTGCTTTACCTAACTCATTACTCTGACTTACTTGGACCAAAGCAAGTTGTGCATCATTCTCCTGACAAGTATTCTCTTCATTTGCTTGAATTGAATCATCAACTGCATTGACTAAGTCTCTAGTCTCACTCACTTAGAACATAGTAACATCAACAACATGATCCTCTTCCATGTTATTGGCATAAACATATGCGTTTCCTACTTCCCCTAAATGCTTATTCTGAGTCAATTGAAACAGATTTACATTAACATCAGGCTCCTCAAACCTGTTATTGACATCAACTAGTGCTCTTCCTACTTTCTCTAACTGCTTCCCTTAAGTCACTCGGAACAGATTAACCTCAAAATTATCAGGCTCCTTAATAACATTGTCCTCATCAATAAGTACTAAAGCACACTCACTGTTATAAACAGATTGGCTAGCAAATGATGTGTCTAGGATGGAAAATACAGGCTCAATGTTTGGCAAATTGCTAGATTCACCAATATAATTGAGGTCCATAGGTACTTGTGTAAGTTGCATAAAAGGATCTAGTGCAGGCTCATTATCAAGATCATCTAACACCAATCGTCTACAACAAGATTAAATAGCAGCACTAGCAACTTTTCTGCTATTTTCATCCATATCCCAAAAAACAATCTTAATATATTGTAGGGACATTTTAGACAGCTCTAATCTTGTTTTACCTATTTCTACATACACATCTATCAACTTATGGTATTTGATAAGGTCTTTCAACAAGTCAAGATTAGCAGCTTCATGCAAACTAAACAAACAATCATCCAATGAAGTACCAGGCTTAAGAAAATAGAAATAATTGGTTTGTCCTTTCTCATAACCGATTTGGGTCATGAGAGCATCCATTTCATCAACATATACCTCATTTATTTCCACATAATCAACCAGGCATTCCTTGCCTCCTTGATATATTCTACCTGGAGAGTATTTGAATGTACCTTGATGATGGAACCTCATGCTAAAGGATCCTGGTTCATCCGCTGTATAAAAAATGTACAAAAACACTGTTACGATAAATTTACCTAAAAGGGGAATAACTTAAACAATCGTACTAACATATAATTGTAAAAGACTATAACCAAAAAACACTTACCATATCTCCTGATTGCAGAATTTTCCTCAATTTCATGGTCATCAAAGAAAGGAGGTTCTCTAATTCGCCATAGAGTAAATACAAGATTGGCGTTTGTTATTTTCTTACTTAGATTATTTGATTTGATGATTGACATTGCATTAAGGTTTTTTGGGTAGGCTTCCGAAACAAGTTTAGGGATGAGCAATGAGTACACAGCTTAGTTATATTATACATTTTGGCGGGAAATTGGATTAGACATCTGCTACCATAGTACATCAAGGTAATAAGACGATTCTACCATCAACAGTAAAAGGATAACGAGATTTTATGGACTATAACGGGACATTGACATGGGCATTAATAGTCAAAGGACTGATTTAGAGTATAAAAACCTTGATTTAGACTCCCCACGATGAAAAAGACAAGGTTTGTCTCAGGGTGATGCGTGTGAACAAGATTAGGGACAAACGGTGTATTTTACTCTAAAATTAATAGATGCCCACTACACCCACCTCTCTTACAAGTTGTGAGATGAATTTCTCACCAATTATTGATTTCTCTTATATTCTTTTCTTAAGAAACAAACCCTGAGAACATGGGGAGTTCGTTAGGTATTTTGGAAGTACTGAAAAATCGGTGACTCGATGTCTAATCAAAATATCCGTGTCAAGTAAAAAGAGTCCCACCATATTGTCACATATTGCATCGTGTGAATTTCACCCATTTTGACACTTTAGAGTTTTTAGTCGGCAAGGCGGACCAAGAGGGGTTTCCGAGGTTTACGAGAACCGATGAAAGTTTGTCACGTAATGTAAGTTAAAATTTTGATTTCTCTGGAATGAACTTGGTTTCTAATTAAATTATATGTCACATAATATATGTCTTGTTTTGTTAGTTCTCTAATATGTTAATATATATAAATATATATATATATATATATATATATATATATATATATATATATATATATATATATATATATATATATATATTCTTAATTTGTTTACAAGTTTTAAAAAGATCGTATTTTTTATTTCATTTTAAATTCTTTTATACTCGAAAAAAATAATTGTGCACCTGATGACTAAAAGTTTTAAATCCGCCCGTGTTAGTCGGCGATATGTTTGTTTAGTAAATACAACCCTCGTCGTGCCAAATAAATATATCTTTTAGTAATACAAACAAGAAAACAAAACATCTTAGCAAGGAGCCAAGGATGTGTATAAGTTTTTCGTTAAGGTAACAAAATATTAAATTTTGACTGAAAAAATCACACTAAAAAGATATAGTACTTTACTACTTTAGGACTACAAAAGGAAGCAATAACTACAAAGGCATATATCTAGAGTTTAAATTCAAATTTCTAACTAAGTGATGTATTTACGATTCAAATTTCTAATCGAGTGATGTATTTGTTTGTACAATTGGACGTCAACATAAATACAATCATGGTGTTCGGACCCGATCAAAGTTTGCAAACAGCAAGGACGGACCCATTTAGGAGCCGGGTGTAACACGGGCCACACTTCATTTTAAGTCGCGAAGTGTTATTTGTTTTCAAAAAGTTTTGTTTTCCAATGCGTACACCCCCAATAATATTTTTTGCTACTTTATTTTGTTACAGTGGAACCCAAGTTTAAATTAAAAAAAAAATTATGATGCAAATTTTAGTACTTACGATAGAAATAAATTATGCAAGAACCCTTTCGAAAATATTTGTGCAACACCCATTTCAGGATTTCAAGATCCATTTCAAGATCCTAGATCCATCCTGGCAAACCGTAAAGAAGGTGGTTCAACTTTTCTTAGTTCGTACATGAGCTTTTTAATCTGGTCTTCTAATTGATCACGTTTTTATAGTCCACTGGTGTCAAGGTGTTTTTGGAGCCTTTTGATGGGTCTTGATTTTGGTCTTATTTTATGTTGGTGCTTTACATACATGTGTGAATTTTGATCATTTGTAAAGGCCACTGTGTAGGGATGTAATTTCCGGCTTGTAGTGTTAAAGAAAGGTTGTATTTATTTTAGTTCTACTTGGTGTCAATTCATATTATTTAACAATTCATACACTACTTTAACTAGAAGGGCACCCGCGCAATGCGGCGGTGGGTACCCGATAACTATTTTTGTGACGAGCAAATGTTTTTTATTTTAAAATTCCTTATTATAAAGTAGTAGATAAATGTTTTTCAAAAGTAGATAGTCTAAATTATTAATAGTGTAAATGGTAAACATTTTTATTTTTTAAATTTTAACATTAAATTTGTGGTTTAACTATAGTGAGCTTTTCTTATAAGCAATTCCATTAAAATGTGTCATTATTAGAGGGCGGTTACATATGGTTTTAATGAGACTTAAATTTTCAGATTTTACATTCATTTTCTACTTTTCCTTTTATAGTAATGTTTTTGGTCTTAAAATTTTAAGACTTCCTTTAATAGAAAGTCCCAAATATTTTATAATGTAGTATAGATTGGTTATATACATGAGTGTGCTAATCAAAACATAATGTGTACAAATCACTTCTTTTTTTATATACATTTACTATTACCTTTCAGAATTTTTTTTATCCCAATTGATTATGATATAGTTTTTGTTTTAAGTGTAAGAAAACCTAGAATTTTCGTTTTAAAGTGCGAGAATTGTGAATGGGTTTATAAACCCACTAGCTTTGGTGGGTTTAGAAAATGGCTTTTTTGAAGGTTTTTTTATTTATTGTTATTTTTTTTTACGACGAATTTTATAAAAGAGCTAGCAAAGAGTTAGAAAATTACAAAGAAACAAGATAATGGTTTTTAAGCCAATCTATCAAAGTAAAAAAAACTTTACATCTAAATCTACACAAATAAAAAGAACGAGCGATTATATAATCCAAAAGAGCCGCTTTCGAAGGAGGATTCGAACCAAAAAGAGTTTTGTTACGAAAATTCCAAACAACCCACCACATAATATAGCAAACTCCTTCCAACTATTTAAGGTTAGAATGCATTTGAAGATTCGAAATCCAATCCACCCATTCCTCGAATGAAATAACCTCCACGAAGATGCAATCCCACCAAAAAGCAATCTTACGACCTCACCATCGAACATACAAAAAATATGTAGCTAGTAGATTCCACCGCCTTGCCACAATTTGGACAAATGATAGCATCGATTTCCATACCTTTACGAAAGATATTGAGCCTAGTAGATAAAGAATCCAATCTAACTTTTCATGTATGAACATTAACCTTTATAGGCACCGCATTAATCAAAACAATTATAAGTGAGAATGAAAGCCATTCCTCCATACTCATACCTTTAAATCAAACGCTCCTTTGATGAATAATCAAAACGTGAATTAATGTACCAACCTTCGCATTTGTCTCTTTTGTTTATATAGAACGACAATAAGTTTTAAGTAAAGGGAATTGATTTGCAGACTTTGAAATTTGATTGGAACACTTCATATATGCATTAAATACTTGTATAATATTATATACTCTGCTTCAACTGCTTGTATCTTGAGTGTGCAAATAATTTTTTTGAATGTGCAAATCATTAGCCTTAAGTAAAACTGCAAGAATCTAGTTTAAATCAATACGTACACTCTCGTACCACAGACATCGACAAAACATTTGTTGTCTAATTTAAGTTAACATATTACTATTAAATAATTTTTGCTAACATCCGAATACAGAAAGAAAAAAAAGGACAAAAACAAATGCGGCGTATAAAAATAAAAATACGGAGTATATATTCCCATGATTTACATGCCGACAATAACAAATCCAAATGTGTGGCACCAATTATAAGTTATGGTACCAAACATCAAAACGTGTTATAATTAAGTTCAAATTTTGAGACGTGTTTAAATTATGAGATATGTATACGGAGTCCACTCAAGTTTACAACTTTTAACATATAAGCCATTTGATTATTAAAATGAATTTATAGCCTGTCAAATTATATGTTTATTTTTGTTTACACTAATTTCGGTAAGATTTATACCCGAAAACTATGAAATATAAGTAAGGAATCAAACGCTAACCTATCCAAGCAATATAAATGAAATGTTTGATCTGAAATACTGATTATACCCTTAGTTTAAGTGTGAATTTATATTTGTAATTTAGAAGGGTAAAACTGAAATTTCGCGACTGGTTTTATTCGTATTAATTTAATATGTTATTGTTAGGTTCAATCTTGCCGTCTGATAATTATCCAGATTAAATTTGACCAAATTTAGTGTAAACAAAGATAAATATATAGTTTGGTGGCCTATAAGTTACTTTCCGAAAATGGGTGACCTATATAAAAAAAACTTAAAAATTGGGTGGCCTCCCGATATGTTATCCCTAAATTATTTTTTTACCTCTGGTGTCATTTGTTCAAACTCGAGTAGTGTTTAATTTGTATCGGACGAACACTCGCGCAAAGCGACGGTGTATAGCGGTAAATAATTATATTTGCAAAATCATGATTTTGGTTCGACACTTGATGCAAAGCGTGTATTTTTTGAAATACAAACCGTGTATTTTTTGAAATACAAACCGTGTATTTTTTTAAAATTAATATATTGTGTGTATTTTAAAAGTTACCAAATTTAGAACTGATCAAGAAAAAATATAACTTAGGTTGCCAAAATTTTGAAAAGTTGTCAAGTTTAATAGGTATTTAAGGATAATTTAGGCAAACTACATTAATTTAAGTTTTAAAATCTAAGATTCAAGATTTTAGAAAAATAAATAAACTCTTTATAAGTAGTAGAGATCGAGTATCAAGAAGGTGTCTCGAGTACGTTTTTAATAAAAGATTATTTGATTATTGCTTTTCAGAAATGCATATAATTAGAACATAATAAATTAAGAATTGACAAACCATTTGGAAAAAAAATGATGATCTTTGTTGCTCTTTCCGTCTTAAAATTATTGTCAAAAAATAATCATCACAAAGTTAAATAAAAGTAGGGCTACTTTAATTTTCAACTACCCAAATTAAATATTCCCTTACTAAATCTCTAGTTTTTACTTAAAAATGAAAGTGAACAATTATTTTGAGACACCTCGAAAAGGAAATACGGACTATAATTTTGAGACGGGGGGAGTATCTTAGATACAACAACAATGTACCAATTCTATCAGGGCGAAGACATATCCTACCTTCTACTCTAGGATAGACCGAGAGTAGGAAGACTGCTTTCAGAAAGATCTCCGTTTGTTTTCTTAGGGGATGTTTGTTTAAGCTTATACATAGGCTTACGAGCTTATTTACTTTCGGTATATATTTAATAAGCCTCATTTTTCTAGCTTATTTTGAGACTTATGAGTTTATAGAAGAGTATTATATTACAATAAACTAATATAAGCCCACAAGTAATATAAGCAGAAAAATAAATAAGCTCATATAAGCCGCATATAAGCTTAAACAAACACCCCCTTAAATACAATATACATAATCAAGTTGGATTGAGATTCTCTAATGTTGAGTTTCACATGACTAGTCATGTTGTCTCACATAAACATTAGTGAATCCCTCATTTTAAATTCAAAATAGATCATCTTTTGAGGTTCACTTTCTTTTATTTGAGACAACATGTCATGTTAACTCAACATTAGAGGATCTATATCCATCAAATTAAACGATACAATTCCAAACACTCCTTAAATGTGAAAGGAATATAATCGCACGATTTCTATTTATTTAAAGAGAAAACACACAAAACAAACCCATACTTTGCTACCACCATACCTTCAAGTTTCTCCCCAAGCCATATCACTCATTTCTTCACAAGCACTCACTTAGTCACATTCTATTCGTTTTTCTAACACTAAAATGCACTGTCCAATAAACGAATAACCACATTACAAAAAATGGGCAAAGCTTCAAAATTCTTCAAAGCACTACTAGGATTCAAAACAACCGACACACCATCTTCTCGTGCGAATTCTAACAAGCAACTTAAACGACGTTGGAGTTTCGTTACACCATGTAGAGCGAATAATCCGAGTAAACCACAAGAAGGAAAATTACTCGATCAATATCCTCATTATAATCTTAGTGAGAATGAAGATCCTAATAAGCAGGCCATTGCCCTTGTTGCGGCTACTGCTGCTGTAGTTGATGCAGCAGTAGTCGCAGCTCAAGCCGCTGCAGAGGTAGTACGCATGACAAGTAGGACTACTGGATATGGTCGTCGTGAGGAACTGGCTGCTATTAAAATCCAGTCATCTTTTCGAGCTTATCTGGTACGTGTGACTCCATATACGTGTTAGTACTTTTGAGGGTAATATAGTCTTTTGATACGTATAGTATGGACCTCTCGTGCATGTGGTTATGGTTAATTATAGAAAGTTAGAAACTGTGTTGGTTTTCATTTAGTCTTCAGTACTCAGTAGCTTCCATATATTCTTCTAATTCCATTTCTAATCAACGCATTTCAACTCCAAGAAGTTTAATAATTAAAAAACATAAATAGAACACGGGTTTTGCTAATACGTGTCCAATTGATACATGTTTATTAGCTCTTTATATAAGGAAGGTTTGAGTTACTTAATATCAAATTTTCATTTAATCAAGGTAATTTTAAAGTTTAATTAGTATCCATTGAATGTATTTTTTGGTTTGAAAAGAAAATTTATGTCCATTAATTATATTCTAGTATGCCCACCGAGCACATATCAGCAAAACCCATAAAACAAAATAATTGTTTTTAGGGTTTAGTCCGTACAATAGCAACGTACTTTCAACTTTGTTCCATTTTAGTACGTGTACTTTTTTTTGTCCCACTTAATGTAACGTACTTTCAGGTTTTGTGCTACTTTAGTACGTGCAAGTTTGATTTACCGGATAATGAACGAAAACAACCTACTTTGTTTGATTTAATTACATGAATGGTCCCTGTGATTTGTGGAGTATCACGAATTTAGTCCTACTTCGTTTTTTTTCGTTTTTTTACGTTTTCGTTTGATTTTTTACGTTTTCGTCTGATTTTTTTATGTTTTCGTCTGATTTTTTTCGTTTTTTACTTCTTTTTTCGTTTTTTTTCGGTTTTTTTTTTTTTTTTTTTACTTTTTTTTCGTTCTTTTTCGTTTTTTTATTTTTTCGTTTGGTTTTTTACGTTTTCGTCTGTTTTCTTTTACCTTTTTTTCGTTTTTCTACTTCTTTTTTCGTTTTTTTTTTCTTTTTTTTTTTCGTTTTTTTTACGTTTTCGTCTGATTTTTTTACGTTTTTGTCTGTTTTTTTTTACATTTTTTTTTCGTTTTTTACTTTTTTTTTTTTCGTTTTTTTACGTTTTCGTTTGGTTTTTTACGCTTTCGTCTGATTTTTTTACGTTTTCGTCTGGTTTTTTTTTTTTTTTTTTTTTTTTTTTTTTTTTTGTCATTTTTTTACTTTTTTTTACGTTTTCGTCTAGGTTTTTTACGGTTTCGCCTGTTTTTTTACGTTTTTTTTTTTCGTTTTTCTTCGTTTTTTACGTTTCCGTCTGTTTTTTCTATGTTTTCATCCGTTTTTTACGTTTTCGTCCGACGAAAACATAAAAAAATGGATGAAAGCATAAAAAAACACACGAAAACGTAAAGAAAGGGACAAAAACGTAAAAAACGAAGAAAAATATAAAAACCCACAGACAAAAACGTAAAAAAACGAAGAAAAACGTAAAAAAATATTCGAAAACGTAAAAAAAGGACGAAAACGTAAAAAACGGAGGAAATCGTAAAAAAAAGATGAAAACGTAAAAAAAAGTGACGAAAACGTAAAAAACCCGGACGAAAACATTAAAAAGTAGACCAAAACGAAAAAAATCTCAGGGAAACGTAAAAACCCAGACGAAAACGTAAAAAATGAAAAAGAAACGTAAAAAAAACAGACGAAAACGTAAAAAATCTCAGGAAAACGTAAAAAAATATTCGAAAACGTAAAAAACGGACGAAAACGTAAAAAACGGACAAAAATGACTTTTTATCTGGTAGTCCGTACTTTGAGGTACTAAAGTAGCACAAAACCTGAAGTACGTTGCATTAACTCGACCATTTATGTGCTAAAAAAAACCACGTAGTCATTTAACCGGTAAAACTCATTTCTTAACCGGTAGCCTGTACTTTGACGTACTAAAATGGAACAAAACCTGAAAGTACGTTACATTAAGTGGGACAAAAAAAAGTACACGTACTAAAATGGAACAAAGTTGAAAGTACGTTGCTATTGTACGGACTAAACCCTTGTTTTTAATGATCATATTGTTGTCCATGATAGCTTTAAAAATGGAATGATCCATCGTTATCTTTATTTTTTTCGTCAATTAAGCAAAAATCACAAAACCAGTTATATAAATAAAAAAACACACTTCATTCGTTTTTAATATCATTTTCCATCTTACCATGTTCAAATGTTTCAAAATAATTATTTGCTAATAAAAGCGGTCGATAGAAGGAATTTTTAAAGTTTACTAAATCGCCTTTAAAAAAATTTGTTATTTACAAACTAAACACCAGCATTAGTTAATGTCAAAGGAAATTATTGCAAAAATGAAAGTCATGTGTTCTTGTTTGACGAACAATAATTTTGAAACGAATGAAGTATATATTAAAAAAAAGTGACCACATGTACCAATTTGAAAAATAAGTATACTTTATTTTTAGCGAGCGTGTTTTAAACACGGTCACGATGTACGTAATATCAATTGAGCTGTGTATGAACGTACACTTAACATTTCAAATACGTTTGTTGTGGTTGTTTAAAAAGAACCTATTTTTTCAAGGTCTATGCCTATTAATGAATCTTTCATTGTGGTTTTGAATAGAAGAATGAGTATATATTATCATTCACTGTGTCATATCGTTGATATATCTTGTGTAAGAACTGAACTTGTAGAGTTAATAACAATGTTTTAAAAACCGGGTTTTTAATCGACCCGGTCGAGTCACCGGGCACCGGTTCGACCGCCGGGTCAACCCGAGTCACTCAAAACCCGGCGGGTCTAACCGGTTGACCCGGTTTTAAAAACCCGGGTTTTTTTACCCATTTTAGTGGCCGGGTACCGATCCGACCGGTTGAACCGGCCGGGTCGACCCGGGTATGAAAACATTGGTTAATAACATAAAGTTGGTTTAATATAAAAGTACAAACTAATATAGTTGACTTGGTCAACAGCTAAGCTTTTATTTTCTTTATTTGTTAAAGGGATTTTTTAAAATGTGGCTATGAGGGCATACTTTTGAGTTTTATATAAAAGTAAAGTCGGAGATTATTAAATTTAAATTTACATTTAATTATGATAACTTACAATTATATTTAATGAAAATTAAACACATTTGTTAATACAAAAAGAGAGTTCGTTAGCTTAACATGTTCTTGAGGACATGTTGGAAAAAACCTTTGTTAAATAACTATTACCTTCTCCGTCTCAAAATAAGTTCAAGTTTGACTTTTTAGAGTTTTTTTGTTTAACTTTGTTTTTAAATATTTTTATTTGTGTTATATAATACTTGATAAAAATTATACTAATTAAAATACATTTGAAACCCAATCTATTCATATATTTTGCATCAATTATTATATAACATAAGTAAAAGTATTTACGGTCAAAATTATTGAACAAAAAAGACTTCAAAAAATCAAATCTGACACTTATTTTGAGACGGAGGTGATATTATATATTAAATCAAATTATTTGCATAATTAAGTCAATGTAAAAGGTTATAAGCTTGTTAAATGAGTGGCTCATTTGTTTCATTTTAGCCAAAACTGTAGTTTTCTATAAAAAAAAGAGTAAATTGCAAAAATCGTCCTTGTGGTTTAGCCAAATTGCAGATTTCGTCCTTACTGTTCATTAAGTGCAAAAACAGTCCTTATTTGACACTGTTTCGTACAGTTTTGGTCCCCCGAAACTAACACCGTTAGTTTGTGCTCGTTAATGAACAGTACGGACGAAATCTGCAATTTGGCTAAACCACGAGGACGATTTTTGCAATTTACTCTATTTTTTATATAAAAATGTTTTATATAAAAACATTTTATAAAAAAGTTTTTATATAAAACGTTTTTATATAAAGTTTTTTTATATAAAAATGTTTTTATGTAAGAATATTAAAAAAGTTTTTTATATAAAAATGTTTCATATAAAACAACATTTTTATATAAAAACTTTTTTATATAAAAAACATTTTCGAAAAAAAAGTTACTTGACGATAAAAATTATTAAAAAAAAAATCGAACGAAAACGGATAAAAACGTTATTTTTTTCCCGTTTTCATTTTTTTTCCATTTTCATCCGATTTTATCTGTTTTCATCCATTTTTTTTGTTTTCTTTTACTTTTTATCTGTTTTTCTTACGTTTTTGTTTGTTTTTATCCGTTTTGGTTTGTTTTGTCCGTTTTTCTTACGGCTGTTTATTTATATAAATGGGAAAGAAATTACGTTTTTGTTTGATTTTTTATATAATAACTTTTTATATAAACAGATAAAATCGGATGAAAATGGACAAAAATGAAAACGGGAAAAAAAATTACGTTTTGTCCGTTTTTATCCGTTTGGCTTAGTAGTTTGATTAGATTGTACATTGTGGTTAAATTGTTGTATATTTTAGTGAAGGGGTAAATTAAATAGTGTATTAATTGTATGTCTTGAATAGTGTTTTTTAGTTGTATTTGTGCTTCAAATAGTTTGTACATTGTGTTTTATAAATTATATTTTTTATCAAATGGGTGTTTTAAATACGACATTAATTACAAATGTTGACCAATCAATATGTGTAGGTGTTTATGCATAAAGTAATTATACATATAGCTTAAGTAGTTGTATTTGCTTAAAATCTATATATGAAAATCTTAAAAAATTAGAAGAGAGAGAGAGTCATCCCTCAATTATAAGTAGTATAGACTAGCCGAGTACCCGAGAGAGAGAGTCATCCCTCCACGACGACATAGTTGCAATGACATACTCGTCTTTAATGACATAGTTGCATATAGATGTTCGGTGTTGTAAAAATTGGCATAGTCTAAAAAATCGGCTAAATCGAGTATAAATCGAACAAAAAATGACTAAATCCGCCAACTCGGTTAATGCGGGTCAACTTTTTCCAAAAATTAAAATTGAGATTTTTATTTGAGTAAATTGCAAAAATCGTCCTCGTGGTTTAGCCAAATTGCAGATTTTGTCCGTACTGTTCATTAACGAGCACAAACTAACGGTGTTAGTTTCGGGGGACCAAAACTGGACGAAACAGTGTCAAATAAGGACTGTTTTTGCACTTAATGAACAGTAAGGACGAAATCTGCAATTTGGCTAAACCACAAGGACGATTTTTGCAATTTACTCTAAAAAAAATCTACAAACCGAATGATCAATACATTGAATGAAATAGCTTATCTAAATTCATTTTGATAGACATTATACATGGACACAAATGTATTGAATTATTGAAAAACATGATTACATATGTCCCATGAAGTTAAATGCTTATTGTTTTATTAAGGTGGCAGGTAAGTTGTCATAGTCTATTACTACAATTGATGTCCTTTTAACCACCTTCAACTTTTTAATGTCACTTTCTTTTTTTGGGTTTCAGTATTATCCCACAATTGATTGCACAAATAATATTGTGCACATAATAATTGTATTGATGTGACTTTTGTATAACTATTTTTACAATCTTGATAGGAACATATAGTCTGCTTAACGTTTAAAACTTAGGAAACAAGTTAAAGTAATAAAGTTAGAAATGGTATACAACGTAACAATATGTAGTAAGCCATGTGCAAAGTCGGTTCATTGTTTATGTCATGATTTTGACATTTGACTATGATATAATGGTAGTGTACATAATTGAAGTTAGTATAGTTTTAATGGTTAAGCAACTGAAAATAAGGCAATAATATATCTATAAGCTAACTAGCAAGAAGCTAAAGTTACATCGACACTAGTAATCGAACTAACTAGCAAGAAGCTAAACTTACATCGACACTACTAATCGAAAATAAGGTACCACTGCACGGATGATCTTGTGAATTCAAGTCCGAGCTATGACGACAAAGATCTACTTACGAGTATTTGTTGTTATGCAAACTATGATTATACTACAGTAATCTTTTAATAGAACATTATTTATATCTTACTAAATGAAAATGTTTGTACAAATACAGTTAACAAGTTGTAATAAATGGTAAAATTGTTGAATTTGAAGGCAAGGAGAGCATTGAGGGCATTGAAAGCATTGGTGAAGTTGCAGGCTGTGGTGAGAGGTCATATTCTAAGGAAACAAACTGCTGAGATGATGCGGCGTTTGCAGGCATTGATACGAGCTCAGGCACGTGCACGTACATTGCGGTCCCAAATATTTGATGCAACCACCAAGCTGACATCTCATTTTCACCATCATGTAAGCCTTCCTAACCTTTCTCCCTCCATATTTTTTAATTTGAATTTGAATGCTAAATATCTTTTTCTCATAAAGTTTGATCAGTTTGAACTAAAGGTGGTTCAGCTTTATTGGCTTCAAACACATAATAAGCACAAAATAAATACAATTTGTGCGCGTATTTTGTCCTTTACGTGACACTAAACATATGAACATATCTTTATGCTTGCAGGGGACTCAAACTCCTGAAACAGTCGAATATTTTCCACATACTAAACACGATCATCGTTCCATATCTAAGGTATGCTATTATAAGATGCATAAAAACGATATAATTACTAGACAGTGTGGCAATTAAAAAACATTTACTTGTATCGATCAGTTTTATAACAATCCTATCAAATACATTTATATGTATTCGGTCATTCTATTTACATGCTAAATGTTTTATATATTTTGTAAACGATATAATAAAATTAACTAGGGATGACACCCGTGGGTAATGGGCACGGGTACCTCTAACCCGTCACCCACTCACGTAGTTTTTTTCTCACCCGTCACCCACCCAACACCCGTCAATGGGTACAATTTTCTACCCATGCTCATGCCCGCGGGTATTTATTGCCCACGGGTAAACCCATGGGTTAATGTAATGCAAAAAAACTACAAAACCATGATATGAAAACTAACTATAAAATTGTTATCATAACAAGACACCAATCAATTTGCCAAATACCAATTAAACATCATTACACGAAATCACATGTATACAACTTTGATTATTTGATCTTTCGCATTCTTTTTGTAGTCTTGAAACTCAAACAAACTTTTAGGTTAATTTTTTTTCTTTGAGACTTGGTAACTATTAAATGTATACCAACAATATCATAAATATTTTAATTACTATAATTAATTTTAACATAGGTTTATGGGTACACCCAAGGGTATTTTGAAAGGTATACCAGTGGGTATTTTGAATGGGTGTCATGGGTTTACCCGCCATGGGTATGCCTCACCCATCACCCACCCGCCACCCACTGATGGGTACAAATTTTCACCTACGACCCACCCATGGGTGAAAATTGACAATTTTACCCACCCATTATGTGCGGGTACCCGCGGGTTGCGGGTTTTTTCTCGCCCATTGCCATCCCTAAAATTAACCCATTCAACTATTACAGAGGAACGGCTCAAAATCATATGCTCGAGGTATACTTAATCAAGACAGAACATTCCATGATGGCTCAAATGACCATGAAAATGACAAAATCGTTGAAGTAGATACTGCAGAACACAAAGTAACGACCACCAAAGGAAGAAAGCTCTTGCAACCTGACCAATTCAGTTTCGGCTATAGTCAAAGTTTGGCGACTTCAAGAGGGTCAACATTTCAACCAACAGTCTCAAGCCCATGTGCATCTTATGAAGTGAATTCGTTTGAGGACTCAATGAGAGAGGTAGTTTCACTTTCTACACCTGTGAAAAGTGATGGCCCGAGAAGCTGCATTAGCGGCTTCTCAGACCATCCAAACTACATGGCTAACACCGAGTCATCACGAGCTAAGGTCAGGTCTTTAAGTGCTCCAAGACTAAGAACTCACATCGAGATTACTAATGCAACAAAAAAGGATTCAAGTCACAAACACGTGCCGGCTACACAAAAGGCTCAAACAACGCGCGATAGTTTTGCCAAAAAGGGTTATCCGGGGTCTGGCCGACTCGATCGACTTGGAATGCCAGTCTATTACATGGAAGAGAGTGAGTTTTGTGGTAGCTATTGGAATTGATCTTATATGTAGTAACTAGTATGTGTGTAGGTACTTTTATTTCACAATATGAGATTACTTTCAAATGATTACCTTTGTAAAAAGTAAAAATAAATTAATGTAACGCGTCAGGTAGGGGTCGAACCTACGACTTTCTGCTTAGGAAACAGACGCTCTATCCACTGAGCTACAGACGCTTTTGTGTTTAAACTTTCTTTAGTTAAATTAGTATACTTCAGACTTAAGTAAACAATATAATAACTCTATTTATAGAAAGTTGGTTGTCATATAAAGTTCAGAAGAAGTATTTTTTGTTACAGTTCCAAAATCCACTTATGTCCACTATCTATAATCTATTGGGACAATGTCTTTAAAAGCATAGATATAAAAGCAAAGCAGTGGCGGACATAGGATCAAGAGTACTCATCAGGTTCATATTATGAAAAGTATCGAAAATTGTAACCCAAAATGTTTGACCATGTTCATTTTAGAAAAAATCGATATATTTGACACAATTTTACACTACACAATATAAATCCATGGGGTTTTCCTGCACCTCCGAAAACCCCCTCGGTCCGCCCCTGAAGCAAAGTTGTAAGGAAAGACACCGAACATATGTAAACAAGATATTGTTGATGATACTAGAATGAGATGAACAACGGATGCATTACAAGGTGGATCGAGAAACTAATTATATTAACCATAATTCTAGCTTACCAATTTAAGAAACAAAAAATGGACCACACAATTTTGTAAACAAGTCTAACAATTAACCAAAATTTTAGCAACTTAATACTAAATGAAATGAAACTTGATCTTTCTCCCGTTGCTGAATCTGAAAAAGATTCCGGTAATGGGGGAGTCAAAAAATCCTAATGTCAATGCCATGCCATCAACGTCGTCACCACCAGACCCTCCACCTCCGCCGCCACCAAATACACCAAGTAGTAGTCTCTTACGATATTCATACAAGAAAGGCAAGCAAACAAAAGTTTTCAGAGTTGTTAGGTCTGTTTTTCGGTCATTCCCAATTATGTCACAAGCCACAAGCAAAATCCCAATGCCCGGTGGCCGTCTGCCAGATGGCCACCGGGGTACAAATTGTGTTACGGGAACTTTGTATGGATATAGAAAAGGCCGTGTGACCCTTACCATACAAGAAAACCCCCAAACATTGCCAATAATGATTCTAGAGTTGGAAATTAAAACAAGTATCTTACAAAAAGAAATGAGCTTAGGAATGGTTCGAATCGCGTTAGAATGTGAAAAACCATTAGAAAAAGACAGAATTAAGCTTTTGGAAGAACCATTTTGGACCATGTTTTTTAATGGTAAAAAAGGTGGTCTTGGTGTGAAACGTGACGCAACCGAAGAGGATTTAAACGTCTTTGATTTGCTTCGGCTCGTGTCAATGGGTTCCGGAGATTTGCCGGGAAAATCTGATGTGGAAGGGCCGAATGGTGAGATAGCTTACAAGAGGGCTCACTTTGATCGTGTTGTTGGGTCAAAAGATTCAGAGACACTTTACATGTTGAGCCCAGATGGGAACAATGGGCATGAATTGAGCATTTTCTTTGTAAGAATATGATTTTATATTTGACATAGGATTACACTTCTTTATATTTTTAAGGGTAAATTTGATTAGGGTTTGTGAATATATTTGACATAGAAGAACTTGCATGTTTGATGTAGGGTAGAAAACTAGAAATAGAGTTTGATTTATGTATAGGTTATGCTTACAATTTAAAGAATGCAAAGTCATGACCTCATATCCAGATTGATAAATTGTGTATTGAGATATACTACGTAATATATGTTTTCGTATATATCTGATAGGGATATTGGTGTCAACTGGATCGCATAATCTGGAATCATTTTTTTTTTTCCTTCCTGATAACCATGATTTCCGACCTTGGCCGACTAATCCACGGGGTTTGAACCCACCGCCACACAGACTCAAACCAGGTAAAGCCGTCCCTTTTCAGGAGGTTGGCGTGGCCACTTAAGGTTGTTTGCACCTAGCAAGAATTGAACTTGAGACCTCACACATTTTACAGTGATAGTCACAAGCCCTTTTGCCACTAGGCCACCCTTAAGTGGTTATCTGGAATCATTTCTCAGATGACAATTATTACATATATAAGCCAAACTAACCTATTGGTTTTGGTCGGATTGGACGTTTTGGCTTAGAAGCATACCTGGTAATTGGTTTTGATTTGAAAGGATATTGAAAAAGGATGGGTGGTTTAGCCAGAACAAACAAGTTCAGTTTTTGCACATCAAATTTTTATATGCAATAACGAAGAGAATTGAAGAGGTCTATGTCTATGGTCCCAAATCAATGAATGTATGTTGTATGATAAAATTCATATTTAACCTGTTGGGATTTAATACTCATAACAATTATATAAAATCAAATAACATCATCAAAGCATGCAGCGGAAGTAAATAGGAATAATACATGTAAGTAATTAACCGAATAAGAAAACGCGTACCTTTTAACAATTCAAGAATCAAACGGTAATTAGAACAAGAACCAAAACCCAAAACCCTAACTTTAGGGTTTATTATATTCAACCCAACCAAAAGTCGACCACCAAGAATACAAGCTCAAGTGTGCTTGTCCTTCGTTCTTGTACACACGTACTATTAGCGATTTGATGTGAAAAGCTAGTTTCTTGAATCACAAATAAAACCAAACACTTGTTTCTTTAGCTTGGAAAAATCGATCCCTTGAGGAGAGGGGTTACACCGATCGGCCAAGCAAAAGAGGGAGGAGAGGAGAAAAGAAATTAGGTTATTGATGATCCAAAATTAGGAGAATAATGAATACAAGTGATTGTATATATACATTCTCAAAACTTGGTGACCAAGAAAAGCCTCCCTTGGGCTTTTGAGAAGCCACGACCGGCCACCCAACCCAAGAGGAGTTCTAGACTTTTCTTGCCCACTAATTTCATCTCTAGTCCTCATAGTTTACATTTAACGACCGTTAGTCAAAACCCCGTTAAATATTAACTATCGTTATGTTTTATTTCGTGACTAATAATTAATAATAACATTTTATATATTATTTATTAACATCAACTCTCATACGTAATGTGTGCAATCCCGAAGTCTCGAGTTCGAATCCGGTCATACTAATATTAATAATTATCCATAAACCTTTCAGCTCCCACTTGGATATTACTTAATATAGTAATGACATTGGTTAGTCTAGCTTTAACACGCCAATGCCCCCAGATCGAATCGAGTATGGTCTCCTGGAAAAACCATTTAATGATTCATCATTTTTACTTATCCTTTTGTTACCAATACTACATTAACTATGAATATGGATCAAGTCATTTCATAAGTTAATATTCTGTTTCTCGTTGTATTCGATTGAACAAGATTACCAAATCATCTGAACGTATTCCAGATAGATCTTGGGTAAGGCCTTACAAACATCTTGTCAACCCTACGAGAGGCCCAAATATAGTATTATGCTTTGAAACAAATTCTAAGGAACAAATTCTCTTAACTACAAACATAACTCATGAACTTTGTAACACTTCTGAAAATAGCCCTTATAACTACCAGCTACGGATAGCGTTAGACTATCTTACACAAGTGCACTACATTAATAACAGTTATCTGGTATCTCAAGTCTGAGGATAAACACTTCATGATATACTTAATGACAAAGATCCATAAAATATCATCATGTAAAGTTGGGATCTGTCCTATATTCAATTCATTGAATATCATGTGAATTTGGCATGTCCCACGCATCAATATACTTAAAGTATATTCTACCAAAACTCATATTTGTCTTAATTCAATGACATTCCCACATCATTGATCGACAACGGACTTTTAGAATAACATAAGTTATTCACGGATTAAACATGCAAATATAGGATATAATATTAAGAAAATGAAAAATAAACATAACCAATATTTTATTCCATTTAAATAATATTTGTTCAAAACATCCCTTATCCAAATACTAAATAGATCAATGCATGATAATACTTGTTAATGAATTATGCCTCAAGTAATGACACTCATACTTGTTGACAAGGCATAATTTCAACTAACTTTGATCTATTAGAATTTTGAGAATACTTATTTCAAGAATTCAACTAGTGAAGTTCTTGTATGTGTGCATTCAAAATATTTTGATATTGCCACATAATATTTCATAAAGTGTGTGACATCCTCAACCACCAATTTATGACAATCAAACTTTCAAACAATTTTAAAGTTTAAAGCATTCTAATTCTTTATTGTATAATGCAACTATGCTCTTGGTTGAGCACAACTAGTTCACATGGTCATTTACAAGGATGAAATCCTACCATGACTAGTATTGAGTGTCATCTCAATTAAACCAGCAACATTGTATACAAACAACAATATGCTCTTTAAAAATCTCCGTAAACTTCAATATCTATAGTGTAATGTTTGATGCCTTCCAAACTTTCAAGTTTGTTAGCTATGACAATTACGCAACAATTGTTGTATTGCTCATCAGTAGAATTTTGAGAGCAAATCCAGGATGAGAAATGTAATTCTAGATTCAAACATATTCTATTAGAATATTCATTACACCAGTTATCTAATAACTTCATTAGATATCAATGTTGTCAAATCATCTTGTCTTCAAGCATGATACAACAATAACATGATATACATGAAAAATTCTTGTGTCAAACTAAGATTTCATTCATGTTCTACATATCCATTTTCCAAATGATATATCATGTTCTATTAGACTCATTTATTTATCCGCACATGTTTATTAATAATAAACATATATTCCAAGGTTGTATGTCTTATTTTCTAAATCTTTCAAGTGAAGTTCCATTCCAAATTAAACTAACATTTATCTTAGATGGAATGTTACTACTCACAACAAGTAAGATTTTAAAGAAAAAGAACATAATACTCCCACTAGCTTTCAGGAATACTTAGAAATTATCTTATTTTAATTTTAAACCAAAACTTGGATTTAATAGTTAAACATAAGAATCATCTCCTAGATGCATGCATATATCCATTCATGGATTCTTGCAGTTTGTACATTTCCAAAGATTATGTGAATTCATAAAACTCCTTTCGATTGCTTATCGTCCTCGCAAAAGCAATCACATAAGAAATAGTTTTAATATTCCATTGTCAATTTTCATATCAATGAAAATAAGCATGACAATCATAATTATTATATATTTAATGTGTCTAGGAAAGAATATTCAATCACAGTTAATTGCTTAAGTGTGATTAATAATCTTGTCACAAGTCATGCATTAAACACATGTACAATTTTGTCCATATGATTTCTACACAAAGAAAACTCATCTTTATTAAGATAAACCAAGTTTACAAAGTTGATTATCTCTTTGGACAGCATCTTAACATTCATAGTATGAATAATTTACCACAATTCAATATTAGGTAATATATCATTATGATTAACAGGTTTACCATGATCCTGTAATTCATATTTCTCATCATATCAAATATCTGAGATATCCTTGCGGATCTATGAATGAGAATTCCATCATTTTGAGATATATCATATATGACCTCATCATGATATTCACTAGTGTGCTTTAGAAGATTATGTGTTTTGTAATTGTAATTTAATCTCTTCAAGATCTAAACAAAACTCCCACTTGCTTTTGTAATTTAAAGACTATCTATAAATACTTTAGCAATTAGAACAACACTAAATTGTTTTCTTTTGGGATATTACAAATCACATTAACAGTTCGTAAATCTTGTTCAATAATAACCTACTCCATAAGTAGTTTTAACAAATCAGAACTTCAATATAAGACTCAATGTGATTCATCACATTCCATACTAAAATGGTGTCTTATTAAACTTCTAGGTTTGAGTTTTATTAAGTATATCCAATCAATACTCAATTTTCTAACCTTGATAACTTTTGGAAGAAAAGAAGATATAGTTATCTTGAATCAAACAATATAACAAATGTTTGATTCTTCTAACTGAACATTCCTTATACATACAGTATTTCATTAGAATTAATATTGTAAGACAATCTAACAATATTTAAGATAAACATATTCCTTTTGGCCTACCTATTTACCAACTAAGTCAACTTAATGGTATAATAGAATATCCAAGCCAATTGCATGTTTTATAACATAAGTATTCTTTGACCAAGTCAAAAGACATAACAGTTATAGTATCTTACTTTATATTATAAGTCTTTAAAAGACTTCATGTTTGTGAGTCTATACAGAAACACATAACCATGTATAATTTAAAGTTATTATGAACACCACGCCATGGTTTCAATTAATTAATTTTCAAGTTAATAAACTATTTATGTCATTCCAAGAATACACAAATATTTAAAATAGCATTAGATTACTTTATTTTAATTATGTCATCCGTTGAAGTGTCCAACTTAAGAAACTGCAAATCATCCACGCCTGATCCCACGACAAGTGGTGATTTACCTTGAGATTACAATCTAGCCAAGATCTCACTTAACCTAAAATGTAACTTCAAGTGTTTCTATAATTTTAATGACATAAGACATAAAAGTAGTCTATGCTATAATCTTGACACATGTTCTTTATGCAAGACAATCTTATTAGAACGTTAATCTCTTACCTTACGATCAAGAGAATCCATTAATCATATTTGTATGTGTTGTTCCTTTGCACACAATAAATGCTTCTCCAACTTGTGCATAGAACAACACCATATAGCACACAAACAACACGACTTGCATTTTGTTTATGTGAACAATATGATAGTGTCATAGATATATATATAAGCATTACAAGTAGATGTAGGACCACTGAATTATCAAGGAATCGTTCATGACTATCCTTGAGAATATGAATGTCTACATTTTTGAACGTAATGTATTATTTCAAGAAAATCTAGAAATAATCTGAGTCACTACCAAGATAATAAATCTTGTAACTCCCATTGAATTAGACAACGTTAGAATAATGTCTTATTCAGTAATACACCACAATACTCCCACTGGATTTGACAACATTGTAAGTGTTTCATTAACCAGTGAAAATAGCGTGCTATTACGTTACTACCCCTTTGTAAGACCATTGGTAACAATTACTTAGGTACTAAAAGAGTGTATTCTACTCAGTAGATGATGGATCATCCATCAATGCTATTAACTTGAAAAATTGAGCATGCAATTTCTTCCTCAATGGGTCTACCATCGCCATAATGATGTGTAGCACCTTCAATTAGTCAAAACAAAACAACTAGATAAAATATGCTAGTTTGTCTTTTACCAATTTAGCGGTAATTAGTCTAGCTTCTAATTTAATAACTCATAAAATGTCAAACATGTTTTCTAGTTGACCAAAATGTCATATAAGAATTCAATCACCAACAGAGGGTAATGAAATCTCTTAAGGAAAACATTGTGTGCAATTTTCTTAACTATTAAAGTTGCTATGAGTTATATTAGAATTTAGACAATTCTAATGTTCCTAACATACCTTTCTCAATCATGAAAAGGAAAAGGATTGAGTCACACTCTTCTTCCATGGAAAAGAGTTTATGTTTGTCTTTTAGTAAATTTTTCTTGATCAAACATTCGTTTGAAAACAGAACTAGATCAATTTACCAAAGCCCAAACTACGTTTACGGTTTAATGTTGCATTAATACAATCAAAAGAATTAACAAAATTCAATTTTTAGTATTTTCGATAATTAAATCTTTCAAGAAAATAAAATACCCTTGGTCAATATTCATATTAACCATAGAATTTTCCTTGAATCTAGGACCCTCATTATCATAGTTTCACCACATCAGTTGATCTGCTAGTGATGAAAGTATAGAATAGGTAATTGTCGAAGAACAATAATTGACAAACAAGTTTGCAATTCCTAGAAATTATGGGATTTACAATTTTGCCAAAACAATTAATGCAAAATGTAAGCATGTTTTATCCCATCTTATGCCTTAAGTCATAGGTCTCACTAACTAACTTAATTAAGTTGTCTAATTTTGAAACTGCAAATCATTAAGCTGAGGTCTCACACAACAAAATAATTCACCTTGTCATTGTAATCTAGATCAAGGTCTCACATAACTAAATTACAACTTCAAGTGTTTCATATTATTAGATGGCATAAACTTAAATTTAAAGGGTACAATTTTTTGACGTGTAATCAAAACTTATGTATAAAGAAGCATGCATACAACTTTATAACAAAATATTTTCGAAAACCTAACATAAGATTTTAATTGCTAAGATTAAATTCTACAAAGTTTTAATCGATGCGTTGAGAAACTTACAACTTTGCACTAAGATGCTTCGTACATAGAATGGTTATACTAGGTAGATCCAATCGAACTCACAGGGGGCAGAGGACCAGGTAAGCGCAAAAGCATAACCTTAGACATCCATTCAGTGTGACTGTGCGCACTTCTTTTAACCCCTTTTTAGTTTGTTCTAGTGGGTGAGCCGTTCGAACCATTTAGTACAGTCGCATCAATCGATTAAAAGTTCAAGAATAATTCTTAGATAACAAATCAGTTTCGCCATTATTTAGTCCATTTAATTTTCTATTCATAAAAACCCTTTTTGCTTACTAACATATCAAACAATATATAAACAAAAAAACATTTTAATAAAAATTAAACACACTCAAATAATATAAACATATAACTAAACAATTTAACATATGTAAAAACAATTAGCCACATGCATAATTATTTCGATAAACGCTAATAAACAATTCTAGGCGTTAAATAATGCATACATCAACTAGGGCTTTCAACTACAAGGTAGAAGAGCCACATACATCGACAAGTCGATTGCGTAAGCCAAAGTTAATAATATACCAATTAGCACATAACAAATTTTTATTAGTTATAATTGAGGTCTTCCCCAATTCAATAATTATCAAATAAATAGAACATGTGTGTATCAACTAAACAATTTATAACAATCAATATTCCATGGCAAAACATGCATGTTCCACCATGGATTCCGCATAACAATTATCACCCAAGATACGCATATTACATGGCACATAACAATTATTCATTAATTAACCACATAAAATTAGCATGCAATCCTAGGGTTTCTACAAGTTTTACAAAATTAAAACCTAATAAAATAAAATAAGGGTAATCGACCCATACATTAAAAAATTAGGGTTTCGAATTCAAAACCCTAGAAACCATAAAAAAACATGCATATAATCATAAAGATCCAATTTTTATGTGTTTCGGTAATTAATTACATCATATTAACGGCTCGTGATGCCACTGTTGGGATTTAATACTCATAACAATTATATAAAATCAAATAACATCATCAAAGCATGCAGCGGAAGTAAATATGAATAATACATGTAAGTAATTAACCGAATAAGAAAACGCGTACCTTTTAGCAATTCAAGAATCAAACGGTAATTAGAACAAGAACCAAAACCCAAAACCCTAACTTTAGGGTTTATTATATTCGACCCAACCAAAAGTCGACCACCAAGAATACAAGCTCAAGTGTGCTTGTCCTTCGTTCTTGTACACACGTACTATTAGCGATTTGATGTGAAAAGCTAGTTTCTTGAATCACAAATAAAACCAAACACTTGTTTCTTTAGCTTGGAAAAATCGATCCCTTGAGGAGGGGGGTTACACCGATCGGCCAAGCAAAAGAGGGAGGAGAGGAGAAAAGAAATTAGGTTATTGGTGATCCAAGATTAGGAGAATAATGAATACAAGGGATTGTATATATACATTCTCAAAACTTGGTGACCAAGAAAAGCCTCCCTTGGGCTTTTGAGAAGCCACGACCGGCCACCCAACCCAAGAGGAGTTCTAGAATTTTCTTGCCCACTAATTTCATCTCTAGTCCTCATAGTTTACATTTAACGACCGTTAGTCAAAACCCCGTTAAATATTAACTATCGTTATGTTTTATTTCATGACTAATAATTAATAATAACATTTTATATATTATTTATTAACATCAACTCTCATACGTAATGTGTGCAATCCCGAAGTCTCGAGTTCGAATCCGGTCATACTAATATTAATAATTATCCATAAACCTTTCATAACCAAATCTTGTTAGGAAACATATGGCAAGAGTACTACTTACTTTGAACAACGATGGATGATATTATGCGCGCACTACCAAGATCAAATTACCAGCAAGGACCAAGGAGTAAATTGAAGGACTTTGCATCGTCGCACAAGTTAAACGAGTGTTACAAACCCAATCTTCTTAAATCATATAGTCTCGAGATGAGATTATTATTCAAACTTATAACACATGATAACTCCATATACTCTAAATTCTTTTCTTGAGCTGTTTTTACATCTTGGATACACGAACTCCAAATCAACCAAAGAGCATAATGAAATTATGAATGACGCGATAAAAAAGGACGCAAAATTATGTATCTAGATGAGATGCTTCTTTAATATCCCATGTTTAACATGAAGAAATTCAACCACCATCAAGAAATGGAATTGCTCTAAATACATTAGGTTTGAGAGAAGACACATTTTCTAAAAATAAAGTCCTACAAAACATAAATATATTTGACAAATTTTTGAACTCAAATTGATAAATCTAGACCCAAAATATTATAGTGTTCTTAATAAGGCCTCGGAACCTGATGGATGCACGGTTACGTTTTTCAATAAGGCATGGGATATTGTGGGGAACGATGTATGTTTGGCAATTAGGGACTTCTTTACTAATGGGAAACTTCTTAAGGAGCTGAATCACACTATTATTGCTCTTGTTCCTAAGGTTTCTACGCTTGCTCGGGTTAGTGATTACATGACTATTTCTTGTTGTAACGTCTTATATAAATGCATTAACAAAATCATTACTGGCCGTATTAAAGAAGGGCTTGGGGATGTTGTTAGCATTAATCAATCAATTTTTGTTCCTGGGTGTAATATATCTGATAATATTCTCCTTACTCAAGAATTAATGCGCAACTATCATTGGCCTCGTGGTCCTCCTAGGTGTGCATTTAAGGTTGATATTAAGAAGGCGTATGATACGATTGATTGGCATTTCCTTGAGACTATTGTGGTTAGGTTTGATTTTCATACTAAGATGGTCTCGTGGATTATGAAATGTGTTACTAGTGTGTGTTATTCCATATGTATTAATGGTGACGTATACGGCTCGTTTAGAGGTAAAAGGGGGTTACGACAAGGTGATCTCATGTCTTCTTACCTTTATACTCTTGTTATGGAGGTTCTAGTACTATTACTTTTACTGCAGCACAGGGTTCAACAGATGAATGAGTTCCAATACCATAATTTTTGTGAAAGGCAAAAACTATTCAATCTTTGTTTTGCTGATGATTTGTTTACTTTTACTCATGGTGATATTTTTTCAGCAAGTGTGGTTATGGGTGATCTTGATGAGTTTAAGAATGTGGCAGGCCTTGTTCCTAGCATTCCTAAAAGCACGACATTCTTTTGTCATGTGCCTAATCAGGTTAAGGCGTCCATCTTGAGATATTTGTCTTTTAATGAATGTACACTCCCTGTTAAATATTTAGGTGTTCCTCTTATTTCGTCTCGGTTGCTTTATCGAGATTGTAAAGTTCTTGTGGAAAGACTGCAAAACCGTATAACTGATTGGAAGAATAAATTCCTATCATTTGCGGGTCAGCTACAACTTATTATGTCTGTGTTATTCTCTATGAATATATATTGGGCGTATGTCTTTATCCTTCATGCATGTTATTCATAACCTTGAGCAGTTAATGCTAGGATTTTTATGGTGTCAAGGCGATATGAAAAAGGGTAAGGCGAAGGTGGCATGGGAAGATATTTGTAAGCCAAAAGAGGAAGGCGGTATTGGTATTCGCAGCCTGAATGATTTTAATGTGTCACTTATGGCGAAACACGTTTATAGTATCTTGGCCCATAAGGAATCCTTGTGGGTCAAATGGATACATTCTTATAAACTTGGTGGTCGAAGTTTTTGGGATGTCCCGTGTAGGGGTGTAATTGAGTCAATCCGAGCCCGAGTTTGGCAGGGCTTTTGCAGGCATTGAATTCTAAGTTAGGCTTGAACTTGGCTTGATAGCTTGACGATCTTTAATCATTCATGCTTGAGCTTGGCTGGTGTAAGGCTCGAGCTCGGCTCGAAAAGCTTGAATTCATATATAAAATTATAAATATTAAATTTGATAGTTAAATTCGACAATAAATTCAAGAAAAATACGTTATAAACTCAAGAGAAAAGAACTTATACAAAACATTCGGGAAGATTAGGGTTTAAATGGTTTTCCTACAAATATTTAATTATTATACCAATATTCACGTTGGTTTTAAGTTTTTTGTATAAAGATGTATACTAAAAAAATATATTTTCCTGAAAGCTCGAAAAGCTCGAGATCGAGCTATTAAAATCTTGAGCTCGGCTCGGTATGTGTTTCGAGCTTGTTTATTAGGCTCAAGCTCGAGCTCGAGTTGCTTGATAAAAGCTTGGCTTGTTTGTACCCCTAGTACTGTGTACGAGGATGTGAGTTGGGGCTGGAGAAAGTTGGTCCAAATTCGTCCTACTCTTAGGCCATTTTTCTGGTTTAATATTCGTATTGTAAAGAGGGCGTCTACATGGTTTAATAATTGGTGTTCTCAAAGCCCTCTCATGCGCTTGTCTAATTTGCCAACAAGACAAGATAGAGCAAAAGAAATTCGAGGGATGTTTGGAGCCTTTACCTACGCCCTAGGGACCATGGGATAGCGTTGACATGCTTGCCGAAGTAAAAGGGGGAGTGAGAGTATTATAGTGGTGGTTGATAGATTTCGAAGTATAGGACTTTCATAGCCGCACCACCCGATGTTACCGCGAACGATACGGCTAAACTATTCTTCAAGAATGTGGTGAAGTATTGGGGAGTGCCACATGTGATTGTTAGCCATCGAGATCCAAGATTTACAAGGTGCTTTTGAACGAAGTTGTTCAAGATTATGAGGACGGATTTGAACTTCTCCACGAGTTTCCATCCCTAAATGGATGGGAAAATGGAGAGGGTTAATGCACTATTGGAGTTCTAACTTCGACACTGTATAAATGCCAACCAGCATGATTGGGCTAAACCTTTATATTTCTTAATTCTCGTACAACATGCAACGGAGTGAAGCTACGGGGAAGAGTCCTTTTGAGTTGGTTACGGGCGCCAACCATTGACTTCTAATGCCTTAGCCGCATCATACGAGGGGAGTAGCCGACCGCTTACAAAACGATAAAGGAATGGCACAAGCAAGCAGACTTGGCCCGAGCATCATTGGACAAAGTGGCTAAGAAGATGAAGAAGTGGGTAGATGAGAAGAGGAGACACGTCAAGTTTGAGGTCGAAGATTAAGTGATGGTGAAGCTCTTACCCCAACAACACAAATCATTGAGGAAGGTGCATAAGGGATTGATACGGAGTAACGAAGGCCCTTTCCCGGTGATTGGACGTTTTGGGAAAGTATCATATCGACTTCAACTACCTCCCAAGTTGAGGATCCACCCGGTCTTCCATGTTAGCTTTCTCAAGCCTTATCATGGTGACAAGGAAGACCCATAACTAGGGGTGTCCAAGCGGGCACCAATAGCGGTTGTTGCTTCGTACGATCAAGAGGTTGATGAGATTTTATCGGATCGTACGATACGGAGACGAGGAGTGCTTAGCTATAAGGAGTACTTGACCAAGTGGCGAGACCTGCCCGATAGTGAAGCAAGTTGGGAAGCAGAAGACTTGTTGTGTTAGTTTGCGGACAAGATCAAGAGATATCATGAGGACGTCGCGAGCTTAGGTGGGGGAGGATATCACGCCCTACCTAATAAATAGCACGGTTGATGAGGTTACTCGAGATTTTGGATTGGTCCACACTTTTTTTGGAAGAGCATGGAAGATCTTGGAAACCCGTGGAAGATGTTGGAAGGTGTTGGAAGCTCTTGGAATACCTAGAAACTCTTGGAAATCCTAGATGCTTCCATCCTTGGTGTAGAAACTTGTACATTCCTTAGATGAGTAGTATAAATAGAGGATGCCTCATTTGTGCAAGGAGGATGAACAAGACTAAGAAGTCTAAGCATTTGTTCATTAAGGTGGTTGTCGGGGTGTACTAATGGGATCTTTGAAGACGTTCCTGAATCACATAAATTTTCTTACGCACTGTAACGTCATGGAAAATACATTCATTTTTCTAACAGGTTTCAGAGACTATAATAACAGTTTTGTGATTGTGTTTTATCAAAATATCATTATTACATTATTAGTGTTATAAATAGTAAATAAAAAACAAACCTCACCGACAAAGTAGCACCCGACCCAAGTTTTCCTGGTCCTTTGAGATAAGAAGTTCAATGTTCGAGTTATTGAACTTCACGTCAAGGATTGAGATCCTCTAATGTTCGTCTCTCATGTTGAGTCAATAAGATAAAAATAAACTAAATAGTGAGGTCATTTTAAAATAAATATTAAATCTATTAATTTCATTTATCTCACAACATATTAACATGAGAAGAACTTGAGAGAATTGAACTTGTGTTTATTATATTTTGCAGGAGAGGAATAAAAGGATATTCACTTCTGAGCAGCGGGAGGTCCTAGTCAACACTATTACAAATACTATAAGGTTCAGACTTGCTAGCCAAAATGTTTAAAACTCTCCACAAGTTAAAGTGGCACAAAAATGGAGTGTGCTGATGAATATGAAAAAAGGTAATGAACAGAGAATTGATGAAGAAAGCTTGAATTTAACATCGTAGGAATATGCATGGTTGACTAAATTAGTAAAAGAATGAATGAAGTTAGAGGGTGTTTGAGTGAAGAATGAAACTAGGAATAGTGAGTCATGAAAGATGGGAATATTTGGTCCTTGCTTGCAGGTTACACTAATGGCATTCATTTGTGTAATGTGTATAGTGTAGGAGGGGAAATGTAGTCATTTAAGGTATCATTATCCAAGGAGGATGGTTGGTCTTCTTTGTTTGCAGTTCATAGTATTATTGTGAGGATGTAGTTGCAATATGTTATGGACTATTTACATTGAGAGGGAAATGTTGTTACAATATCTTGGTGAATGGTGAACTGTTGACTCTTTAATGTCATAAAGTCAAAAGTTATAAGTACCTTAGTATGTACTTAGATTAGTTTATGTTATATGTACTTTAGTATGGATTATGGGTCGAATTTATGTCACTGCAAATGGGTCAAAACTGTTAACCCAATCACCCATTTGTAGACAATTAGGAATTGGCAGTTATTTGGTAGTTGGCAGTTATTGGTCAAGAGTCACAATGGTTGAAAATAATTGTCATTAGTGTCGTTTGGTCATGTATATATAGGTAGTTATAGTCTGCAAACATGTAACAATTCAACATCAATATAAACCCATTTTGCATACTTTGTCCCATTTACTGTTTGATTAGTTTGCACACAGATCATCACACAAACATGGTTCATCACAATCACTTTCTTAAATACAATCATGTTGGCCACAAACCTGGGCAAAAATGGTATCAGAGCAACATGTCAGAACCATGGGAAAGGTCAACATTCAAACTTGATCAAGGATTTCACACTGGGAGATATTTGCTAAGGGAGACACCAAGAAGGTTGTCTCAATGGAATAGCAGAAGGAAAGGTTTATCACCGAAAGGGAAAGATGCTAGTGGAAAGGGTGATAGAAAATGAAGCATTTAATGCTTCAAGAATGGCTAGAAAGAGAGAAGAGCAAAGTGTTATATATGTAGAAAGAAAGGACATGTTTTCTGGAACTGTGAAAACAAAAAGAAGATTGCTATGGTTGAGGTGCAAGAGGGAACAGATGAAGCCATGTATCCAGAGAAGGTTCATATAATTCCAGATTATATGATAGAGGGCACCAGTGATGAAACTTGGGACAAAATGTGGTTTGTAAGCAATGTTTACAAATACCACATGTGTCCAACCAGGATGCTGTTCAAGATGATTGGAAAAGAAGAGGTTGAAAAGAAGTTCATTTTCTCCTATGGACTTGGTGATGCCACTGTAAGAACAAAAGATGGTGACATGGTGATTTCAAATGTCCAATACACTCCAGAAGTTTCATTAAACATAATCAGTTATGATTTATTGGAGGAGCAAGGATATGCAATAAAGATCAACAACAATATATGCAATTTGCATTATATGTTTGATGAGAAGAAGGAAGGGACAGAGATATCACAAGGGAAGGAAACAGATAAAGAAGGCTATGGATCAAAGGAAGTTGTTTCTGATCACAACAAGTTCCTGAAAGAGCACTTTGAATCTCTGGATCCCAGAGATGAATGCTCTTTGGTAAATGGATTGGAAGACCTAAGGTGGGACAGAAATGATACACAAGATTATGTAGATGAAGAGTACATAAGTTGGAATGGGTCACTTTATGTATTAAAGGTAAATTCATTTGCAAGATTTTTATCTTTCATGAATCTGTTAAAGAAGGACAGTTTAGTCTACAAACATTGGGAAATTTTTAGCAAGAAGTATGTGGAGATGTTGAAGTGGTTTTATCTAGTTTTTTAAATTATGATGCACTAGAGAAAATACCACCTGTTATAGGGGTGATGGAGATTAGTTTGCTTAGTTTGCATAAAATAGTGGATAGTCTTGGAGGCTATCTTTGTGTCACACTAGGTGACAAATGGAAGATCATTGCAAATCTACAAGGACTCACTGATGGAGAAGAAAAAGCAGTAAAAGGCTGCTATAAGAGGTTCATTGACATGACTCAAGTGTATTATGAAACTTCAAGGGTGCCTTGGCATGAGAAGTCCAAGAAAGAAATGGTTGAGAGCAGTTGGACTGCTGTTGTAAAAGATCCTGAGGACAAAGACCAAGAAGATGCAGGAACAGAAGAATCACAGAATGAAGAAATGGACAAGACACGGTTTGGAGTCAGGCTAGAGAGCAAGATGGAAGAAGAAACACAGGAAGCAAGCAGCACAGGAAGCAATGACTTTGAAGTCATTGTTTAAAGATCAACAAGGAACATCACTCAGTTTGACTTTTATGAATTAGGGGGGGAGATGTTGACTCCTTAATGTCATTAAGTCAAAAGTTATAAGTATCTTAGTATGTACTTAGATTAGTTTATGTTATATGTACTTTAGTATGGGTTATAGGTCGAATTTATGTCACTCCAAATGGGTCAAAACTGTTAACCCAATCACCCATTTGTAGACAGTTAGGAATTGGCAGTTATTGGTCAAGAGTCATAAGGGTTGACAATAACTGTCATTAGTGTCGTTTGGTCATGTATATATAGGTAGTTATAGTCTGCAAACATGTAACAATTCAACATCAATATAAACTCAGTTTGCATACTTTGTCCCATTTACTGTTTGATTACTTTGCACACAGATTATCACACAAACATGGTTCATCACAATCACTTTCTTAAACACAATCATGTTGGCCACAAACCTGAGCAAAATGAACTAGTATAGCTTGTTAGTATAAAACATGTTGTTTGCATACTGTCATTGTTGTATTCTGCCTTCAATATGATAACTATGAGAATGTCATATGCATGTATGATTTGCTGTATGCCTGTATGGATGTATATATGTTAGGAGAGTATTAAAAAATAAAAACTCTCAAAATTACTCTTATTGACGTATCACTCTAAGCAATCCTAAAGCCCTCGGCCGCTCGGCGTGCATTTTCATAGTCATTATTGTTTTTTTTTAGAAAGGCCATAGACCCATAGTCATTATTGTTACAACCTGATACATACAGTAAAGGACCTAGCGTTTGCAATATAATGGTACTTGAACCCGGTTTTGGATTAACACAATACAACAAACAGATAAGCGGATACAAATAAGCAGATCGATAAGACATTCTAATAAACAATCATAAACATCCCTTAAGGAGATAAGCAATTTTATATTGGCTTTTGGAATAGGCAGTTTTGTCTCAAGCACTTAAAATGCTAATGCACTCCTTGACATTGTTGATTGGCATAACCGCATAACGTAGCAACAAAATCAGTGGTATCCGTCTATTTATAGGGACGGAGCCAGGACCAAATATGACCGGATGAACAAAATCTTTTGAACCGTAATACTGGAAATACATTTCGAATGACCGGGTGCACTTAAGATGCATTTAGGAAAAATCGGTGTTTTTTTCAAAAATTAACACTACATCGAAAAAATCCATGGAATTCCCGGGCACCCGCGAGAACCCCCTAGCTCTGTCCATGTCCATTTATAGTGCTAATGTGCGAAAATGCAGCAAAGAAAAGTGACAAGCTGCTTTTTAAAACCACTTCGTACTTTCTTAAATAAACTAAGTTTTATGTATTTCATGAATTGCCTAGATGAGTACATTTAGCAGTGAATGTCCAATTCTTTTGACTAGTGTTCATCCTTTTTAGTTTGTGCTATACAATTCAAGTAACATTATGATGTTCACTAGGAAAACATTATATTATACAGAACGTAATATATCAAGCGAAAATCGTTATATTGAATAACAAAACATGACATGAAACATAAGAAACCCAAACAATACTAAAACGATTAAATAAACACATAACAAATAAAAAAAAGTTGCAAAATATATTGCCAGTTGCAGTTATGAGTAGGATTGATCAGCTATAGCCTTCATGTATAAAAGTCCCAAACTTGTCACATATAGGAGTCGGAAATTCTGGACTTTGCAAATGCCACTCGAGTTCATAAAAGCAATATCTCTTAATCAATTAATATGTCTGTTTCAATACTTGTACGTGCAAGAGACCCAAGAGGGTATTTTTGATCAAACTCATCTGAAGAACTCAAATAAAACTCAATTCCAATTTCCGTGGTCATAATCCACTACAACATTCACTGGCTACCCCAGCGACATATGAGGACTTTCCCCAGCGACATGTCGCTGGGGAAACTTATCCCCAGCGACATGTCGCTGGGGAATCATAGCTGGGGAAGTCTCGTAAGGGATTGTATCCCCAGCGACAATCCCCGGGGACGACGTGGGTCCCACTCAAATTTCAGTCAAAGAAGCAGTGCCACTGTGGCACATTACCCCCAGCGACATGTCGCTGGGGAATAGTCGAATTAAGCAAAATGATTAAGACGCTTAATTATAGAGATTAACTATCCCCGGCGACATGTCGCTGGGGATACTATGGTTACTTGTTGACAAGTCAACGAGTTAGACTACTATCCCCGGCGACATGTCGCTGGGGAAACCTAGTTTTCTCGTTGACTTGTCAACGTTTAGTGTGTGTTATCCCCGGCGACCTGTCGCCGGGGAAAGGTCTGCATTTTTTTTTTAATGCAGCCTGCAGTGCAGGCGATTTCCAGATTTTTTTCGGAAAAAATCTACCAAATAAACCTGTACCAAAACCTGTATAGACTCGCCACAACTTGTACCAAAACACAAATACCATATAACGGATCAACGCAATACAAATAGATCACAACTTTTACATAAACACGACTCAAAAGTCAATATGTGCATTGATAGATAGGGAAACAAGTGTTTAAATGGCGCCAAGATGAACCTAATAATATATAACACAACTACCTAAAGTACCGATGTAGCATACTAATAATATATAACACAACTACCTAAAGCTAGTACCAATGTAACATACTAATAATATATAACACAACTACCTCTCGCCGTTGTTATCCTCATCACCGCCATTCTCCTCGTCATCACCACACCCACCACTCCCGCTAGCACCACCCGAGTCATACTCCCTAAACATATCCGCGTATCTGTCGTCGCTTCTGAGGAGACTCATGATAAAGCCTACATCTTTGGTGACCGACTCGCCGGGGGCGGGCATACTTGGCCTGGATGTGGCCCGTGATGGCAATACGCGACCCACACCGGGAATATGCCCACGAAGCTTACCCCCTCTTGCCAACGCATTGATTTGATCCTCCGTGTATTGACCCGTGGCCTCAAGCTTTTTCATCTCGTCCTATGTAGTGACAAAAACACAAGATAGTAAATATATTAGTCGGGTTGCTACATTATTTCTCGATAATTCATTAAAGTGTGTTT